>CM060609.1:22542795-22917795 GCA_030578255.1 Tiaroga cobitis
CACCTCTTTACTGCACAGCTGTCCAAACAATTGTCTAACAAAACAAAGGAGCAGTTCACACTAAAATATAAATTCGTCCGTCATTTACTCTGTCATACCACACATTTATTGAAAAAATAATGGCATTGCCATCAAACTTGGCACAATGCACCTCAACACTAGATTAAATATGTGCAAGTGCAAATGAGATTTAAAGGGATAGTTTACAAAAGAAGATTCACAAAAGAAGACATTTTGAAGAATGTTGGTAACCAACAGTTGCTGGGCCCCATTATGAAAATTACTATGGAAGTCAATGGGGCCCATCAACTGTTTGGTTACCAACATTCTTCAAAATATCTTCTGTGTACAGCAGAAGAAAGAAATTCATACAGTTTTGAAACAACCTTAGGGTGAGTAAATGATTACAGAATTTACATTTTTGTGTGAACTATCACTTTAAGACTGGAGATTGGAAGCAGTGGGTAATTTAAATTACACTAAATTGTAGGGTTATTATAGTTAAAGTGCCCCTATTATGCTTTTTCAGATATTACCCTTCCTGTAGTCTGTAATATAGCTGTTTGTGAATGTAAAATGCCTGCAAAGTTTCAAAGATCAAAGTGCATGACAAATTGAGTCATTGTCTCCCAAAACAAAGAACCGATTCTGAACTATCTGAAACGAGTCATCCGTAATTCCAGTCTTCCTATAGTAGAAGACCTCCAAAACAAAATTAGTAATCTTTAAAATAGCATAATAGGTGCACTTTAACGAAAACCACAACCATAAAAACATTTCTGTCATTACAACTCTTGGAGTGTTTGGCACGGCAATGGGTATGACTACGTTTGGTCTTGGCGGAATAGATTGCTACGCTGCTGCCGCTGCATTAATTGATGCTGCTGCTGTAGGTTATTGCTGATCCTGCGGCAGAGCAAGTAGGGGACTTGCTACTGCCAATACATGACACACTGCTGTGAGCAAGTAAGACATGCTGCTGCTGTACAATATAGCTTACATGAATTACGCGTAGCAGATTTACACAGGTGGAGCTGGGGAAGGTGGAGGGTTTCTTAAACTGCTAAGGCAAATGCTACCCAGTATTTGAAGCTTGAGCATGCGTGCTTATTGACTACTGATACAGCAGGAACCAATCAGCTGTGCCCTATAGATAATGATGTGATTACGAGCAGGTTGAGTTAGGACCTATTAGCCGGTGCTATCTATAGTTTCATGATACAACTTTGTATTTGTTACTTTGTTACTAAATTATTTTATTAGATTAAAAGATTAATACATCTTAATTTTCATTAAGTTTAACCGGATGTATATACTAACATAATTAAAGCTGTAACTGAAATATAAACTATATAGACATTAAATAAATAAAAAATAATAATAGCAAAAACACAACAAAAATACTTAAACTAAACATAAAATTAAAATAGAAATTACAAAAATAAAAACTAATTCAAAATATAAAAAACCCTTTATTAGTACTATTATTACTATGTATTTCTCATTAAACAGCCATGACAACATGCAACAACAAATTGTTTTGTAATTTTTATTTGAATGTGAAAAAACATTATTTCGAAATATACTGTATTAATGCACTTTTGATGTTATTTTGATATTTTTGGACAATCAACCACTTTTATCTTTGTATGGACACCTATGATGTGAACCGTTGGTATTATTTATTCACACGTCTGCACCTTGGCATTAAGTCAGAGGGGAAGGTGACTTTGTCAAGTGTGTCAGCATACAGTAACACCTGGGATAACAGCTGTTTCTTTTTCCCACTGGCGACCCCTCCGGCGGACAGTGAAGTGGGCACCATCACCCACTGAAGAGAGGTCTATTCAAGGGCATGTAGAGACCAGGCCCAGATGGAATCTGCACACTGATTTGAAAGCAAAATCTCATAGATTTCAACATGGAGTTAAATTGAGCTGAGAGTACTGCACTCTAATTGGCAAATCATCATCAAATTAAATCAAATATTTAATGAATGAACACCCAAGAGACTGAGAATGTGTGGAATGTTGTGAATGATGGGCTTTTCTATGCTGAAACAAGGCTTTCTGCAGACATAGATTCTTCCACAAAATCAACCCATCATGCCTTTGTGAAGAGCTTGCACTGTTGCCTTTGGCTTGCTCAGTTGCGGATATTCAAATTAATTAACCAATCATACCATTGATCAGCTCTACCAAACTTGGATGTCTTTTTTTTTTCCAGTAATAAACAAACATTGTTAAGTTGTTTTGATTGATACTGTGAAGCAGCTTTGATACAATCTGTATTGTGAAAAGCGCTATATAAATATATTTGACTTGACTTGACTTGACTTGACTTGTGTCTTGGTCATCAAACAGTATGCTATCATATGAACTGCTAAAAGTATAGTCTAATGTGTTTAGAGCTTCAAAACAAGCATGGCTCTAACACTCTATAAAGACTTTATGTTATACACATAAACTATGGACATAATGAGAAGATCATAGACTTATAGACCCCTCCCTCCATGACCCTGTGACCTCACACCCCTCCTCTTCATGTCTGGGGTTTTGTTGAGGATACTGTCAGTGCGTCACAGATGTTGTTATGACTGGAGACACTATGAGTGAAACTAGGACAGTAACAATATCAGATATGACCTCATTCAATCAAATCACCACTTAAGAGCCACATAAGCATAAATGTATAATTATAGTATTAATAATAATGTATACATTATATTAAAATACAGTAACTGCAATGATAACTAGAACAGGAAAGTGTGTCTGTCAAGGCATACTTTGAAAGTTGGCTTGACAAAGAATATATTTAATGAAAGAAAGCTTGAAACAAGAAATGTACTCTTTGTATTCTTGTTTGTTTTGAAAAACATTTACCATTTGCAATCCATTTTTTGTGTGTGTGTGTGCTGTGTGTGTGTGTTTGTAAATATATGTTGAAGGTACTGTACAGAGGCTTGTTGCATGAAGCTATAGTGGAGCGAACTCTGAGATTCAATGTCGGTTTAGAGTTTACAAAAACAATACAAATCCAACCTGGTTTAGAGCAGGTTCAGCGGGCTCACAGTGCTCAGTATAAACGTTCTCTGTCAACTCAGGCTTAATCTAGAGTTTTTGATTAACTCTAGAGTGTGTGCACCTGAAAGTGTGACATGTGCGGCAATCATGCGGAACATGGAGAGCGTCGGTTTTATTCACTTCTCGTAAGAGAGTCGTGCAATTCATCATTGATCTCACTTGAAGATGAGATTGTTATGAAAAAGTAATTAATTTAAACACATATACAAGGGCGGAATAAACACTGAAGAATTTGCTGGACCTGAAGGATTTTTCTGAAGAACATTGGGTAGTTTAACTGCTTAGGACAAGCAAGCGACTCAAGAACAATCATCACCAAAAAAAAAAAGTGGATCATCCAGGTTACGACACACAGTATTAAGAATAAAGGGTATGTTAACTTTTAAACAGGGTAATTTTTATAAATTCATAAAGCCAACATGCTTAGTCAAGCCCACATAATTAACCCTTTCTGAGAGACTCACTGTTACTCTTGCCAATCTTGCGTAAGTGTTGGCAGCCAAGATGAATCTAAAGGGAGTGTCTTATTCAAAGAAAAGGCTGGATTGATATCAGATAAGACTGAAGTTGCATCTTAAATGCTGATGAGGTGCAAATGTTTGAGGGAAATTTTTGGAGCATTTGGTGTTCTGACTGGAAGCGCTCTGTCAACTTTGTCATTCATGAACCTGAGCAGTTTGGAGAAGCATGTTGTGATGATACAATCCTGGTTTCTGTGTTCAGAAGAGTACAGGAGTAGGAGGAATAGGCATTGGGAAGGTTGCGGCAAAGGAAGGAGGAAGAATACATAGAATATCCTCCCACTTCAGATGCTTTCTGGCACTATTTTTAAACTATGGAGGGGGTTAACAAGAGAGAAAACGAAGGTTTTGCTCAGTAATAGCAACTTCCTTGAGGGTCTGTCAGGCCTGGTTCCTGCAGAGAAGATGTGACTGTAGTGGGCCGAACCTAGAATGGACTTCAGCTTTCAGCCTTTTTGTTCCGGATACATCTTCAGCATTCCCATCTGAAATAACCCGTCTTCGTATACCCTCCCACATCACGCACTCTCTTATTGTTTTCATTCCCCAGACAACCCGTTATTACATGCTGAGGCGGAAAGTGGGTTATGTTTTGGAACCGAAATCTGCATTCTCTCGATCTCTCACTCTCTCTCCATTGTCCATTACTCCCTCATTCATGTGTAGCAAGAAAAAAAGACAAAGCCACTTCTTAATTAAGGCCGCCAATCATTTGGAACAGAGATTTGGTTGTGGAAACAGATCCACATGGCGTCCAAATCACACTAGGCAAATCTCTATTGTCAGCGCTGGATTCTGGGACAATGGAAGTTGTGGTCTGTCACCGATTAATTGGGAGCACAGATTAGGAGCAATTTTTTTTTGTTTTCGTTCCCTAGCCTTCTCCCTCCCATTTAATAGGCAGAGAGAGAGAGAGAGAGACGTGCAAAGAATCAAGCTTCTTAACCCGCCCTGACACCAATCTGCTTGTCTTTTCGTCTGTTAACCAAAGGATGTCAAGTAAAGCTCTGGAGTCCTGCATGTTTAATTAATAATCTGTTGGAGAGGGATTATAGAGTGACAGCAAGAGAGATAGAGACAGGGGAAGTGAGAAGAGATAGTATCACAGGCTGCATTGTGTCTGGGTTCATGCAGTTAAACTCAAGGATTAGCGACAAGTTACAGAGAGGAAGATTGAAAGAAAGTTGGCCTCAGATTGGTGGGGAACTATGGGAGTCCCGGAAAAAATTGAGGTGAAACTTCACAAAAGCTTTCTGGGATAATATGCACATCGGTTAAATTGGACTGGATTCATCCAGTACAATGTTTTTTTATTTTTTTATTCAAATTATTGAACTATGAAAATGGTAGTTTGTCAATCCAATCCATCTGTATGTGTTCCAGTCCAATTTTTGCTTGATCCAGTCCACATAAAGTTTAAGTTCATTTACAGTTAGTTGAGAACCCTGGTAGGGGCAAAATCACAAAGTTACAATTGCAATATTGTACATCATAGTATGTGTGTATTTCATTTTTAATTTGGTAACACTTTAGGCATTCTACTAAGCATAAGAAAGTTTGCTTTAACTCAACATATTAGTAGATGCATCAGTAAAATCTGCAAACCTTTTATGTTGATGCTTCCCCAACAGGCATTCTACTGACTGTAAGTAACTTTCAACTACAACTCAACTTATGTCAAATTATTACATAACACCTAACCCTAACCTAACAGTTTACTAACAGTCTACTGCAGTCTACTACTCTAATGTGAGTTAGTTGACATGCAGTTGCAAAGTTACTACGGTAATAGTTAGTAGACCATCGAAAGAAAGTGTAACCGACATTTCATAATCCAATTGAAATATGCTAAATGGGCATAAATAGACATCCTTAATTGCAGGTCTGGCAGAATTTGTTAGAAACCTGTTCTAACTTTGTTTTGGCATTACATTTTGGCGAAAACACACAGGTTTATACCTGCAACATTTGATACCTCCAATGGTTTAAAATGAGATATGTGACTCATAGGCATAGCGTTATTTTCAAATGCAACCTACGCCACTGAGTCACCGGAATTGGCAAGTTAGATTCTTCAAATCTTTGAAAGATTTTGTTTGAGGAAGTTAGTATTACTGTAAGTAAACTTTGTATTCATCTTTGCTTTGCGAATTGTGTGTGAATTCTGTACTTCTCAATGGAATGAATGGAGGTATAGACACATTTTAATTTCTGTGATATAGTTTATACAACAACATAAACAGCTATACAGCAGGAGACTGCTGCACCCTTATTTGAACGTCCTACCACTTTTTTGGACTCTAGTTGTATCATTTAATCAGTCAGTTTACCCATCTCCAAAAGTCAAATACGTAGCCCAACTGTGGCATGTCTTTTTATATGCCAGTCTCCTTGTCTGTTTAGGTGGTTCTTTGCCTGCATAAGCTGGAAATTCCTGCCACTTTTTAAGTCATGCCAGAGTGATTGCATTTACACGATGAGCATACATGAATGGAATCACAGTGTCATCATTTCTAGTGGGAAACTTGCATTTTCTTTATACTCCGGATTTCTGAGTTGAGGGCGTATCAGTTGAAAAATCCCAGGAGTTGATGATGGACTAGGGAACAATAGTTCTAAAACCTCTATGTCCCAACTGCTCTCAGATCAGAGCAAAAGCCCAACGTCTACCAACGCACTAGCAAGAACACACTGAGATCTTAGAATAAACCAACAGCATCAAAGAATATGTTTGAATCCCTGAGGCTGATGAGCCAGTCTCACATCTGTCAGAACAGATGCCTTCATCTTAACACCCATTTTTATTTGAAGTTGATATTTTAGATTGTTGCTCTTGGTGAAAAAAGTAGCAGTTGTGTGAGAGACGTGATGAATGTGTGTATGTGAAAAGAAGTGTGAAGAGCTTTTACATTGTTTGATGACGCCAGTGGGAGAATGTTTGAAATACTCTTAAACTGCTTTGGAGTGTCGTTTTTGTCTGACAGGGGCGTTCAGCGATTCTGTCAGCAGCTTTTTCACTGCATATGATCTTCAAGGTGGAGCTATTTACCACACAAGCACAACTGTGTAAGAAGTAAGAACCCCAGGAAAGTGGACAAATCATTGCAGGCATGGTGTGAAGGAAGGATGTGTAAAGAGACTAGCTGATGCTATTCTTACTATTTCCTGGGGTATTCACTGAGAATTTGTTGACTAACCGCCAGAACATATTTATGTATATACGTATATGTATACAGGACACTTTCGTCTCAAATTTGACAGTTCTTATGGAATATGGAATATTGCAGTGATTATTAGAAATGATTATAAACAACATCTCTTCTTTGATGATGGGTGCACCGGAGCGAAAACTAGGCAATAATCAATCCGAAATCAGCAATGATCCAACAATAATCAATTCCTGCTATATATAATTAAGCTCCACTTATTTTTTTTTCTTTTTCAAGAAGCTGTTTCAATGAGATATGTCACAATAGGGAAAAAAAGACAATCACAATTTCCTTTTCATGCCGACTTTAATTTCTTTAATTTCGAGTCGGAGAAGTGAGTTCCTAAATTTCCAGCAAATCATTGAGTTCATCTATCTCTCTTTCTTCTTCACACTCACACACACCATTTCCATTTTTGATTTGAGACCAATTTATTCTGGCCCAGTGACATCACGGGCACCAGTGCAGAGCGGCACTACACGATCTGAATGCAGGAAAGCAAAATGCCAGTGAGAAAAAAAGACACTCATTATCAGAAACCACGGGAGTGAGACGGATAAAAGTTTGTGTAGTGGGAGGTCATTTGAAGGACACTCTTCATTAGTTATCAGAATGGTCATTGATGCTTATATGTGAGCTGTGATCGATGGAGTGTGTATGACAGTAGAGTGCTTGTCTTCAGAGCTCACTGCAGCCCTTGTATTTTCAGCGCTGTTGGACAGTCTCAATGGCAGCTTCATTCCCATGGGAGGCTTTGTGTGTGTGCTTGTTTTACTATATCGGTAGGGACTTCAACCTGAATGCACACTGTCTCATGGGGACTCACCGTGGGGACCTAAATTGATATCCCCATGAGGAAACAAGCTTATAAATCATGCATTAATTACTTTTTTTTTTTTTTTTTTTTTTTTAAAACGCAGAAAGTTTTGCGTGATAGGGAGGTTTAGGTGTAGGGTTAGTGTAAGGGGAAAGAATATACAGTTTGTACAGTATAAAAACCATTATGTCTATGGAGAGTCCCTGTGTGTGACAAATGACAAGACTGTTTTGACTGTTTATTTTTGATTTGCCAGAGCAATTCCTGCAACACTATAACCAGAAAAGACTTTAGGACACTGTAGCCTTAGTTCAGTTATGACTTTATTTAGCATTGTGGTACTAGAGACATAGGACAATTTAAAAACATATTCCAGGTTAAATTCCACTTTAAAAAAAAATTTAAAAAAAATAAACAAACAAATATATATATATATTTTTTTAAATGCAAACAAACTCATATGAGATGAAGACTTCAGTTATATGTGTAGCATAAAGGTGTGGTCACATTTCTTTATCTCATGTAGTAGGTAAAGTTAAACAGTATAAGTTCAAGGTTAACATTATATTGGCCAGGGCCTGCACAACATAAGCAAAACAATATAAATGTACAAATACATTTAAAGCGTCTGTAAACACCAAACAAATTAGCAAAATAGTGAATTCCCAAACACTCCTTCCGGCCAAACCGACAGTCCCCTTTAATTTCTGAGCTAGGTCTGTCTATAGAGCTTTTCTTGTACTAAATTTGGGATATTACTTTAAAGTTTCTTAAAGGTTTAAAAAATTAGTGAGTGTGAGTTCTACCATTTTTATCCAGAACAAAGTCCATAGCTCTGTGTATCCGTGACCTTCAGTGAGTCTTAACACACCTATCAGGAGCCCCGCTGGGTTTGTCTCTCCTTACACTGTCTCCAGCAGTTTCTGGGACATCTAACAGTAGAAAGTATGAAAAAAGTGATAAAATGAGGGCCATCTCCTCTAAGGCGACAGAAGACGGGTTTTATGCATTATCCTGACCATAGTGACCTCTCATGGAACATTCTGGGTCAGTGTCACGGAGATAAATGAGAAGACTGGAAAAAATGTTTCTGTCAGATTGATCTTTTTTGACTCACAGGAGGGGAAGGGATGTGTGAAGATGAGGGAAAGAGGATAAGACAGGGGAAATGAGAACAGACAGATGCTCTACAGCTCAGCTTCTGTCACATCAGCAGCACAAAAGCTATTTGGAGATTTTAAAGCAATAGTTCACCCTAAATTGAAATTCTGTTATAATTTACTCACCCTTATGTCATTCTAAAACATCTTTCCTCCGTGGAAAAGGAGAAGTTTACCAGAATGTGTGTGTTGGTCTCTTCCACACATTCAACGTAGATCCAGTGCTTTTGCTGCAGTCACAGCTTCTCAGATTTGACCATAAGAGCCCAGTAATCTTACACGTGTCTCTTGTAAAGGTTTAGAGGAGATCTCCTTGAGATCTTAAGTGATCTCTCACTTAATTAATTCTCATGAATAGTTATGAAAGAGCAACTTTCAAAAACTTTCTTTTTTAAAATGTTATTCTGTGGTTACAAAGAAATTACATGTCTGCTTGATTATAGCAGTGATGGAAGATGTTTTTCACTTCATGTTGTGTAGGACACCAGCTGGTGATCTTTTCTTACTGGAAGGCTGCACACTTTACCAATTTTATTCCTGAGAAAGCAAACATTATAAAAATCTGTTTTCACAGAGATGCTATAAGGTTCCACAGCCACATGACTGTCGGGCCAGTGCGAACCAGGGCTAACAACGTGCCAAGCGGGGCCAATTGCCTCGGACCTCAAGCATAGAGCCCAAAATCAAGTTGCGTTTTCTCTGTCGGGCCAGTAGCCCTGCAGTGCTACCCTTAAACCTGCCCATAAGATGCCTCCAACGACGTCACACCACCCCACCGTTTCACTAGCTGACTGAAAACGAGCCAGATCGCAAAATGAGCATGACAGAAGTAAGGAATAATTGACGACAGGCCATTGAATTATTAGAAAAATAATGCGCACCCAAGGTGGTAATGCGGTCACGACGGGAAGCGGAGTGGCCGTTACACCTCGGGTGTGCATTATTTTTCTAATAATTCAACGGCCTGAAGTCAATTATTCCGCTTATACTACAGTTACCACACCTCAAAACATTGTTCAGATGATGCATTTCAAGACGTTTGTCTAGTTTTTGTCATTAAAACGCTCTTGTATGTAGGACTAATTTCTTACGCATCTAATCCCATGCCTCCGTTGCTAATTCCAAAACGTAATTTTAGAGTTAGTAACGGAGGTTTGAGCCACTGATAGCAGACTAATGATGGGGACACACTTACAACTCGCTGAAACATTCGAAGACTGACTGTTTCCATCGACTATAGCAGGTCTTAAACACCAACTGTGAACGCAGACTGTGAACACGCGTTTGGGCATGATCAGTCATAAGTATCAAATTACATTCATAACTGGCCTTAGTAAGTGTGTCCTGGCTTTATACAGTTATTAATGCAGCTATTAGAGAGAGAGAGAGAGAGAGAGAGAGAGAGAGAGAGAGAGAGAGAGAGAGAGATGTTGCAATATTGAGACAGAAAAGCATACATCAATATTATTATTTATTTATTAATTAAATTCGTTTTAATTAATTCTTTCATTCTTGTTTTCTATAATTGACAGTAGATAACCTAATAAATGAAACCCACAAGGCCCTTTTAACAAGTAGGCTATCAATAATTATTTATTTGTTATATTATCTGGAATAATTACGAAAACCCGTGCAGCAGGACTATCAATTTATTTATATAGCCTATTCAGTTTAATTTTCTATTTAGCCTATTAAAGATAGGACTACATACTTTATTTATTAAAATTAAACTGTATGTGTCCATTGATTGTGTAGCTAGACATCGAAAACTGCAGATCAAGCGCATGCATGGGGCGCATGTTTTTTCTTGTTATGAATTGTATCCTATTTTCCGTTATTACAGGTAACTACGCGCAGTGATATGGAACTGTAATGCGGTCAAACCTGCCTGGAACTACTTTAGCCGTGCGTTTCCCTGAAAATAATTGCACACCTTACAACCTTCTAAACCAATCAGAATCAAGCATTCAACACCCCTGTAGTATAAGTGAACTTAAAGACTTAAGATTCCAGCATCGATATTTGACCGATACAATTGTTTTATTTGTTTTACAATAAACAAATGTTACAGTGACCGTAATGTAATAATCTGTTTCGGGGAGTGGATAATTATGCTAAATCAAACTGGTGTTTACCATTTCACATAGAAATAGAACACATACCTATTCAGTTGCACCTGCTTCCATTTATTTACGATCACAGGAATAAAACTCCAGTAAGGCTTTTAAGTCTAATGGCTTGTATATTTATACAAAAATATTCATAAAATATTGGTAACACTTTACAATAAGGTTTCATTAGTTACATGAAACAATGAACAATGACCTGCACTTCTAAAGCATATTCATCTTTGTTAATGTTAATTTCAACATTTACTAATACATTATAAAAATGCAATGGTTAGCCTAAGTAGCTTTTAGCATCGCATATTTCTGCCTCATACGGTGATCCAGATAACCATCAGATCTCTAGGAAGTTATTTCAAACACTCACTGTTGTCTAAAAGTGACATTTGAGCTGAACATTGTTTTAAATGTCTTAAATGTTTAGGTTAGCTGGTAGTCTGGTATGATAACATGTGGAATGAGCAGTGGTGTTGACAGTTTCCTGACTCAGGTAAACTCCGCATTTGTTCATGACCACTCCTCAAGCCTCAGTTGGCCCACTTTGGAACAAGGTATTCGGCAGGCCAAAAACCCCTGGTCGTCGGCCCGAAGAGGCCCAATCAAGCCCCGGAAGTGAGAAACGCGACTGGACCTGGCACTGGCACTAGCACACTTGCTTTTGGCCCAACAGTGGAAACATGGCTACGGTTTTGTGATTTAAATTTTTTTTTTTTTTTAATTCACTTGGCATGCACTTAAAAAGAAGGGCACAGTCTCAGACTGATATGTTCAAACTGACACCATTGTTACTGTTCAAATCACTGTATATCAAGTGTTAAGGAAGACTCTCCGGTGCTGGAACTTGACCAATCATAGGAGAGTAGGCTTGCGGAAAGGAGGGGTTTAGAGAGACCGAATCAGAAAACCAAACCAACCATCTTTGAGAAATGAGGTGATGTGCAATGTATATTATGAGAAAATTAAAGTGTTTTTTTTTTTACCTTGAATGCATGTAAACTTATTGTAGGAGACTTCCTAAACCAAATTAGGAACCTTTAAAAAGAATAATAGGGGCGCTTTAATAAATGGATAATGTGCTGGCTGAATTAGCAGTTGTAAATCAAAGCACATTGCTGCATCGTTTCGGATGGAGCCTGTAAATGTTCATAATTAATAATTAATAATGGTTATGTGTTGGATTTGTTTTACTGTGCATCAATTTAATCTGCAACATTAAACTTCTGAGAAGTGGGATACTTGTATTTTCTCTCCCATTTAATCTCATTGTTTCCTCCAACTTTATTTTCTGTTTTTTCTTTCCTGTGGGAACCAACATGAAGCATTAATGTAACATCATTCAACCATCACTGAAACAGAAAGTAGAAAGCTAAATAAAGGACAAAAGCCTGTGTGGTGGTTTGTGCCCTTGGCAACTATTCAGACTACCTAACTAGCAGTTACTGTCAGGTTTCTCATTATCTCAATTATCATTTGCATTCCAAGCAGAACTGTGACCACGTATTTCAGCTTTCAGTGGCAAAGCATATTTTCATGAAACATCCGGAAAGCTGAAAGCCACATAGATTCTTTCACTGCACATGGCAGAAAACGAAACAAAAAGTCAAACACCAAGTTCAAAGGTGTAATAAGGAGTTAAAGAGAGATAAGGGGAAAAGAAAACCTTGACAAGACTCTCCACAGACATCCCCAGGGAAATATACCAGGGCAGACAGAGAATTATAAATTATAAACAAACCTCCAAACCCACAGTCATACTGAACCTCATGATAGCAACAGTCCTGAGTGAATTCTAAAGAGGGCTCGACAAGATAAAGCACTATATCTGTGTGAGAGATGTGAGGTTTGCTCGAAACTGAGAAGGCAGTTGTGGAAAGGCAAGGTTTTTTGGATGGCAGAACCTTATTAGATCTCTCAACACAGACTAGCACTTTTCTCTCACACATCTACTAATGGTCTGTTTGGTACTTTTTTGTCTTTTTGTTTAGGTCTTGGTTACTGTCTACTTTTGCTGTATAGAAGACAGTTGTTTGCTGAGGTTCTGAAAACCTGCTGATGCTCTGGGTCTCTGTAATACTGTTTGTTGGCTTCATACAACATCACTATAACATCTTTACTCTGGTAGTTTTATTCAAATTCACACCTACAGGGAGGGGATTCCCACAGCGAAGATGAGCAACATGATTTCATGGTGTTAAACTGATTTTAAAGCTGTAAATTCCACACAGTTGGACATATTTCAAATTCATCTTCGGACAGCTGGCAATATTTTCCATTTCTGGCATGTTTCACTAAATCTGCAATAATTGTGAATGTTTCAGTCTTCTTTGAGGTCATTATTAACTCTTTCATAGCTCACGAGACATAATAGAATTTGTTCTGAATATGAGAAAGTCATACAGGCTTGTAAAGACATGAGGGTGAATAAATGATGATAGAATTTTCATTTTTGGGTGAACTATCCATTTAAGTATCATCTTTGTCTTACATTTGGTTAAAATTAGGGGACATTAAACATCACGTTGAACAAGTAAAACATATACTCACTTGTCTGCTTTAACATTCTCATTGTGTTTGCAAACTATTCTAACTCAAACTTTCAGGATTTTGTTGTTTGAAGCCAAATGGTGGTGAGATTGAAGTCATCCAGCCATGGTGTATTTTGTTTATAGCATACGTTTAGCTTTTAACTTCTGTCGATTGAATTTATGCTTAAAAATTCATAAAATTTTGGACATTCTATATTTAAAATTCACTTTCAAGGGAACTCGAGCTGCATCGAGACCCTGTGGGAACGCCCCTGTGTGATTGCGTCGTGAAGCACGTGTATATTGGGCCTCATTTATCAATCTAAAGTAGAAATGAGTGCAGATCCGAGCGCAGAAATCATCTTATGACAGGGTTCACGTGTGATTTATGAAACATTCGTATGCCGCCAATCTCACGTCTAGGGGTAGGGTGTCCCGATTCTTGTTGAGATAGAGGGGTAGGGCGAAGGGGTATGGCTACATAGCCCTCGAAACGGAGATTTTTTAGAGGCACACTCCAAACGGATGGCTACGAGAAAGTTCACAGAATGCATCGCAAATCACCGGCGAGATGGCTTCGCAAACGGTTAAACATTTAAATTTAGCTCCAGATGACACCACCGTGCACTTTATTTACTCTTATAATAATAATATAATCATTTAAATTAAGAAATTGTATAATAAATTACCTTTCCGAAACAGAAAAGACATACATTTCGAGGAAGGAATGTTATAATCATCATGTTTTCTCAAAGTTAAAAGCAGCTGCGCTGATTGTCAGTCGTTGTCATAGAGAAATCCTGTAAAAACTCCGTAACGGCAGAGCCATCACCAACGACTGATGACGTATCGGGTTCATGAAGGGTTGTTCCATTTCGTAGGGGAATATTTCAACCCCTTGGCCCTTGTAACTCTGTTTTAAGGGCCAAGGGGTACACTCGAAAACAAGGGGTATAGGGCAAGGGGTGAATTGGGATTGAGCCTTAAACTATAAAATAAAACACAAATTAGACCATAGTGGTATAAACAACATTTAATGGCCTCTCCTTTCTCATTCAGCAAGAATCCAAAGCCTATGTTTGCGTATTTGCCATGGAACATTTAGTTGCTAAACTATTATTCAGACACTCGTGTTTCAATATCCACATAAAACAGCAGCTTTTACATGCACAAAAATATGTTTGGTCGGGCGCTGGGCATGCTGATTTTACAGCAGACCATTTCATTTGAGCAGTGTAAATTTTATGTTTGGTAAATGACTGCATTTTAGTTTGATGTTGAATAACTGAAATGTCAAGTTAGCAACGCTAGAACCGATATGTTGTGTGTGCTGCACTATGCGTGCGTGAGGCGCCTGCTCGATCAGATGGACTTAATACAATAAAGATCCCAGACAGCAACATTGTGTCGGCCCAGATCCGGCCCACATCTGGTATATGTAGATTCCACATTCCCGGATCTGGGCCGACACCATGTTGCTGTTTGGATTATATAGCCTAAAGAAAATAAATACAATGAGTTAGAGAGTCACAAAAACGAGCGTAGCTCATACTACTTTTTTCTTTTGTTAATCTATTAATTAATTAAGTGAACTATATTTTGTGTAGTCATATTTACTTTATTCCTTTTATAGTTAATTTTTTTCTCTCTTTATTCTGCACTACAGGTGCGTGATGTGTTGATGTGTTAATTCTCATGTTTTGTTGTTTATCCTGCTATTTGCAACTGTAAAGTTAAATCCCTGAAAAATATAAATAAAAAAACATTTCTGGTATTTTTAATGGGTCACAGACACCCTTCTATGCTTACTTAATTTATTTTTAATTTGACATAATCTAGACATATAATGCCCAGTTTTCTGTTGTACGTTCATTTCATAAATGAGGGCCAGTATATATTTTTTTTTTTAAATGAATGGTATAGTTTTATGGATGAAGGCCAGTATCACCGATACAAATACTACTGATGTCTCCAGGAAATATTTTTTCCCCCCAATTTTAGCCATAAATTATAGCCGTTCAACATTCCAGTTAAATTTAAAGCTATCAATTTTAACATTTATTAGGCTTTAAAAATATAAAAACTTTTAATTTAAAGGGAACTTAAAACAATCTTCTCATAAACCCATTGTCTGACTCTGAGTGAGTTGTGTGTGAAAGTGAGCATGTGTATTCAGACAGAGTCTGTCTGCTTATTGATACAGTATATCAGCCCTTTGTGCCTGTGTGCATACATGAGCACTGTGTTTGTTGCTCAAAATCAGTTTTTCCTCAAACACCAGAGGCCAGACATCTGAATCTCAGTCCAGTCTGGCTTTCTCTTTTTGTTCTGTCAGTCAGGAAAGGCCGATCTGAAGGGCGCAGCACCATGTGGCTCTGGAGACATCAGCAGCGTTCTGTCAGGCTTTCTGATCCTGAATCCAGCAGCCCTGACAGCCACGACACGTTGAACAAATATTCACATCTGAGTTTTTCTCTCATCCACACACGCGCTCCTTCTCCTTCAGTTCTGACAGGAGAATGTGCACCGCCGCAGAACATCAGATGCGCTGATGAATAGCACAATGACATCAGGGAGAAACAAAGCTTTGTGCTGAGTCAGAAGCGCACGGCATCTCATGGCTGTCAGCTGGAGACACTGAATGTTGCAAACTGCAGCGATGAGGCGTGTCTGCGAGACGGGTTTAAAATCTGTCGATCTCTCCTCTTTTTGAAATTAACATCAGGATCAAGCAGATGGAGAGACTAAGAAGAACTTAATCGTTTTCCAAGTCTGTTCAATCTTTGGATGAAACTCCAAAGCACTTGCATATCCACAGACCTTGTAAAAATCCCTTTTTCTTTGACCTTTTCTTCCTTTTACCCATAATCCCTTTCTAATGAGTTCCTGTTTTCTCATGTTTGAAGCATGTCTTAAGGGACTCAGAAGTGGGCCTGTAGGCATATCTTGTACCCTATGCTTGGCTGCCACTGGTTTGCCCGGCTAGAGTGATGGATGTGTCTTGAATTTATGCTGTAAGGCTTGCCTGAGAGAAGATTGCGATGCTTCTTTGTGGCAATTACATCATATAGTTTAGTTTTTCACAAATTTCAGAAAACAGTTGTGCTTTTTCAGTGAAAAAGCTTATGTCTTATTCGCATACCATCATTAACCATGTGCTAAATATGTAGTGATTTATTGTCTTAAATATTAATATTTAGTATTGATATTAATATTGAGTTTTTGGTCACGTCAAGGTGAGTGTGAGAGTGTCAGATTTGATTCCTTCCTATATTACGGGACACCAGCCAAGGAATTTCACCTTGACAATAAAGAACAAACAATAAAGAAAATATTGTTGACTGAATTAGAATTATATAAATTGTAGGAAGTATGTCATCTGATCAATCTGAAGGATTTAGAGAGATTCTGGTGAGTTTGTAGAGCTTCTGATTATCAACAAGAATGACACAGTTTGCAATCAAATGAATTTTTTCACAAAAATATATACAAGGGTAAAGTATCACACTCACTAAATACTACTAAGGAAAATGTCTAAACTACTAAGGAAGAATGACTAAACTACTAAGAAAATTTTATCAATAATCAAACAGAAACTACATACTACTATACAAATGGACGCTAACAAAATGAATGGCAAGTAGATGAGCAATGGATTGGACGAAGCAATGAATGGGTAATTAGCAGCCTATGGGGGAGTCAATTGTGGTCTTTCTGGATGCTGGTATGAGATAGTAAATAAGCATTTACTATGAATACAGATAATGTGTCTAATGTATCTATCTGTATACGCTCTCTACACAACAGTCTCTACACAAATAGCAATCTCATATAGAAACAAGCTAATGCCAAGGCCTTTGGGGTATGTCTTGCACTGGTATCTTTCCGCCCGCAGTGCAAGTAGAGTGGATTGCTTTCCAACAGTTGCAGAGCCTCACTGAGTGCTGGGGGTTCGCTGCTGGTCCTTGTGTAATCCAGAGAACTGTAGGTCAGGTGGTGGCCGATCCGCAGGGTCCTTTGCAGACTAGAGGTTACAACACCAAGAGTCATGAAGGTCAGGTGTTGATTGCTGGAGCCGAAGTCCTCTGCAGAAGCTATTGGGCTGCTTGAAGGTCCGTGCGGGGGAAGGTTTACTCGCGAGAGTATAACCTTGCTCGTGCTGTTGTTCCTTCTCTCGTCAGGTCAGAAAATCAGAACGAGGGTATATTCGCGTGGGAAAGCTTTTATTCCTTCCAGTTGGGGAGGGTATGACTAATTCCCACCTCACTAATGTAATGCTGTGATTGGATCTGAGCATTCCAAGTGTCCGCCCATCATGTCTGACCTTTCCTTCCTGTGGAGCTTGTTGCATTGTCCCAAAATACACAGTTAAATAAAACAGTGTCTTTAGAACCTTGGAAATGATTCATTTATTTTCCAAACCTTTCTCAAAGCCCCTGTGGCAGTGTTCTGAACCTGTAGAGTCCAAGCTTGATGTAAATTGGATGAGGTATCACCCAGATGTTCATTTCTGTCTTAGTGGGTGAGATTACATTGGCTCTTATTCCAGATGCAGCTTCCACTGTGTGTGCACAGTTCCCTGGATGAATAAGGAGACGGCGTATAGGACATGTTCCTTACAGTTCCCTGTCCATTTTTTGTGGAGAGTGTCTGTATAGAGATTGTATTTCTCATTGGGCCTTTATTTGTTCTTACTGTGCTCTAGCCAGAACCGGTTTGGTGGCCCTGGGCCATCCATGGTCATTCACACCTTGGTCTTAGGAATGGAGGGCTGAGGTGAACAATGGGCAACTGATTAGATTAGCGATCCTGCGATCAATGGGTCGTTGATGTCGTCACCTCTGGCAGTCCTGATTACCATAGTCCTTTAGTTGTCGTTGAGGGTCCTATCACATACTTCTGTCTTCTTAATCACAGTGGGAGAAAGGGAATCCTGTTGTGAAGTGGGGACCTCTGGTGCCATCATGTCTGCTGTTCACTACAATATGTTGATTCAAATTTAATGGCATTCATGTAAACATGCATACAATACTCAAATTCTAAATTGAAATTAATTCTTGTTTTTTTTGGGGGGGCAAATCTGAGTCAAAAACTGTTCTGATGTAATCAAGGAAAATGCCTGTTTTTTAACAAAAATATATTTCAAAACTTTTATGAAATTAATGATTATGATGTGTACACTCACATGCATTCATGGTGTAAGGAAAATATTTAAAAAAATTCATGATTGTTACACCACATGACATTTTAATAGTCATTCAATCGAAACGTTTTTTCAAAACCAAATGATAACTATTAATAATAATAGGTTTTAACCACATTTAATTCTGCTTAAATGCTGCACCAAACACGCCATTGATGCGTGTTAAGAGAGGCCTGACTGTGTGTTGGAAAAGATTAGCTCTGATATAATAGTCATTAGCAGTCCACTTCAGCCTCTGTAATCAACTCTACCCAGGGACTCATCAATACCGTGTTTACCAGAGTCCTAATACTACTATTGGCTTAGAGAGAGAGAGAGAGAGAGAGAGAGAGAGAGAGAGAGAGAGAGAGAGAGAGAGAGAGAGTCTTGCTTGCTGAAAAGGAAGGTAGAGTGCAGATCATTTAACTAAGGCCTGCAGTCACTCGTTTTGTTTCTTAATCAAACTGAATCTGTGGCCTGGGAATCAGTTGCTGTTATAGGATGTTGAGGAGAGGCTTGTTAATTTCCTAAACTGTTAAAAATTATTAGTTCTTCATTAGTAAATCATATGTAAATCATTCGATTAATAGTTTACAAATAGCTATATAATTGTTCAAATTGTTTATTCTTACTTATTAAAACCTTTCTTTGGCTCAGAGTTCATTGATCAATAATCACTATTAAAGAATAATCCATTTCATCCATTTAGAATCCAGTCTATAGGCAGTTAGGCACGTAGTGTTTCTGTTCAAAGTGACCTCGCCAACTGGCCTGACATGCATAATACAGCGTTTTTAATAATTTTCGTGGATATGTGTGAATGGGAATCATTTTGGCAAAGTTGTTGAATGTATGCGAAAAATAAAAAAAGTAAAAACTTTTAAGTATTTAGTTAATCATTGTAGTGTAAATGTACCCTAAATATGGATGATGCTGGGAATGTGCACAGTTATTTTACAGTATTTAAATGCTATTATAATATTTATTCATTTTTTTAATTAGCTTTTGTTTCTATATTTTCAGTTTTCATTTTCATTTTAGCTTAAGTTTTTAGCAATTTTGCTATGTACTTTTGACTTTTTTATTTTGATTAGTTTTTGTAAGATTTATATTTAGCTTTCATTTATTTTATTTCATTTTTAGTTTTTGTAATTTTCAGCTCCGACGTTCATTTTGGTTAGTTTTCCCATTTGCTTTCGAATATGCTAGATTAAACTAGAGTCAATGGGTTGATACTGATGGACTTGATGTCTGCGGTTAAAATAACTGCTGTGAATTATTATTCCCATCCATTCTGCATGACAATTTGCTGGAGCAGCTCAATGTTTTCAATGTATTCAGTTTGCAGAAGAGCCGTCTGAGGTTACGAGGATGAATTAGGGTTGAGTTATTAGCCATTAGACATAAAGCCAGACAGTTTAACGCCCCTGTTGAGCGCTTGTGACAGCAAATATATAAGTAACTATTAATAAGAATGTTGTTGTTCTGATTCCACATGCTGACAAAAGCACTTACATACACATTTATTACGTGAGAGTCATTGCTAAGTCACGTCTTTTTCCATTGCACGGACTGGTGTGGTGGTGACGTTAATGTGCTGTGAAGCTTGCGTCTCTCGTCCAGTGTGGCTCATGGGGACATAATTATGCCGGCTGCTGCAGTCCTCGGCCCTGGGACATCATTACCGCACCATCCTCACGGCGGTCTCTGGCACATTCTGTATCTCAGCCATTAGCAGCAACACCCCTCACTGTCTACATCACAATAAACAAGCCGTTAGTCTGTTTATGCCAGCCACTGTGTCTTATTAAGAGGTGCTTCACACAATCATGCCGAGTCAAGTTTGTGTACGTGTTGTTCTTCTGTGTGTAGGTTCAATAAAAGGGGGAGAACTTGACAACTGGTTGTCATGCTCAGGTGTTGGTAGATGGCTTTCTCGTTTAGATGTGGCATTAATTTGTCAGACTGTGGCAGACGTGATTGCAGACAATCACAGGTTTAGTATCAGCCTGACGGACCAGTCAAAGCTTGTTCATTGATTCTCTGATGCATATTTCGCATAAAAAAGGCAAAAGAGTTTGTCAAAATACTAAGTTATAATCTGGTTGGATGGCCTCATGCAACTTTTTGGCACATTTTAGTTTGCAAATGTATACTTTTAAGTGTAACAGTAGTAAACTTTAAGTACATAACTAATTTACAAGTTTTTATTTTGTATTTTAACTATACTGTGAACTATACTACAAGTGATTTTTTTGTTTATGACAGTACACTTTAAAGGATAGTCTCAGTAAACTACTAGTTTAATATTTTTCTATACTGCAAGTGTACTTTTACTTTTTTTAAGTGAATTTAATGTCATACGTATAGTTTACTACTGGGTTACTACTTGAAATATACCTTTAACAGTATACATTACGGATACTTGCAGTTAACTGTTTATTGTTAATAAAACCAGCCAAATCTTTATATGTTTCTGTGTAGTTTAATAGCACAGTCTACAAAAAAAAGAAAGAAAAAAAAAACAGACTCAGTTCCATCCATGCACTGTTTAATTGAATTGCTAAGTTTATAGGATAGTACAGTATATAAAACATTTTCTAAAACAGCCTACTTCCTTAAAGAAGACAATATGAAACATGTATTAAAAAAGGCTACTAAAGAGCAAACCCAGCTACAAGAAAAGTACTCGACTTGACTTGAGTGTCATTTTGTTAAGTATATCACTGATAAGTAAAAAATAGATTAAAAGCATACTCTCTTATTTTTAGTTTACTAATGGCACACTTGAATACATATATTGTATTGTCTCTTTGTGTCTACGCTGGTGGTTTTTGGCCAGAATAAACTGGTCTAGACTTCATATCAATGTCTGGCTAGTGGTTACCAACCTGTTTGATTTCATCCACCCTGATTCTTACCAGTACTGCAGTCATCCTGTTGGGGAGCACTTCAAGATGTCTCACAATGCACCTTGCCACAATGTGCCAGTACATTATCTTAGGAAACAAATCCACAAACATTCAGTAGTTTACCTAGATTTTGTCATCATTTACTTGTAATCATAAATATGTATGATGGTTTTTATGACCGTTCTTTTTTCTTCTTCTTCTTCTGTGGAACACAAGGATATGTTTTGAAGAATATTCATGCTGCTAAATAAAAACTTAGTCACCAAAAAAACACCTTAAAAGTAGTGGTTGACCAATATAGACTTTTTGGTGGTCGATGCCGATATCTTAGATATATTAGTATTCCCATTTGCTCCAATAACAAAAGAAAACAAAATATGTATGATAGTTCGACTTTACAAATGAGGGAAATAATATCAAGATAATGATTACAGCAATCTGAAAAGTAAATGATGTGAAATTTGCTGTCCCTCCCTTAGTTGTATAAGAAACACCCTTCAGGCAGTGTTAATTCGCTTTATGTAATTTACTGCCAAGGTAATATAAAACAAAGTAAAGCATTATAAATGTATTACATTTTTAAAAATGAAAATATGAAAAACTTTACTGGATTTATGATATTGATAGCTATGTAAATGCGTCATCACAGTGTGTGAAACACATGTAACGCATGCAATGGAATTTATATTTATTTTACATAATATTTAGTAAAATAATTATAAATAAATCAGAAAAATAACCAGATTTATACTTTACATAGTAACCCCTTGATTTTGTAATCATATTATAGTATTGTTTCCAAATCAAAATGTTGAAAAATCACGAAAAGTTGAAACAACAAATATAAGTAAAGTTTGTATGAAGAGCAGAGCAGAAGTGAACATTCAAACTTGATCCCTCAAAACTCTTTTTACTAGATTTGACATCAAATGCAATTTGGTTCTTGCTAAATCGTGTCAAATTACTGTTCGAGCTATTGGACATGGCTGTGTCCATTAATTTTTCAATTATTTCTAATAAAATAAATAATTTACCGAAGCCTCCTGCTGGGCTGCGTGCCACCCACCCACCAGCTGACACCCACTGTCTCAAAAGACCCTCAGACCTCCGTAAACTGGACATAAAAAGGTGTTAGTGAGAGAGAGAGAAAGTGCACAGCAGGTCTCACATCTTCAATTAATCAATGTCAGCACTCAGGCGAAAATAAACGATGCACGAACGCTTCGGGCTGCTTCTCTTTCTCTCTTTCTGTCGCTCTCAGTCTACATGTGTCACTTCACTCATGTTTGCTCTCATCAATCTTTTCTTGCGCCAGGCTGCATTTCTCTCCAATAATCTGTGAATATTTCATAAATGACGCATGCCGACGGTGGCCCGTGGAGGGCATAGGAGGGCGGCCCGGTCCTGCTGAGCTCACAGGTGCTGCCTGACGGATGATTGCCTCTGATCTCCACAATGAAATGTGTCGCCTTTGCATCTCGGTCCCAAATCTCGATCCGTTCCACACTGTGTCCTCCTAGGCCCATCAAATCATACAGAAACATGTACGTGTGTCTTATTTATTCACTTTGCGTACTGCAGATGGAACCAGCTAATGAAAAATAAAATAAACCCATGGTCTGAGAGAGTGTGTTGGGAGGTCTGGGCTGCTGAACGCACTGAAGGGTACGAACCGACAATGGAAGACAGGGATGATCTTTGTTTTGGCACTGATGTGAAGTCGCTCACTGATGCAAAGCAATTTCCTCCCTCAAATTGCATTCTCTGCAGTGCAGGGGGGTTTGCGATGTTTGTGTGTATGTATTGCATTATGAATTTTAGCTTCCTATGTCTGCTGTCTTTCTCTGGAGAAAGACATTTTGTTCTGTCGCTCTTTTTTAAGTAGAAAGTTGGAAATTTGACCGCGAGTTGAAGTGAATGAAGCATCATACTATGCTCTAAAAGTATTTCAATGCTGGTGGGAAAGTATATGCACTTTTGAATATGTATATACCATATTAAATTGCATCTTGAAACAATATGCTCCCTTGTCGCATTCCTTTGTGAAAAAGAATAGCTCTTTATTGTATTGCATTTGTATTGTACTTAAGTATATATATTTTCAAAAGGTACTTTGAAATAATATAATAATAATGGAATAAACTGTTACGATTATGGCGATGTTTCTTAACACAACTAAGTACACTTTTAGTAATAATACATGTATATATATATATATTTGTTTTTTGTTTATATTTTTTGCATTACTTGCCAAATTCTTCAACTGAAAAAGTTGAAAGTGAACATCAAAAAATTATTTTTCATAGTGCAAGAGATGTTGGGCAATACTAGCTAATAAAACATGGATATGGACATGTAATATAAGTTAGGATGCACTCATTTTGCATGCTCTTTAATAAGGAAAATATGTGAATTGGGACACAGCAACTTTCCCACCTAAGGAGCGTTTGGCTTGTCTGTCCTTTAAGATCTCCTAATGGTAATCAAAGCATGCTGGGATCTGTGGGGCATTTGTTTGGATTTTGAAGGTCTGCCCACTGTCTCATTTTTAGAGAAGGGTTTCCTGCTCTGCTGATCAATCTAAACGTCTCAGGTTTTGCCAAGTCACATGGTCAGGGTAAAAGATAACCAATACTCCCTCTCTTCATCTTGTTCTGTCCTTCACAGCTCTTTTATTCCTCTCTTAATTAAGTTTCAATGTATTGCTGTTGATAAAAACTCTGTGTTCTCCTTTAAACAAAATGCATAGACAAATTGTATTCTGCTAATGCTACATTAATTTAACAGTGCTTGATGCAAAGTTCTGCTTATACTGTATTTTACTTTCATTTTCAGTGTAAACTAACTAGCAGAGGGTGGATAAAAGCAAGAAAAGACAATTAAAAATTTGGGATCAGTAAGATTTTTATTTTTTAAATTCATTTTTTTTTTTCCCAGCAATGATGCATTAAATTGATCACAACTGTTTAAATGCTGTTCTTTTGACCTTTAATCAAATAATCTTTAATTATGTAATAGTAATAATAAATGTATCAAGGTTTCCACAAAAAGATTAAGCAGCACAACTGTTTTCAACATTGTTAATAATAAGATGTTTCTTGAGCACCAAATCAGCATATTAAAATTATTTCTGAAGGATCATGTGACTCTGAAGACTGGAATAATGGCTACTGAAAATTCTACTTTTTCATCACAGGAATACATTATATTTTAAAATATATTAAAATATAAAAAAGTTTTTAGATAATAATAATAATTAGGGGCCAAGCACCGAAGGCGCGAAGGCACCTTTTGTATCTGTTCCGGTTCTTATTATTCTTCCGTTTCCGTTTCTTCTTATTCTTTTTCTTCCGACTGGGCTGCTATGGCAGCCCATAGAATCGTTTGCGGTAAAGTTGTTTTGGTTTGACATTCTGATAGATGACAGTCCCAACATTAAATACACCAATTTTGGTGTCTCTAACTCATTGCCTCTAGCGCCACCACCTGTCCAAAGTTTCAGTCATATTATGCTAATAGCATTTAGACCATAAGGCCTATCAATAAAATGATTTTTTCCTCTGATTCCTGAGCTCATGACGATTCGATTGCATCCTATGACGTCATTTTCCGTCATAAAAATATGGCCGCCATTTTGAATTGTCCAAAAAACCTACTTTTGCAAACTTGGCCTAGACGGTTTGTCTGATTTTCACCAAAATTGCACCAGATCATCTCCAGGCAGTGCCGACAAAAAGTTATGGAATTCAAGTCGATTCGTCAAACCGTTTTGGATAAACGCACAAACTAATTTTACGTACCACTTGCGAAAACAGACGTAAGGCTGTATCTCCGCAACGCTTAATTGTATTCAGACCAAACTTGGTACATGTCATTACAAGCATGACCTGAGGCTACATGCTGCGTTTCGGCGCAGCGCCACCTACTGGTCTGGAGATATGAAAAATGGCTATTTTTGCTCATAACTTCTGAACGGTTTGTCCAAAAATCATAAAAGTGGTCTCGTTAGATTCAGGGCGACATGCCGAGTCGAGTGATATCCAATTTTCCCAGATCGGCCATTTTGAATTATGACTGATTTTCACGGGAGTCATCTCCTTGGGTTCCTGAATCAAGTTTGGAAACATTAATGCCCAAATGCCAAAATATTGATAGTAAGGGGTAGTAAAATTCAATCAAAGTCACGTGTCAGTCATTTTTGACGTGTTTTTTTATTATTTATGTGTATAACTCCGAAGCGAATTGAGATATTTTCACCAAATCTGGCACACAGATGTATGGGCTCATTCTGAGGACACATTAAAAACTTTTTGGGATTTTGCATCTTGGTGGTGCTATAATAGAACAAAACATGAAATTTCCTTTGACTTCAATATAGTTTTGTGATGTAAAAAGGCTATACTTAACAAATGCATTGCTATAACATTATGAAACTCAGAATTTGCCACCAACACCATTCCCTGAAGGTACTCAAAAGATTTCGAGTTAGCGCCACCTGTTGGTCAAAAGTTCAAATAAAATTTCCAAAAATGCTAATAACTTTTGAAAAAAATAGGCTTATTGTACTGATGACACTGGTCTTATTAGATGCCTTGGGTCATGCCGAGAACATAGATACCAAGTTTGACGTATTTGGACGAACTTCCTGTACACCATCTTTATTTACTTTCAAAACCTTCTTTTTCGAACTTTACCTAGACCATTCATCCGATTTTCACCAAAATCGAATCATATCATCTCAAGACCATGCCGACTAAAAGTTATGGATTTCGTGACGATAGACGAAACCGTTTTTGTATACCGCAGCAGCAAATTTGAGGCATGCTGCCAAAATGACTATTAAGTCTTTATGTCTGCAATGCCTTGACATTTTGACACCAAACTTTGTATGTGTCATTGTCACCTCACTCTGACCACATCACATCAATTTCGTAACTGCGCCACCTATTGGTCGAAAGTGATAATCCATTAAATCGTCTCAAAAGTTACTGTATATATGATTTTTTTAGCCATTTGCCCCAAATTCTCTTAAAATGTCTTTAATTGCTCCTTGCTGCAGTTGGACTTCCACTCCCACCCATGATGGCATCTGTTGCCTACTTCTTGCACTTGGCCCCGGTAACGGCTGCTTGCAGCTATATTTCACATTGTTACTGTTTTTACTGTATTTTTGATCAAACTAATGCAGCCTTGGTGAACATAAGATACTTTAAAAAAACATAAAAAATCTTACAGATGGCAAACTTTTGAACGATATATGAATTTCATAATATATGATTTTCAGGGAAAATGTGATGAAATAAAGGTGAAATAATTGTGTGATACTTGAAATGTCAGTCAGAAATTTTTTTTTTCAACTGAACCATTTGAAATTACAGCACTCTGAAATACATAATTGTGATTGGTCAATCACAGCATTTTCCAGTTACAAGTTCTTGCATAAGGACACTAGATTTTCTTTTATAACTACATTCCATTGGGATGTATGAATTGTGGAATGTGTTTGAATTTTTTATTTTGAGTTGTCAAAGAATAAAATAACAGCATACTGCAAGTTTGGAATGTCAAGAATGATGCTAGATTTGTAATACAGTATTCGTTTGAACTATTCCAAGTTTCTTCCGTAGACTTGTTAGCCCAGTGGATACAGACACCACAGTAGCACAAAGTCCTTAGACCTGAACAACTCTGCCTTACATTCAAAACACACTAATTGCATCACTTGCTGTGTCGTTATCTTCCTCTCTGTAATTTCGCATTGGTTTAATTTGTGGTTTTGGAGCTGTGCTCCAGGGGTTAGACATCCTCATGCACTGCCAGAGCTGAAGGGTCTCATTTCCCTTGCGGAGGGATGCGTGTGTACATTACGAGTGAGAGTGGGTGTGTATGTGGAACAGGCTAGTTAAATATGCTAATTAGTGTCATTTGCAGATTTTCATGAGGGGTTGAGAGCTCAGCTGAGATCATCCATCTGTGCTTGTACATGCACGTGTGTTAAGTTTGCAGCGCTGCATTTACCAGGTGACATTTGCATGTTAGAATAGGTAAAAAAAAATCCAATTAGGCCCTGTTTACTCTTGGTATTAAAGAAATAGTTCACTTAAAAATGAAAATTCTGTCATCATTTACTCACCCTCAACTTGTTTCAAACCTGTATGAATTTCTTTCTTCTGCTGAACACAAAGGAAGATTCTTTGAACGATGTAGGGAACCAAACAGTCGATGTACCCCATTGACTTCCATAGTATTTTTTTTCCTACTATGGAAGTCAATAAGGTCCATCAACTGTCTGGTTTCCGACATTATTATATTATACTTTTTCGAGTTTTGCTTGTTTAAATTCCATCTTGGCTAGAGTTTGCACGACTACTAATTTTTACTAGTCATCCAGAAAAGTAATCGACTTCTTGGCAGGTCAATGTTTACTTGATGTAAATGACTCACCCTGCGACGTGCAGCGGTATCAGCAGGTTTTGCTGTTCAATACTGCATTTACAGAGTGTGAGTAAAGAAACTGTCTGAAGAACTTCTTCAGAAACTGAGTCTCCAAATATATCCTTTTTAAAGCACCACCATTAAAACCTTCCATTCCAAGCACTTTTTTAACACGTTTACAGCCTTCAACAATACATTTCAAGACAATTACAGTCAGAATCTTTTTATTTTTACAATTAGATGGATGCCTTTGGTTGTTGTCATGTTTTTATGTGTCCCATCCTATAAGTCTTTATACGGCATTTAAAAATAGTTAAAATATATATATTTTTTGTCTCTAGACCACTAGGATATATGTTCTGTTCTGTTGTTCTCTTTCATATCTGTCCATCGCTGTTCCTCTCCCAGTTCCTGTGAGTTGTGGTTGTAATGAACTTTTTATTTCTCTTTCTTGATAGCCAATTTTTTTTCTGCCTCATTTACCTGTCCTTTAATTCTGCAGGAAATGGACATGCTCTGTTGTAGCTGTTTATTCCGGTGTTGTAGACTGGGGTGAAGTGACACACACACACACACACACACACACACACACACACACACACGCATGCACACCTATCATTATAAGTACTTTCTATAGGCATAATGTGTGTGTGTGTATCTTCATTACATGATATACTGTATCATGTCAAGCAGTGATAAACAGGATATTTTGCTACATACATTTTGCAGCATTTTTTTAGGCAATAGTTTGATAATTTAATGATCTAGCTTGGCTTTAAAGCTGCGTGTAGGACTAACAGTGTGACAGAAAAACCACATGCACTGTAGCATTTTGTTTATGCTGTACTGCTGGAGGAATGCTTGTTACTTGCAAAGTATTATTATTTTTTAAATAGCTGAGCTGTCAAGCTACTGAAACATTTCATTAAGTTAGTAGAGTTACTCTACTTAGTGATTCTCCAACACTGGTCTAATCACAGCACTGACAGCTGTGTTCTGCTGTTATGGCAACAACATTTTTTTCTAATGTGTCCCAGATGACAGATCGGATCCTACAGTTCATGAATATGTAGATTCAGGTTCCGAGCTTTATACAGGCTTGACATGGAGCAAGTGTGTTTGTTTTTCCCACGGCTGGTTGTTTGGTGCAAATGGAGGCATGCTCATAACATCATTTATGCAGCGTTTGAACAAAGTTGCATCTGAATCTACTGTACTTACTTTGCAATGTAGCGTTTGGCTCAAAACATTCAAGGTTTCATTAAAGTGAGACCTTGGGGAGAAAACCCGCCTTAAAAAAACACACATTATAAACACAGATTGTTGACTTGAATAAGTTATTTTAGTGTGTTTTGATGTTTATTGTTCATTTCAGACCATAACATTTACGGTGTTACCCAGCACTAACACCAGTGGCTGTGTGATGGGAAATATGTTCCACGTTCTTGCATGCACATGTTCCCTGGATATCTGTTGGGTTTGGGTTGATTGGGACTCTGGGGGATTGAATTAAATCATTCTCTTCATGGCTTCCACATGCTGAGTCTCCTCCAGCGATGTGTGTTTGTATTCTCCTCTGAGATGCTGCAGATATATCAGATATACAAACTCATTTCCCCAATTTACTCTTAGATATAAAACCTTTCATGAGTCAAAAGCAGCTCTGAAGAGCTGGAGAAGGAAAGCAAACATTCTGAAGGGACTTTTATTGTTCTCTATGGATGTACGTGTCAGCATCTGCTCATGCCATTGAATTTGATGATAATTACTGTTGTTGTGGAAGTAAATTGCTACAATTGACTGCAATATATGTACCATATCAGTCTGTCTGATATAAGAGCACTGCTGAATGATTCAAAAAGTCAGTGGCTTATCTAAGGAAATAAATGCCACCCATAAATGTCATGTTCTGTTATTTAAAGGAGTGTTTGCTCTGTTGTTTGTCTGTAGTCTTAAAAGAGTAGTTCACTCAAAAGGCTGTTTCTTGATCAATGGGTATTTTTGTTGAAATGGTTGAATTTGCTGTATGGGTAAATGTAACAACAAAGAGTTAATTAATCTAAACGTATATATTCATAGTCCTTATGAATGTCAACAAAATGAGGATGAATATTTAAACAGATTTGCTTTTATTAGCTGCTGTATTAATGATAATCAATGATAGTAAATCTACCGCTGATCATGTACCATTTGTAATGACAGTTGATATAAAAAGTCTGTCTGAGATGAACTGTGAGGTACAGATGTGAATTGTAATGAAAGTTCATATGGTATAGCCTTGTGTGATATATGTATGGATGAGGAAATGATGAAATTGTGGGCGCTGTGTTTGAGGTAGAACAGTATTTAGTCGGCCATATTTTATATGCACTGATACGAAATATAATAGTAAGCCAGGGTGGGAAATGTATGTGTCTGGATGCAATACAGAAGCTAAGGAAGCATTTAATGCATGTCATTTACTGTAGCAGGCCCAGACAGGGGCCAGTGGCTTGGATCAAATTACTGCTGGTGAACACCTAAAGTTTGCGAGCCCTAGGGTTGCGGTCCTTCTTGCCATTTGCTTTTCTGGCAAATCAATAGTGATAATACATGGGCTGTTGCAAGAGTTTATCTAATCGGTAGTCTTGGTGCCTGTTATTAAGGATGACGCTGGCAAGGTGGGAAGTTTGTATAACTATAGACGAATTGCGCTAGCGTGTTATCAAAAGTTTTGGAAATAATTTTATTAGATCGATTAGGTGTATATCTTGATACCGCATATAACCAAATTGGCTTTAAGGCAAAGCGTAGTACTGATTTGTGTACATATGCACTGAAAGAAACACTGGAACTGTATAAAATACAAAATTCCTTTGTTTTAATAATTGGCTTTATTGATGCCTCTAAGGCTTTTGATAGAGTTGATCATCAAAAGTTGTTTGGTAAACTTAGACAAAGAGGTGTGCCTAATAGAATACTAAGAATTCTGGTATATTGGTACAGATCATTATGTCAATAAAATAGGGTAATAGTGTCTCAGCTCCTGTATGCTGATGATTTGGTCATTTTTTTCTCCGAGTAGTGCTGGCTTTCAACAGCTGCCAAATATATGTTCTGATTATGCGATTAAAGATGATGTGCAGTATAATGCAAAAAATAGTGTTGCCATGTAGAACAAAAGGGGATAAGGACCTTCATTTTCCAGATTTTTATCTGTCAGGGTAAGTAATATATCCACTATAACGAAACATTTGGGACATATTAATAATGATGAAATGTGTGATGATGAGCAGATGTATAGCGTTGTATGCTATATGCCCAAGCTAATATGTTGGTGAGAAAATGTTATACGTGTTCGTATCAGGTTAAGATGAAACTTTTATTGAGCCTATGTAAGCTTCAGATTGCCTACAATGACTGTATAAAGGACTTTATTGGGAAAAAAAATTAGGTGGTGCAGTGCAAGTAATCTATTTTGTATGTCAAGAGTAAAAACTTTTACAGCTTTAATGAGAAATTTGATGTATACATTTATTTGCCGGCTGCATAAATCACAGAATGCTGTTATTATGCTGTTGTCAAACCCTAGGTAAAGTGTGGTGCGACACCAGTCACCTATGAGAAAATATTGGTATAATTGTCTCTTTTCAATGTTTTGTATTGTATGTAATTTTGTGTTGTCTGTTGCATGTTTCTTTTCTAATGGACATTGAGCCTGGAAATAAAGTTGAATTCAATTGGATTGTTTTAGCCTTTTCCCCAACCTAGACTTTCAATCTAAAAAATTTTAGGGAGGATTTCCATACTTTCGTACATTTTTAAAACTAAATAGTTTTTTCCAATGTTAATATTGTGTAGAGAAAAAAGAAGTTAATATCACTCCTTGACCAGAATATTTTTCATTGTATGTAATTTCCAATTAACGATGTACATTTGTCAAATTATGCAAAAAGCATGAAAACATGATTTATTCAGTGTGTTGTGTGCATATACACTACCGATATAAACTTTAATGTACGTTTTTCAAACGTGACAGTAAAGACATAATGATATGAGGGATTTCCATTTTTAAAATAAATTCTACTCATTTGGGCTTTCTGTTCATCAAAAAATCATTTATTGGTTTCCTCAAAATATTAGGCTGCACAACTGTTCTGTAACATTGTTAGTAATAATAAATGTTTGTTGAGCACCAAATCAGCATATTAGACTGATTTCTGAAGCCTGGAGTAGCCTAATGATGCTGAAAATTCAGCTTTGCCACCACAGGGAGAAATTACTTTTTAAAATAGAAAATAGTTATTTAAAATCGCAATAAAATTTCACAATATTGCTGTTTTTATTGTAATGACTCAATAAATGTTCATGATGTTTCAGGGATGAATAACATAACTGACAAATATTTTGCATGAATGTGCTGAAGATTTCTCAGAGTAAATAAGCCAGTGAACTAAATTAGTCAAACAAACTAGTTAACACATGTTCCCTTTCGTAGTCACTCCGAGTTACGTCGGATGACGGAGAATGGGGTTTCGCTTAGAAGCCAATCCTCTTCGAGTATTGAAAAACGAGCCAATGGCAAGAAATGCCATGGGTCTGCGGAATTTGCATAGCGTATCCCCGCCTCACCACGTGGGTATAAAGGGAGGATGCGGACGCAAACGCAGCTATGTTTTCGCTTCGGAGCCAAGAGAATCTCTTCACTCCACAAGCCAAATCCTGAGTATTCTCAGTGACTACATCTCTTCGAGACGAGCGAACTCTCTGATGTTGGTGTGACGGCGGTATCCAGCGAGTTTCATATTGCCTGCGCTCTGAGCAGTGGTCTGCCGGTCTGTGTGTCTCTCCCTGGTCGCTTCAGCATCCGCAGAGTTTTTTTCCTCTCACTAAAAGAGCGTGCACGCGGCACGTCTTTTTAAAGACGCGTCTTTCTAAAGACGATCTGCCCGTGTATTTCTGAGTGCGGTATTCTGATAGATTCAGCTGTTGGGCGCGAGCGCTGTTTGGCGTGTTTGGGCTTTGATCGCACTCGTGGGTGTGTCACGTACTCTCAGTGGGAACGTGACCATCGCAATGTATACGGTCGAGACTCTGTGAGCTCATTTGAGTGAGAGTCCCCTCATCCATCACCCGATCTATTTTTCTCCACGTGAGATAATACTTCGGCTGGTGGCCAGGGTGACTAAGACGTCAGGTCTGGAACTAACCGACGAAAATTCCTCGGTCCACACCCCGTCTTTCAGTTGCAACCCACGTGGTCCCGAGTGGGTTCGCCGCCCCGCCCGCGGGCCCGCGTTCTCATTCGGTCCACCAGCTGATGAAATCATGTTTATCGCCGCATCACAAGGTGAGCTGGAGTCCTCTGGAGATGGCTCGTCTGTGCTGCTGTCCTCAGATATGCTAGCATAGCGAGCTTGATTCAGAATTCACAGCTATGCTTTCCCGGGCTGCCACGAGTATCGGGTTTGTGTGGAAAATTCTGCCATATCCCGAGCACTTGAGGCTGATGATTGGTTTTTGGGGGTGGCGAACCCAAATCCTTTCTACCCGGATGTGCATGAAGAGGCCATGAGATCTTGGAAGTCTCCTTTGACTTTTCGCGACTGCTCTGCGGCCTCTTCCGCCTTCTCTGCCCTCGTAGAGGCCGCAGTCTACGGTACACTGGGGTTCCCCCCTGTGGAGTGTTCTGTGGCAACACTTAGGTGTCCCCACAGCGCCTCCACCTGGCGTGGCAACCCTAAGCACCCCCCCAATGCCTGTAGGTTCTTGTCTACTCCGGTGGCGGGGACCTATAGAGCTGCGGGGCAGGCTGCCACCTCACTGTGTGTTATTGCCATCCTTCTGGGTGTTCAGTGATATGCACGAGGGTAGGGCTGATTCAGGGCTCATCCTTGAGCTGCCTGCCGTCACCGACCTTGCTCTACGAGCGACGAAGGTGACCGCACGCTCCCTGAGTCAGGTGATGTCCACATGTGTGGTCAGACATTTCTGGCTTAACCTGGTTGATGTGCGCGAGGCTGAGTGAACCAGTTTCCTCAACTTCCCCATATCCCAGGCTGGCCTCTTCGGCGGCGCGGTCGAGAACTCTGCCCAACAGTTCTCGGCCGCCCAGAAGTGGACTGTGGCTTTTTTCTGACCCTGCGGCTTCTGCTGCCAATCAGCCGGCGGCTCAGACGCTTCAGTCCGCTTGCCGTCGAATGCGCCCTCCTGCGACTTCCGCCCCCTCCCCCGCCCGGCCCCAGCAGCAGCGGGCCGGGCCGTGGAGGTGGTCGTACCAGCCCCGCAGCCCCGCTGTACGCCAGGCTATGCGGCGCTCCCGTTACGGGCAGCTCAGTTATGGCTTGCAGCTCTCAGGGAGTGGTTGCAGGCCCACTCCTTCCCCCGGTGGAGGGCTGGGGGAGAATCTTTTTAACCTGTTAAGCTTCAACCCCACTTTTGAAAAATCCCCAGAAATGGCATACCCAAACTGAAACCGATACAGTTCATGAACCCTTTGTACTAAAAGCACAAGTAAGATCTCATTTGAAAGCTGACACCTGGCAGTTTATTGTAAATGTGGAATTAATTAGTGATACTGAAAAAAAAATTATGAAAAATGTCTTCAAAGTTTTGTAAAGTTATTAGAAATGTATTTTTATGAAACATCTTCATGAAAATAAAATTGAAGTTGGCATTGTATCAATCTAGAAATGCACTGCAGCTAAAGCCACATGTCTGACCATGTTATATTTAAAATTTGAAGAAGATAAGTTTAAAACTCTGCATTTAGTTAAATGTTTTTCAAGATCATGTCATATGAATTTATTTTGATTAGACTCTAAAATGCAAACTGGTGTTTATTGTCATCTTCTAGCATCTATTTAGACTATTTTCTCTATTGTTTTGTGGTGCAAACGAGCCCCATTCAGTGTCAGTCTCCCCTGTACACATTCACACCTCTCCAGCCTGGTTATGGGTCTAAATATGCTTTTCTTTTGTCTGCATTATAATCACTAACGACTGGCTATTCACACTGTTTCAATCCCTTTTTCTTTTATCAAAGTTCTCACTTCACATTTGAAACTGTATCAAATGCCCTTTTTGAAAAACGAAAAATTTCAGTAAGCATTCCTATTTAGAAAAATTCATAAAAATAACAGCTAATGTGCTGGCAGGTGCACAGAGTTAGCTAGCATGTTAGCTTAGCACACCATCAATACACGACAATTTATGTGATTAAAACCATGTTTGTGCTCCAAACTTACTTTATAACGCAAGTCGAGTGTTTTAAATAACCTTCTGTGATCTGATTTGGCTTCAGATGAAAAAATAAGACAGAAAATATATTAATTTATAGTATTCTGCAATGATAAACTCTATATCGATTAGCATTACATTATAAATATAATCTATTATTATGAAAATACCTGATATGGCTCGAAGAACACAGGTAAATCGAATATCATTGCAATCATGTTTATTGTCTTCAAAACATCTTTATCTGCATGTTACAGCGATCTCTGGAAGCTTTGTTTGTATCAGGGACTTCCTGGAATGTCACATGATTATGCCACTTCTTCGTGTGTTCCATATATGGACTATTACTGTGCATAGAGCGCTCTCAGGCGGCCAGTATGAATTGAAAACACAGTACATCAGAGTATCCAGCGCTGATGATTACATCGACGCATTTGGGTATAAATTCAATAAATATTATTCCTGTCTATAGATATCTGATGTAAACCTATGAGAATATATCAATATTTCTCCAAATCTGCACATGTTTGAGCTAAAAGCCCTGAGGGACGTTGTTTTGTCAAGCTCTGTCATGACGATCGCACAGGAGTTTTTTTCTGAATGGAAGCGGCTGACGCTCATAATTCATATTAAAGGTAACGACTCATTTTTTAATTACATAACTCCTGACACAAATTAAGACATAACTGTCACTATAAGTTTATCAGAATACAATAGTGGTCAAATACTGAAACTTGAGTCTTATATCTTTTTAATGATGTATAGTTTGTCAAGGTAATAACATTAAATCTGATAGTAACTTTGAACTATTTAAAAAAAAAAACGCTTCAGTGCGCCCGCGCTCTGGTGAAGCTTAACAGGTTAAAAAAGAGCTGCATCCCATCTCTGAGCACGCAGAGCTGGACGGCAGTGCGCGACGCCCCCGAGCCTCGCCACTCTCGTTCCCCTCTGTCTCTGAGGGTGCGGATGACAGTGCGTGCTGTCTCCAGACCACACCACTCTCGTCTCCCTCTATCGCCAGACCCCTGGCAGAGCAGACCCCCGCGGAACGCTGGTCCTTCCCTGGTCTCCTCTGTCAGGACGCGGAGCATGACTGTGCACGCGTGCTGGGCCGCTATGCCACCCTCACCTGTGCCGGTCACTCCGCTCCGCTGCCCCTCCGGGGGGACGCCTGTGACTTGGATGATTCCACTGGATCAGTGTTTGGTGGCTTGGTTAGAGCTCCCCAATCTGTCCTGTTGGGTCGCCCGAATGATCAGGCTCGGCTATGCGATTCAGTTCGCACGGTCTCCTCCCCGCTTCAGGGGAGTCCGCTTACTGTGGTCGGTGGCTATGCCCCGATCATGAGAGCGGAGGTTGCCACCCTGCTGGCGAAGGGTGCAATCGAGGCTGTCCCTCCAGCCGAGGTGGAGTTACGGGTTTACACCCCGTACTTCATTGTCCCCAAGAAAACCGGTGGGTTACGGCCAATCCTGGACTTGCGCGTCTTGAACCGCTCCCTTCACAGGCTGCCGTTCAAGATGCTCATGGCCAAACGCATTTTCGAATGCGTGCGGCCACAGGATTGGTTTGCAGCGATAGACCTGAAGGACGCCTACTTTCATGTCTCCATTTTACCTCGACACAGACCGTTTCTTCGGTTTGCTTTCGAGGGGCAGGCATACCAGTACGCGGTTCTCCCATTTGGGTTGGCTCTGTCTCCTCGCGTCTTCACGAAAGTCGTCGAGGCAGCCCTTGTTCCCCTGCGCGAACACGGGGTTCGCATCCTGAATTATCTCGACGACTGGCTAATATTAGCTCACTCTCGAGCTCAGGTTTGCGAACACAGAGATCTAGTGCTCCGGCACCTAGCCCGTCTGGGCCTTCGGGTCAACTGGGAGAAGAGCAAACTTTGCCCCGTGCAGAGGATCTCTTTTCTCGGTATGGAGATAGACTCGGTCGCCATGTCCGCGCAGCTTACGAGCGAGCGCGCACACTCACTGCTGACTTGTCTTCGACAGTTCGAGGGCAAGAGTGCGGTCCCACTGAAACTTTTTCAGAGGCTCCTGGGGCATATGGCATCCGCAGCCGCGTTAACGCCACTCGGATTGCTTCATATGAGACCGCTTCAGCTGTGGCTTCGCGATCGAGTCCCGAGGTGGGCATGGCATCGCGGTACGCTCAGAGTTCTAATAACTCCGACCTGCCGTCAGACCTTCACCCCGTGGCGGAACCTCAGCTTTCTACGGGCCGGAGTTCCCCTAGAACGAGTTTCCAGGCATGTTGTTGTCTCCACAGATGCCTCTGCCACGGGCTGGGGCGCCATGTGCAATGGACATGCAGCCGCGGGCTCCTGGACAGGACCCCAGCGCCTCATGCATGTCAATTGCCTCGAGTTGCTGGCAGTACGCCTTGCCCTGCACCGCTTCCATGCGCTGCTACAGGGTCAACACGTACTAGTCCGTTCAGACAATACCGCGACAGTAGCGTACATCAACCATCAAGGTGGTCTACGCTCTCGCCGTATGTCACAACTCGCACGCCACCTCCTCTTATGGAGTCAGAAGCACCTGAGGTCCTTCGTGCTATTTACATTCCAGGAGTGCGGAACCTTGCTGCCGACGAGCTGTCACGGCTCCGACCAATCTCTGGCGAATGGCGATTCCATCCCCAGTCGGTCCAGCTGATATGGGACCAGTTCGGGGACGCACAGATAGATCTGTTTGCCTCCCACGACTCATCCCATTGCACCCTGTATTACTCCCTGTCCGAGGGCACGCTCGGCACGGATGCACTGGCGCAGAGCTGGCCGCAGGGCCTACGCAAGTATGCGTTTCCCCCAGTGAGCCTTCTCGCACGGACTCTGTGCAAGATCAGGGAGGACGAGGAGCAGGTTATCTTGGTCGCCCCATACTGGCCCACCAGGACCTGGTTCTCCGAACTCATACTCCTCGCGACAGCCCCTCCTTGGCCAATTCCTCTGAGGAAGGACCTCCTTTCTCAGAGACGGGGCACCCTTTGGCACCCTCGTCCCGATCTTTGGAGACTCCACGTGTGGCTCCTGGACGGGACGAGGCAGGTTTGAGTACCCTGCCACCAGCGGTGGCGGCTACCATCACTTCCGCTAGAGCATCGTCCACGAGACATGTCTATGCGTTGAAGTGGAACCTCTTCGTTAACTGGTGCTCTTCTCGCCGAGAAGACCCCAGGAGATGCTCGATCAGCGTTGTGCTTTCCTTCCTGCAAGACGGGTTGGAGCGAAGGCTGTCTCCCTCCACCCTGAAGGTGTATGTGGCCGCTATCGCCGCATATCACGAAGCAGTTGAAGGTAAGTCTCTTGGAAAACACGACCTGATCCTCAGGTTCCTGAGAGGAGCGAGGAGACTGAATCCTCCTCGCCCTCCTCTCGTTCCCTCTTGGGACCTCTCAGTGGTCTTAAGTGCCCTGCAGAGGGCTCCCTTTGAGCCTCTGCAATCAGCTGAGCTTAAGATCCTGTCAATGAAGACAGCGCTCCTGGTTGCGTTGGCCTCCATCAAGGGGGTAGGGGACCTGCACGCATTCTCCGTTGACGAAGCGTGCCTGGAGTTTGGGCCCGGTCACTCTCACGTGATCCTGAGACCCTGGCCTGGATATGTGCCCAAGGTTCCCACCACTCCCTTCCGGGACCAGGTGGTGAACCTGCAAGCGCTGCCCCGGGAGGAGGCAGACCCAGCCTTGGCACTGCTCTGTCCAGTACGTGCCCTCCGTGCTTACGTAGACAGGACGCAGTGTTTCAGGACCTCAGACCAGCTCTTTGTCTGTTATGGTGGGAAGCTGAAGGGAAAGGCTCTCTCCAAACAAAGGTTGTCTCACTGGATAGTGGACGCCATTGCTTTGGCATACCAGCAGCAAGGTCGACCATGCCCCCTTGGTGTGACCGCCCACTCCACCCGGAGTGTGGCGTCCTCTTGGGCTTTAGCGCGTGGCGCCTCGCTAACAGACATCTGCAGAGCTGCAGGCTGGGCGACACCTAACACATTCGCCAGATTCTACAATCTCCGAGTGGAGCCAGTCTCCGCCCATGTACTGTCTTTTTCAAGCTAACATGGGAGCTGTTAAGTGTCTCGCTTGCTCGCCATTCCACTCCACGGACTGGATACGTGCGATATTCCTCAGGTGAGCCTTCCTCTCTGAAGCCCTGAGTTCCTCCAGCACTGTTGACGCTGGCGCCAGTGTCTATTGCCTGTGTGTCGGCTAGGTGCCTCCGTGTGCATGGTTCCTCCTCTGAGTAACCCCCACATGTGTATTTTCCACTGTAAGCCTCTTTGAGCATGTGTCTTTCCCTCGGCAAGTCACCTGCCACTCCTGGAGTTGAAAGTAGATGCCACCCTACGGGCTGGTCACTCCAGTGTTCCTCCATATGTAGCCCCCTTGGGCCATATGTGTATTCTTAGTCCTCCCTATGGGTAGGCATGCTGCGGCATATCTCCCATGAGATATGCTTCCCAGTGTACCTTGGTATTCCTGTGTTAAGTAGGACTCCTTCGTCCGTGCCTATATCACGACAGGGAGGTCAGACTTCGCAGGGCACTGGAAGACAGCTGTGAAGGTGGCGTGATTACACGGGGACCCCCATTCTCCGTCATCCGACGTAACTCGGAGTGACTACGAAAGGGAACGTCTCGGTTACGGATGTAACCCTCGTTCCCTGAGTAGGGAACGGAGACGTTACGTCTCCCTGCCACTTCCGCTGTACCGCTGGGTAGACGCCTGAGTTCAGTCTCGGCTCCTCAGCGAAGACATAGCTGCGTTTGCGTCCGCATCCTCCCTTTATACCCACGTGGTGAGGCGGGGATACGCTATGCAAATTCCGCAGACCCATGGCATTTCTTGCCATTGGCTCGTTTTTCAATACTCGAAGAGGATTGGCTTCTAAGCGAAACCCCCATTCTCCGTCATCCGACGTAACGTCTCCGTTCCCTACTCAGGGAACGAGGGTTACATCCGTAACCGAGACTTTTCTTTGTGTGCTATTGATTTGTAAACTTTTAGTTTGTGGTTCTGTCTTCTGCCTATTTCCTGTTTCTCCCCGTTATACCCTGATTGTCTGCATCTGTGTTTTGCTATGCAATTAACCCCTGTCTATTGAAGCCGTATTTCTAGTGTTGATTGTCAGTTTTGTTTGATTGTCTATTCATTGCTGTACTGTTTATGAACCATCTGTTTCTGAATTTATCATGCTTTTGTTTTTATATAAGTGAAGTTACTGCATTTGGGATCCTGACATGCTGATTAGAAGACCTGACCGTGAACACTGGAAACACAAGAGCTTAAAATGATAGGGCTAATAGGATAGTAATACACAGATTCAAACAATCAAAAAGGAACAGAATTATAAACTAAGGGGCTGTTTATACGACACCATTTTCAAATAAAAACAGAACACTTTTTATGCGTTTTGGCCGTTCATTTACACAACAACAGCGGTTTGGGGGCCTGAAAACGCAAACTTTTTGAAAACGGGTTTCAAATTGCAAGTTTTTGAAAATGATACCATTATCATAACCGTGTAAAAAAAAAAAAAAACTACACAAATTAATTTGTGAAAATGGTGATGTCGTGCACATTTGTGTTTAGTCTATAGGCAGGTAGTGTTTGTTTACAAAGTGACATCGCCATCTACTGGCCTGGCAGCATAATACAGCATTTTAGTCGTTTTCACGAAGTTGTAAATGTACTCAAAAAAACCCATAGGAAAAACCTGTCTGGTTTTCATACATAGCTAGTCGTGTAAACGTACCCTAAAATTCCCCAAAACAAAAGCCCACAGACACAAAAGAACCATTACAGTATAGTCACAAAGTAACAGAAGTAGCGACAGATCATTTCTTCTGTGTAATAACGTACAGTACGTGTAGTGAAACAGATATCAAAAAAGATTTATCCATCAGTTGTTGATTGGTACATTTCGATGTTACGATTAACTATGTCTTTCTCCATTGCCTTTCTATGATGTTCAAAACGCTTCTAAAGATGCTGAGATGGTGAATGGTAACATTTGTTTATATAAAATTAGCAACACATTAGCAAAGGCTAATCATATTATTTATTAGTTACTGATACTAATAAAGATGACCCTGTATAATTCTCTTTTCCTCTTCTGCTTCTGAATCAGTGTCTGGTTCAAACACATATGGCCGAATTAAACTAATATTTTCACTTGCCTTTGTGTAGTCTACTACAGTAGACTGAGTGAATCAGGTATAGCCGAGCTGGAGGCGGGGACCAATTTGCATATTCATTGGCCCCAAGTATACCAAATGAAGCAAGGGTGTAGAGTTACGTTCAAGCTATTTGATGTGCAAGCTATGGATACCCCTTCTAATGCACAATATGGGTCTAAACGACCCTTATTCATGTTATTTCATGCATGGCTTGGCATTTTTTTGTTTCACCTTTTGAAATCACTTTATTTGAGCATTTAATATTTCATGATCTATAAGTTTCATGATTTATGAATATTCAAAATATCTTGTTTTCAATTATCACAAATTCATATTTTAATATTTCCTAGGTTTTGTGTAAATACATCAAGTTTACACACATGGGTCTAAAATGACCCACCTATGCAAGCGTGATAAAACAAAAGAATAAAGAGAACTTTTTGTTAAAATAACCAATATCACAGTTGTTTAGATCAACACATTTACTGTAACACTTGTAATATGTTTATTGACCATTTTGTCACACATAACACACATAGGGCCTATAACCAATAACACTGAAATTGAACTGTAGTGTAGTGCAACTGTAGGGGGATCTTCCCACCACCAATGTGCAGCATCCACCCGGATGATGCGACAGCAGCCATAGTGCACCAGAACGCCACCACACACCGGCTTATGTGACCGATAGCATTGATTTATGACCACAAATAAAAATTAATATGAAGGTACAAGTTTTCTGCCCAACAGCGACAATATATACTTATATATATAACTTTCTATTGAAACTATTATTTTGTTGACCTAGCTAACATTAGATAAAATAGAATATGTCGACCGCAAGCTAGCTAATAGTATTGGACATGTTTCTCTTTTGCACTACTAATGGATTTCAAGGTCAAGGTAACCTTAGCCTAAACTTTCATATTATTTCACAAAATATCAAATATTTTCTGTGACAAAAAATTTATTAAATAAAACTTGCATGCATGAAATATACAAAAGCAGCCGTGTTGAATTGTGAAATGTGTGGCAGGTGAACAGTTTTCTGCAGTAAATATATTTATACTATTTATAAATATCAAAGGTTCCTATATGGGTCATTTTTGACCCATGTGTGTAAAATTGATGTAGAAATACAAAAAACATGTTTGTTTATAAAGTAAGAAAGGAAAAATAAACAATGATTTGTGGAAATCAAAAACAAGATATTTAATGAATACCTGGATTAATAAATCATAAAATACATTTCTTTCAAATATTCAGCAAAGAAACATGAATACGGGTCATTTTAGACCCATGTTGCGCATTAGAAGGGTAGTGACACAAAAACGATTTTTATTAGAAAAGTAAGAAAGGAAAAATTTAAATAAGGATTTGTGATAATCTACAAGTTAATTGAGGAATACCTGGAATACTGAATGATGAAATTAATTTCTTGCAAAGATATAGAAAATGAAAATTTGGTCAGGTCTATATTTAGACCCATGTTGCACATCAAAGGGTTAAGGCATGAATAACTTATTTTCACAGGGGGGAAAACAACAACATTTATTTAATTTTGATTATCAAGTTTGTATTAATTTGTATTCTAATTTTAGTTTTAGTTATTTTAGTAGCCTACATCAACTTAAACTAAACAAAACTGATAAATGTTGCCTTGGCAAATAGATGAAATAAAATAAGTTTTTTAAATATTTTATTTTTATTTCAGTTAACATATATTTCAAATAATGAAAATGTTTTTTAATGGTTTTAGTTAACAATAATAACCCTGGGATGGAGGCAGATCTGCTGAATGCAATCATGCGGTCGAATTTAAGAAAGGGACAGGTTTAAGTGGACTAAAGGATTGGAGTCCTATACGTCACGAGAGAGAAGTCTGTTGTCTCACCGGAAGATCAAGTTATGACATTTTGATTCAAAATATCATAAATTATACATACATGAATGAATTGTGCATTACAAGATTTATACCATGCATACAGATATGGTGAATTTTCATTCCATACCAACTTTAAAGAAACACCCCTATAATGACAATTCTGTCCTCATTTGAACAAAGCTGCTTTTCCTCCAATTAAAAGTCATACGATGTGACCTGCATTCATTTCTGAGTTACACTTTTAATCATATATTTACATCAGTAGCTTGTGGTTAGCCATCTTCTCATGATGGTCTGTATTGGATGTGTGTGTGTAATTGGTGTGTCTTAACAAGCACATCCAGTGTGTTAGCTTATAATTACATTACATCACACTCTTACAGTGTTAATTGCTAAGTGTTTCTGTTGCAAACACCCACAGCACACCACTTTTGCCCTATGCTTAGTGACATTTTAGTGATCATATTGCTGTTATTATGCAAGTCCTTGCAACTTTTACTTTTAGTTTGTGCCTTGCTTTGACCCCATTACTGACCTTGTGCAGCTGACGCCAGTTGTCCATCTCTCTGAACAGGTGTGTGTGTTTGTGCCAGTGTCCACCGGTTCTCCCAGTACACCCCTCTGAGAGCCACAGTTGGCTGGGTGGCTGACCTTGGTGCTGCCGAGCACTTTTGGCAATGCGGCACTTTTGACTGATGGATGCAGCAGTGCGGGTCATGATGACCTCTTGTTAGGTCATTTTCACATGCGACGTTGATCTGGTCACTAGTCAGTGTGAGTGTTTAAGGCCTTTCTTGGCACTCAGGGCATGCGATTTTATAATGAAATATTGTCATCGTTCAATCACCCTCATGTTTTAATCCTGTCAATTCACTATAATGCAGTTTATTTCTGACTTTCAGGGTTCAGGCTTTAGCCGTAGTTGGACTATTTTTGTTGGCGTAAAAAAATAAAATAAACACGCTACCAATCAAAAGTTTGTAATTAAGAATTTTTTTATGTTTTTGAAAGAAAACTCTTATGCTCAACAAAAGACTGCATTTATTTGATCAAACTATACCATAAAAACAGTAATATTATGAAATATTATTACAAATTAAGAAAACTGTTTTCTATTTTAATATACCGAATATACCTGTAATGGCAAAGCTGAATTTTCAGCATAATATTCCAGTCTTCAGTCACATGATCTGAATTATTATCAATTATTATTGGTACTCAATTATTAATTATGGTTCATAACAGTTTTTGCTGCTTAATACTGTGGAAATCATGATACTTTTTTCAGGATTCTTTGTTGAATAGAACATTTAGAAGAATCACATTTACAATTTTTAAATATTTTTTTTTAAACATTATTAATAATAATAATAATAATAATAATATATTTTATTTGTAATGCGCCTTTCTCAGACTCAAAGCGCTACAGTACAGAACAAAACAATCAAACATGAGGATAAAATAAATAAAGAAATAGTAAAAAAAGTACAACAAAATAATACAATTATAAATTGAAAGCTTGACTAAAAAGATATGTCTTAAGAAGTTTCTTAAAACAATCCAGAGAATCAGCATCCCTAATAGTTGTAGGTAAAGTGTTCCATAATTTTGGTGCGTTGTAGGAAAAGGCCCTTCCCCCCATGGTTTTTAATTTACAACGAGGCTGCCACAGAGAAAGAGAGCCAGCAGAACGGAGAGAGCGAGCGGGAATGGATGGAGAAACTAAATCACAGATGTAATCTGGAGCCAACCCATGTACTGCTCTATAGGTTAAAATCAAGGTTTTAAAATCAATACGTAGCTGAACTGGAAGCCAATGCAGTTGCTGAAGCACAGGTGTAATGTGTTTGCGTGCGGATGTTTGACTCAAGACACGTGCGGCCGTTTTTTTTTATATATTGCAACCTCCTAATAGAATTTGCTGGTAAACCCGCAAAGAGAGAGTTACAGTAATCAAGCCTCGATGTGATGAAGGCATGGATCAGCCTCTCTGCATCAGGCCTAGAGAGAAATGGTCTAATACGTGCAATGTTCCTCAGATGGAAAAAAGCAACTTTCGTTATGTTTTTAAAATGTGAATTAAAAGTTAACTGGGCATCAAAAATCACACCCAGATTACGCACCTGATCAGAAGGGGACAATTGAGTATTGTCAACTGAAAGTTTAAAATCCTTACATTTACTGACATTAATTGGAGTGCCAATTACAGTTTTTCTCGATTGCTTAAACACGTTTCTTGAAACTATGCCTCGTATTCTCAAAACAGTAAACACAAATCCATAACGTCTCACCCAGTTTCCCAAACAACCTATTTTCAGGTCAAAATGAAGCTCTACACTCAAAACCATTCACTCTTGCTGAAAAACCAAACTTTGCCCTCAGACAGGACACACAAGCCCTCAAAATAACACACACTACAACATAGTCTAACACACTGGTGCAATAAATTCAAAACAACATTTCCAAAACTGGTAAGTTATGTTACTTGTGGTTCCCCTCCTCACAAACCTTTTCACATGATGAACAAAAGACACAACCAATGGATACATTGGCACATTTTTATTCATTCATGTACTACACAGTACAACACAAAAAAAAGAAGAAGAAAAAAGAAGATTATTCCGCCTCAGCCTCCTGTCTTTGGTCTGGGTCAGGCCAGAGAATCTCATCCACATCACAGGCTATATTAGCCCTAGCCAGGCAGCGGGGGTAAAATCCTCTTGCATGCCTGATCCACCCCTGGCACGCATCTACTGATACATCTAGGCAGGCTTCTTCCATGGCCTGGAGGAGGTGAACACGCATATAAGGTTCTCGATCATACACTTTCCACCGCCATGCCGAAAAAAACTCCTCTATTGGGTTTAGAAAGGGAGAGTATGCAGGCAGAAAGATGTTTGAAAATCTCGGGTTATTGGTAAACCAGTCTCGAACCAGAGCAGCACGATGGAAGCTGACGTTATCCCAAACAACAACGTAGTGAGGGTGCTCTGGTTGTGCTGGTTCCCTGTGGTCCAACTGTAACATATGCTCTCTTAGACCGTCAAGGAAAGCAAGGAGGAGCATAGTGTTATAGGGTCCTAAAATGGCATGGCGGTGGAGTACCCCTCGTTGGCTGATGGCTGCGCACATAGTGACATTCCCTCCGCGCTGACCAGGGACATTTACAATAGCCCGATGGCCAATTATGTTCCTCCCCCTTCTCCTTCTTTTGGTCAGGTTGAAACCAGCCTCATCCACAAAGATAATTTCATGGGGAAAAGGCCAGCCTTCAATCTCAAAGATTCTCTGCAAAACACATGAAACACAGTAGAGTAAATCACTATGCTGAAGCACAGTCCAAGAGGGCACAAATGGCAGCATAAACTGCTATACTCTGATGGTACACAATACTTCATGCGATATCAAAATTCATACCTGAACATATTCCACTCGTTGGTCTTTCACTCTTTCAGAGTTTCGTTCAAAAGGGACACGGTATACCTGTTTCATCCGGAACTGGTGCTTTCGGAGGATGCGGTCAATTGTGGAGAGGCTGATGGCATTTATTCCTCGAAAATGATTATTATCCTCAATCACTCTCCTTTGAATCTCTCGCAGGCGGATTACATTATTGGCAATGACCATGTTTACAAGCTCCCTCTCTTGCTCCTCCGACAAAAGCCTTAGCCTGCCTCCACCAGGTGGTCGTCTCTGTGTCCTAAAAAAGTAGAAGCACTCATTACTGTAACTCTCACACATCCTTTTTACAGGAAAAAAATGGAAACATACTGAAACTATCTGTATGCGAGGCAATTTGATGCATTTCTTTATTACAGTAGTACATATTCAAAGTGCAACAGTAGATGTGATGTCAAAGCACAGAGTACAGCACAAGTTACTGTACAGAGCAGTCTTACTGTAAGTACACCTACCTGTTTTCCTCCCTGAAAGTTCTGATGATGGAGGCGACGGTGAAGCGACTCAAATTAGGCTGTACTCGTTGCCCAGCCTCCCTCATAGTCATGCCATGGACAAGGACATGGTCAACTAAAGTGGCTCTAATTTCATCCGAGACTGCTTGTCTCCTTGCCCTTCCTCCTCCTCCTCCACCACCACCACCTCCACCTCGTCTACCTCGTCCTTCACCACGTCCTCCTCTTCTTCCTCCTCTCCCTCCTTCACCATGTCCTCTTCCTCTCCCTCCTCCTTCACCACGTCCTCCTCCTCCTCCACCACGTTCTATTCCTCCTCCTTCACCACGTCCTCTTCCTCTCCCTCCTCCTTCACCACGTCCTCCTCCTCCTCCACCACGTTCTATTCCTCCTCCTTCACCACGTCCTCTTCCTCTCCCTCCTCCTTCACCACGTCCTCCTCCTCCTCCACCACGTTCTATTCCTCCTCCTTCACCACGTCCTCTTCCTCTCCCTCCTCCTTCACCACGTCCTCCTCTTCCTCTTCTTCCTCCTCTCCCTCCTCCTTCACCACGTCCTCTTCCTCTCCCTCCTCCTTCACCACGTCCTCTTCCGCTCCCTCCTCGACCTCTTCCTTCATTTCTTTGTGGATCCATTGTTCCAAAACTCAAATGAACTGACTCTGGCACTTTTATGTATCTTGAAAGTTCTGATTGATGTGTGTTAAATTGTGACTCTTAGTGTTTTCACCTGGGTAATTGAGTGCTAATTGAGCTGAAACTATGCTGACTTGAGTGAACAATATTGAATGCTAGTGCTTTCTAAATGACCACATGGTCTAGGCAATGAAATATTAAGGGATTTGTGTGTAGAGTTTTGCAGTGACAGTTCAACAATTCTGACTCATGTGTCAAACCAGGGAATAGTGTTTATAGTTTAGTGAAATGGGTGTGCTTTTTGATAAATGGCATTGTGGTTTTGAAATTTTAGTTCAAAAGCCTGGTTATAGTGTTTAAGCAATTGAGAAAAACTGTAATAAGATCTCAGTTTTGGAGCAGTTCAATTTTAGAAAGTTTAGTTTCATCCATGCTTTAATTTCCAACAAACAGTCAGAAAGTTTTGAAGAGGAATGATTAAGATCAGGCTGAGAGCTGATATAAATCTGGGTGTCGTCCGCATAACAGTGGAAGCTCAGGCCATACCTCCGAATTATCTGCCCAAGAGGTAGCATATAAATACTAAATAAAACAGGACCCAAAACTGACCCCTGAGGGACACCCTGACATAGAGGTTTATTTTATTATATAGAGGATTATTCATAGAGGATTATTAATGTATTACTGTCACTTTTGATCAGTTCAATCCTTGATAGTAAAGTAAAACATTTAATCGTACTCCAAACTTTTGAATGGTAGTTTAGCATGGATTCACAGAAATATTAAGCAGGAAAAACTGTTTCTAACATTGATAATATTGATGATAATAAGAAATGTTTCTTGAGCATAAAATCAGCATATTAGAAAGATTTCTATTTTCTTACATTTTTGTCCATTTCTAGGTGTCCTTGCTTATCAAAAAATGGAACTTTTGATTTTTACTGTTGACTGTTTTTCCTGTAATCATTTTGCATGTGTTAAAGTGATTTTGATTTACAGCCCATTTGGGGTTTATTTTATTCCATTTTAATTAATGGATAGGCTATAGCAGTGTGGGTCATGATGACCTCTTGTTAGGTCATTTTCACATGGGACGTTGATTTGGTAAGTAGTCAGTGTGAGTGTCTAAGGTCTTTCTTGGTGGTCAGGGCACATGACTTGAAAATGAAATCTTGTCATCATTCACTCACCCTCATGCTGCTCTGGACCCTCTTTCCTGCACACACACACACACACACACACCAAGCTCTTCTGATCTGTACCTACACACACACACACATACTTAGAGAGATGAGAGCCATCACTGCCTCTCCATCAATACCTACAGCTAAGACAACCCACCCGCACCCACAGACACACACACACACACATCAAAGGATGGCATCTTTTTCATTTCCTGTTCTCTTCTTTTTCCTTAATGGCTTTGCATGATACTACTTTGCACCATTTCTTTTTTATCACTCCATTTATTTTCACATTTACATCAATCGGCTCATTTGAAGTTTGTCCTCTTCTCCCGTCTTCTTTGTCCTCACACACAGAGACACACACTTACAGAACATGACATACCATTAGTCGGTGAGTGCATCATAAGAGTGTGTTTGGTCACGCAGCTGTACATGTTGGAGGAGGAAGTCACATTATTGACTGCTCTGTTCTTTGATGCAGAGAAATATGGTCCATTGAACATCCAAAAAAAAAAAAAAAAAAATATATATATATATATATATATATATATATACATATATTCATATTTAAATACATCTAATAATATATAAATATAAAACAATTAAATTCTAATATAAATATTGTAAATAGTGGCGTGCATACATGTCAATGTGTTTTGGGACCTTATCCCTTATTCTGCCATATAATACATTGTAAATTCTCACTTATCATATTATGAGTTTAACAACATAGGTTAATTTGGGAAACATTCCTCTACCTACAATGCACTGTAGTTTCCTGTCGAAATAGTGGCAGTAAAACACCAACAACTTTTATTCCATTTCATACAAATTATGACTGATTATGATTTATGTTTTGACCTTAACATACTTTTACCATAGTTCATGATTTGTAAACTAATGTAGGTGGTACATTATTTTCAAATGCGATGTAGAGTATTAATTGGTGGCACTCACCAGACATTTTATTTTTGGATTGCTGCGATACGGCTACAACAACCAGCATACGTCACAAGATTCACATTTGTTTTGGATCAAATTGAACAAGCTTTTAACGCCGCACTGGATATTTCACGTTGAAAGTGTCGCAAAACATGCAATAAGCAACATTAATATAATTATACTAAAATATGACAGTTACATTCCAACGATGCTGCGATGGAACTTACCCACCCTGGTTTAAAAATAGCTGATGTTCTTTTACTTATAAAAATTGTGAATCTCGATCTTGCTAACATCTTGTACTCTATGTGTCATTCAGTGGTTCATTTATTTTAAGCCTACTGCTATTATCGCAATCAACAATTACAAAGAAACACGAAAACAAACAGCACCTGAAAGATGGTGTGACTTCTTCAAATTAAAGCTACAATATTGTGTGCTCTTAAGATTAAGGGAGAGAGAGAGAGAAAAAAGAAAATATCAATGTGTTGTTGTTTATTTGAGGTTATTTATGTGCAGTGTTGTTTGAAAAACTTGATAAAACGAGATAATCTCTCTTTTTTTCCAAATGATTATGGCACACCATATGATAATAACAACAAAATTAGACAACATATTATATTTAAATGTATAAATAGTGTTAAATGCTATTCATACAAAATATGCTTCCCTCAGTACATTATTAATCAGTATATGGAATAACAACCGTATCATTTTTAAAAAATATTTTCTTCATTCTCTTTTATTTGTATTTTTTTTTAATAAACTGCTCTCCAAGATGAAATAATGAAATACGAATTGGGCAAAGAATATTGTAAAAAAAAAGATTACTGTTTCAGTCCCCTTTTTCGCTTTTTTTTTACTGTCCTGTATTACTGATTCTGAAATGTTAACTCACTCGTTACGTGAGGAAGGTGTGGATTCTTTCCCATGTTATATCCTCGCTGAAATCGTTATATTATCTGTTTCATGCTGGAAAAAGAGATTGAGTTATATAAGATGTAAGATATAATTGTCACATGTGGCTGTGGTGAATAAAGTGCACGATGATAGAAATAGGGTGAAATAATTCAGGGTATTGCTATTGAGATTATTCGGAAAATGTGTCCTAATTACTACAACAACAGTCTTATATATAACACTCAGGAATTTCAGGAGAATAAGGCAAACACAACCACTTAAAGAAAGAACGGACAAAGGAAACTGATAGAAACTCAGGGTATAAGAGGCAAACAAAGGACACAGATGATGACCAGCTGAACAGAATGACTAATCACTGAGTTACCAAGGAGATGAATGAGAACTGACAGGCAGGTAACAGAATGAAAACAGAACACAAACGTGCCAATAATACGGTCCCATACATATCAACATATTTTAATGAAGCAATGACAAAAAATAAATCATTGTATGAGTACATTGTAGTGTCACACTCCATGAACAAGACCACATGAACCACAACGTTTATTGTGGCTTATTTGTCATTTAGTACAAATGTTGGCTAATAAGTACCATTTTGGATAATTTGGCTATTGTTTGGTAAATATACTTTCAGCTAATAATAATAGTGTAGTTCCAACCTGTTTAATACCTCTGACCTTGTTTTCGTCCATGCATATTTATCTACATGCAGAAGAGTTGCAGATTCTATTGGCCTGCCTAAAACTCATCTCTTAACCATTTTGAATTTTCACAGGAGAATCTTCATCTAAAATGCCTGGGTGTTAATGCTCGATCGCTTATTGAAGTGTTTACATTACTAATCCATTTAATCAACAGTACAAACATACATTATTTGACAGCTACTTTTTATCTTTGCAAGTCAAAGCATTTCACTCCAACCAGTTACACAGTTTTATTTTGAGCGAGCCTTTTTAAAGTTCCTTGGGAATGTAGACGGTCCCCAATCAAATCCCCCAAATCATCAAGCATTTATGTTATTGTCAATTTGCAAACTACATCCATTTACAAACTCAGCAATGAAAGGGGCTTCAAAAAATAAACACATTTAGCAAAATGAATCTATTAAAGTATGCAAATACTCTACTAAATGCTTGCTGTGTAGAATCTCTTGAGGACGTTTGCTTTATTTTAGAACGTCACTAATTCTGATTCCACACAAGAGCTGTTAAAACACTCTTTATTTTAATGTCATGCTCTTAGAAGACAGAGAAATCGAAAAGCACCATCACCACTGCTAAATTGTTCATGTATTTCGAAGTTAGCAACACAATTTGTTAAATTGCTTTTGGGGATTGCGCGCAACAGTAATTGAAGAATGAATTAGCAAGTCTTGTTTTCCAAGTCTTGGAGGAATTATAGTTTATCAAAATAGATTGCACATTAAAAACACATTAATTTCTGTTTGTAAGACAACTTTCTGAATAGATGGATTTTGGTTGATGAGCCATTATATGAAATGTTATTACGGGCCCCTTTAATGAGGGAATTTATGTCGGGTTTTCTCCACACTCTCGACTGTGTGAATCACATATGCTACATTTACGCTTGGTATGAACATCCATCTTGGATGATCTGGTCACAGTTGTAAATAATGTCAGTTGTAATCCGATCACTGAAATCGCTCAGAAACCACATTTGAAATCACATTTGTGGTGTAAATTCTAATGCATCTTAGAGAGCAGCGAAAAACATGCAGTGACATGCTGAGGTAAAGTGAAATGCATGTAGTTTTAAATCAGAGGCTCAATGAAATCTGATCACAAGTGGTCCCATCAATCACATGTGTTGAAACACGTCAATCCCAGGTGTAAATGCCAATCTGTCTCGACTGGCCACTTGTGATCGGGTCACCAAAGCATATGTTATTGTCCGTAATAAATGAGGCCGTAGCTGGCTCTCACTTTGTCATTTGTGTGTCCTTCATTCTAAACTTTAAAAAAGTAACTCTGACAACCCTGCAGGGTCTGGATCGGTTTGATGGAGAAAAAAGTGTCTTGTGATTTCTGGAGAGAAGAGTTAGATATATTCAATTCATCTTAATTAACCTCTAAAGAATAGCTGGGGAAAACTCTCTGTTGAGAGATCATGAGTATGATTATGAGTCAAAGGAGGCAGTACAGTACAGTACAGTACAGTGCAGTACAGCAAGAAGATTTATTTAAATAGCCCTGCTTATGGCTGTCAGTACAGTCCTATAAGACAGTAATTCTCAAATGGTTTTCCTTCATGACCTAGCCTGAATTCGTCATCCTCATATTCTTGTCAGAATGTGAGTCTGATACTGCTCCATAGGGCTTTGATTATGAGGCGTCTCTTAACCGAACCAGTGCACCTCTGCACTCAATTGGATAGACCTACAACCAATCAGAGCAACACAGTAAAAAAAAATTATGAAAATGTATGATAAATGCATAAATAAAATTGTTTGCAACTGTAGTGTTTGTATGTATATATGTATGTATATATATATATATATATATATATATATATATATATATATATATATATATATATATATATATATATATATATATATATATATACTATTAAATTGTCAAAGACTTATACACGCATGTTTCTTTGTGGATGTACATGCTTTTTTTATTAGTATTTTTAAATCTAAAATAAAAGAGTTCAATATTTTAGTTAAATGGGTGGTATAATGCCCTTTTCACAAGATGTAAAATATGTCTATAAATGTAAAATAGTGTGTAAAATATATGTAAAATAGTGTGTATATGAAGTTCTAGCTTAAAAATACCCCACAGATATTTTTATATGTTAAAGTTGTTACTTTTTGAGGGTGAGCAAAAATGCACCGTTTTGTGTCTGTTCCTTTAAATGCAAATGAGCTGCTCCTTGCAGCACAGAGGGTGGAGCTTCAACAGCCTGTGTCATTTTACCTCACACAGACTTGCACTGAAAATTTCAAAAACTTTTAGACTTTAATGTTCAAACCGGAGTCATATGATGTCAACGGCAGTGGCGTGCACAGACCTCCTCAGGGGCAGGGGCGGAGGGACCAAATAGGGCACAATTTTTTTATTTTTTTATTTAATTTAACAGTACCTGCATTTTTATTCTCTCTATTCAGCCAACTTGTGAGAGGGATGCTTCCTTTGGCTGCATCAGAGTTCCTTGATTTTTGTTTTGTTTTTATTCTTTCTTTCCTTGGCATTCTAAGAAAATATATTTTTACAATTATTGGAATGCATAACACATCAAATGAAATAGGGAAATGATGATAATATTACTAAATATTATTTACTTTACCAAACAAAACAGTGAGAATCAAGAAGGTAAAATTCATAATTTTATGGAAAATTAATTTTTAGTTTTGTTGATGTTGTAAATTTAATGTATGTATGTATGAAAGACAGTGTTAGCTATCATGAATCAGTAACACTTTACAGTAAGGTTTCATTAGTTAAATTAGTTAGCATTAGCTAATAATGAACTGCACTTCTACAGCATTTATTAATCTTAGTTAATATTAATTCATTTCAGCATTTACTAAAACACTAAAATCAAAAGTTGTATTTGTTATCATTAGTTAATGCACTGACTGTGACATAAGATGAATAAACAATTAACAGTTGTATTATTAACTAAGATATACAGTAACAAATGTGTTGCTCATGGTTAGTTCATGCTAGTTCATACATGAGTAATGAACAAATGAACCTTATTGTAAAGCGTTACTATGAAATCAAAGATATAAGTTCCTTACAATTTAGAGTTGCATTGACTTAAGATTTAATTTAACTAGATGTATTTCCCCTTGCACTTTTATTCCTTGGATAAAAACGAATGACATTGTCACTCAGAATGCGTCTGAAATCGAGTTATACTTTTATTATAGTTAAGAATAACTCGCATGCTGCCGCAACTTTTAGAGTAGCATGGTGATCGTAGGATAAATGTAATTTTCCGTATTAGCTTTAACGTTACCTGCTGCTCGTTTGAAGACTCGTGCGAACTGCTGCGTAGTGCGTACCAGGGGTCAGGGGCGTAGCCAGAATTTTATTTTTGGGGGGTCCCGTCTTAAAATGAGGGGGCAACATATATATATATATATATATATAGCCAGAATTTTATACAGGCCTATTCTGGTGGGTGCGGACGTGATACCGTGCATGGCTCATGTAACATGTAAGGAGGGCGCTGCCAATAAAGCACCTAAAAGGCTTGTAAAAGCTGTCAAAAAGAACTGGCAAAAGTAATGATTATGAATATGTAAAATATAGCAAGGAGATATTTTAATTGTTTATTAATAAAGAAGTGTTTTCTTTCTCGGCTAAGATGAAGTTGACGATGCTGACTCGCGATCTTCATGTGAACGCGCCAGAGAGAAATGCACATTTCATTAGGATTACATAAGCAGAGAGCAGTCTGTAGTCTGTTTTCTTTCGTTTTGAATTGTTCTGTTTAAAAGTAGACATGTGAGGCAAGTAGGCTACCTTATATGCTGAGTTTCGGTTCATTTATGAGACGAGCTCCAGTTCAGCGCCGGCGCCTCTGTTTCGTCTGCTATATTTACTTATTTATTAAATCCAGGCATTTGGTTGATGAAACATTGATTAAAATTAAGATACAATTAATACAAAACGAAATTCAGATTAAAGAAAGGTTTTGTACTTTCTGTTTGATGCCTCTGTGAAAGTTTTAAAGCATATTTTAGTGCCGCTTCCAGAGCGCTCACGTCCGTAACGGAGAACTGTCACGTCCGTAAACATTGTTTTTTCCTCATAAATGCGAACACGAAAAATAAAATAAAATAAAATAAAATAAAATGAATATTTTACTGTGGAGACTGAGAGGAAACCCTTCTTCTTCATCAGGTGGGTAGTATTACTTTGGTTTGCGCAGTGTAATTCACATAATCACTAACAAAATATTTTGCCTCCTAATTTTTTTTTTAAGCAATCAGAAATCTGAGGCCACTGCCAGGGGTGCATTTCCCAAAAGCATCGTTGGCCAACTATGATCACAATTTCCATTGAACTCTATTGGTAACGACGGAACTTGCGACCATAGTTGGCTTTGGGAAACGCACCCCAGAACTGTTAAATGCGTACGAGGCGCTGCAAAGGAAACTCCACCTACCACTTCTCCGCCAAAAAGTTTTTTTAATATAATATTTGTTTGTATTATTATTGTTAGTGGCAAGGGTGTGTAAGTGTATTGTTATTTATTATAATATTTATAACAATTATTATTATTTACAATTATCAGAAAAGGGCTAAATTCTAGGGTTGGTGATGTCACTAACCCGGGAGGAATGTCGCGTAGTCCCTACCAGCCATTTGTTGTAGTCCTCAAAAAGCAATTTATTTAAAAGCAAATATCTTCTTTTGTTTTGAACTTTGAGCGTTGTAACTTTGCAGATGTTGTTTATGCTCAAACTGCAACATTACACTCTAACTAAAGTTAGAAAAGTGAAATCATAACCAACCACCCCTTTAAACCTCCTTTACATTTGATGAAAAAAGCTACTTGTTTTGTAAACATGTCCTGCTTCTTTTTTATTGTTTTTATGAAAATTTCCAGAGACAATATCCATCATCACATTAACACTAGATGTTCAGTTCAGTACAGTATACACTACACAGATGTAATGACAATATGGTTGTAAGTGGATTTTTTGGGTGAGTGAATTTGTTTTGCACTGAACAGAACGCTTGAAGTAGAGAGACAACCCTTTTCAGCTGCACTGTGAATGTGTCCTAAATGGCTTAGTTTAATGTGTGCTTTGCAGGGAATGATATATCCGATCCCTCTACTGTCCAGCATCTCCCAAGCTTTATGACAACTGATTTTATTGGTGACATTCAAGTGAAGTCTCCGGTGCACTTCTCAGGACACTCAACACGGGGCCCTAAAGAAAATCTTAATGCTCTAGCATAAGACAAGTTTTGAGGAAAGCAGTAAATCTAAAAGTGGCAAACTCATAAATCTGAAAGCAGTCACATAGAGACACATTCAGAAGTGCTTTGATGGTGTCAGTGAATAAACCAAGCAGCTGACACCTTTCTAACTGCAGTTAAAAGCGTCAACTCAACCTCTTTCACCTCTTTTCACAAGAAAGAGAAATTCATTTCCCCCTAAAGGCAATATGAAAATTTCATATTTCGAGCTCTGTCGTCATCCTCTCCTTCCGAGAAACGTGCAGGTGCTAAATCATGGTGACGGAGAGATAATGAGTATGATTAGCATTGTATGTTCTCTAACGCTCTATTCATGATGCCTATATGTCAATAAAAGTGTAATGGGGAAGAAGAACCAAATAAAGGTTTGTTTAGCTCACGTCATTGCTCTAATTTATTTCTCACTGTGCGGAATGAAAAAAAAGAACAGACTAAATGAAAAATGGGAAGGTGGCACTTATAATGACAGCCGCGTTTGCTTCCTTTTCTTTCTTCGCTAATGTTTTCCTCCCCGCGGCAGTTCGAAGGGGAATGGATGTGAAGTCGAGAGGATGACACCCCATCTCTCCTCTTGCTTTCTTAAAACACTTTCCCTCAGGAGTTCAGCTTGTCTGCTGACTCAGGTATATGTTGTACCGAACAAATGTTAAAGGGCCAATAATGGACTGAAAGTCTGTTAAAACAGAATAACATTTTAAAAAGCCTCCTGTAACCAGTTAAGAGGAAACACAGTAATTGCTAAGGCAAGCATTATCACTGTTGCTCATGTTAGGTTAGGGATATGAACAAAACTCTAAACTTAGCTTGGCTTTTGACCAAAACTTTTCTGACTATTGTGGCCAAAGCTAAATGTCGTTTAAGGGCGGATACATCTGAAAATGGTATCAAAATAATAGATGCCAGAACAACTTGTGCAAGTAGTTAAACAGCAGCCACGCTTAATGTTTTTACAACACTAGAGAAATAAGTGCATTTGAGAATTTGTTTCTTTTTGTGTAAGGATGCCCATCTGTTCAAAAGTGATACATTCAGAATTTGTAAGTGTTGTATACAGTTGTGCTTTGCCAATAAGTGTAAGTAAAATAAATACTATGTATGTATATATGTATGTATGTTTCTGGCACAAACTTCACACTTTATCAAATCCAATGGCTTGTTCTGTGCAGAACTTGTCAGATCATAGAGCCAATCAGATTGGAGCAATATACAAACAATTCCAAAACATATAACCATACTCTACATGACATTATCCAGAGGAAAGAAATAAAATCAATTTTCACCTTGCCCCTTCTGAGACTACTAGTGTGAAAGTGTCATCGTAAGTGTGACAGTAGAAGTTGGGAAAGTGTCACTATGTCAGTCAAGGGAGTAGAACAGTCACAAAAAGTTTGAAACTAACAGATGGTCAGACAATGATATGGAGCTCATTTCCAGAACACATCTGAGCTCAGTCGTAAATTTTAATCTAGAGTCTGTGAATAATTGATATGGGGTTGGAACATAAGGTGAGGTGGTGCTGAAACGCTCTGCATCGATGGTCTTTTTCCAGTCATACCGACACTTACATTTTGGGGCATTTTGATTCATTTTGGGGATATTTTTGTCCCAAAAATCTCATAAATTTTTGACCTCATAATGTTCTTATTGCTTAATTAAGTCAAGTCAAAATGGTGCTTTACACCAGTGAATCCCAACCCCCGGTCCGTGAACACGAAAGTACCGGGCCTTGAAATATTCCCCCAATTTTTTTTTTTATAATAATAATAATAATAATAATTGTGTTTTTAAAATGCTTTTTAACATGTCATGTTATTTAATCCAAAACACAAACAATAAATAAATACAAATAAATAAACATATTAAAATGTGTTTCTTTGAGCGCCTTGCGATTGCTTAGCAACGCGTCGTATTGGACTGCAAAAAAAGCGCGGTGCGTGCAGCTGACGTGACAGAGAAGTATGTGGAGAGATGAGCGGGCTCAGCAAACTTCAATGGCTAATTTCATTAAGGACAGTTCCGGTAAAAGGAAAGACGATGACCAACTTGAAATATAGCGAGAGAAAAAAAAAAAGAAAAAGTCAAGCTTCAATCGTAAATACGATACCTCATAAATTAGGTATGGATTCAGACAACAGGCGATTCCGTGGCGTCAAATCCGTTGTGTTGGAAAAACTCTGCAATGACGCAATGAAGCCGTCAAAACTGCAGCGGCACTTAACCACCAAACACCCAACTCTCAAAGACAAAACGGAGGAGTTTTTCGAAAGAAAGAAACGTGAGTTGGACGCTCAGCGGCAAGTTTTGATATCCTCAAAAATGATTGGCTAAAACTGTGTTTGCTAATTGTATTCTGAAACTGTCTGACTTTTGAAACTGTTACTATATAGGCCTATAGTAGGCTGTGTTATCCTGCTGGTTGACTTTATGATTAGTTATTTCTGTTTTGCACATGCATCGCCACAGAGTTAACCATTTCAGACAGTAACGTTACTGGACAGCCTCTGTTCTCGTTCACTTCACGTCTATGGGCGTTACGCACAGCTCAGTGTGGCCGCTCCAATTTACCTTCAATGAAATCTAACCTTAGTGTCATTGACAGAATTACTAAAAAATATTTAGCTACCTAAAAGTTAAAGATTTTTAATAAAACTCAAGAGATGTGAGAAATTTCATGATTTATGAGTGACGTTAGTCTAGTAGAATTTTCTAAAAAATATTTTGCTCCCTAAAAGTTAAAGATGTTTTGTGTCAGGCCTGCATGTCTATTTCCCTCATATTAAAGGTGCTCAAAGCGATGCTGGGTGACGTCACTTCTTGTTGACGTTCAAAGTATTGTCAAACAAAACGGAGGCTAGCTAGACCTTCCCTCCTCCTCATCCCGTCCCCTTCCCCTGTAGTTTTACTGATACTTCTTTCAAGGTGTAATGTCGCCAAGTTAGATAAATTCTTTCATATAATGCAAAAAAAAAAAAAAAATAGAAACATTACCAGAAAAACACAATAAAACGTTTCGCCACCTGAGGTTATAACTTTAGCTCCCATACCAGGACGCAATAATAGCAAGATAACGTTAGCTTCAAATTTAGTCAAAGTTGTCAATAGGCTATGAATGAACATTCAATTTCATAATAAATAGTTGGTGAAAACAATCATTCACACAAACTGTCGCCCTACTGTGAGTTTGCTTGATTATTTACATTAGAGATCGATAGCTAGCTGCTAGAAACCTTTATGTTGTATTCACCAAAGTTAGCGCTGACTGCATTGTTCTAGCTAATTATATCCTTGTGTTTGTTAGGCGAACATGAAAGTCCATTAAGAAAAACCAAACTTGATTTACCCACCTGTCCAGCAAAAACAGAGCTAACGTTACCTGAATGTCGGATTGGAAGCCCTTCTGCCTGTGGAGTTCTCACCACCTTTCGGCTTTTCCAGTGTAAATTCGGGCATGCGTTCCTTCTCCTTTTCCCTCTTCTTTGTATTTTTGCAATCTGTTCATCAGAACGTCGTCTCTTTGGTCGTGTTTCGGCCATATCAAACTTAAAGAGTTAAAATTATAACTTTCCTCTTCATGCGTCTCTCCTCCACACCCCCATGTACGCTCACTAACCCCACCCCCAGGCTGGAACACTGTTTGTTTTGTTTCGTGGAGCGGGTTGCCGCAGTTTGTTTTTGTTGCTGTTTGTGGAGCCTGGGCTGTCTACAGAGACCGCATTTTTTTACAGTGTGTTCAGGGGACAGGCAGCTAGCGGATAGTGAGGAGATGTTTGCTGTATGTGACAAAAAATGTTTTGGCCTAAAAAACGTGTGACATCGCTTAGAGCACCTTTAAATATAAAACACATGTGGACTGATATGTTTCCAATGTCTGAACTCCTTTATTAATGGGGTATATAAACAGCCTTTTCAATATATTAGTATTAAATACATTTTCTGAGAATTAATATTGAATTTTTTTACTGCAAATTTTGAAATGTGCGCTCTTTGGTCCATCAGTGCTTGTGTCAACATATATCGGAAAACATTTGGAATGGGTCAGACATAATTCTGACCACTTATTACGTTTTCTGCGTATCAAATGCACGTAAAAACTCATTTTCGCGTATAAATTGCACGATAATACACAATGCATGCTAATGCATAATCCTTAGCTATATTGAATCCTTATGTGAATGTAGGGGGCGGCCGGGGTGGGGGTTCCAACGTCTACCTGCTAGTGAGTGAGTGAGTGCTATGTGGGTTGCTTTTGAAGTAGACCTAATTATATGGGAGAAAAGAGAAACATTTTGTGAACCGTTCTGAAAGTTTAAAAAGATTGGTATACAAGTAGCCTCTGTTGCCACCTAGTTCATTATATGCAAATAAATGATAGGCTGTTACTGTTTTACACAGTGATATGTTCTGAATCCAAACGATGGATCTTAAAATTGAGGCATTCAAATTTACAACTGGTCCCTGGAATTTTTTTTATGAATATGCTGGTCCCTGGCACAAAGGTTGGGAACCCCTGCTTTGCACAATAGAAAATCGGTCAACATTTAACAGTTTGATTTAAAGCATCATAAAAAAATATTACTTCCTTGTGAAAACAGAGTACATATTACATAAAATAAACTTTAAAATAATATAACTACTTAAGTGTGAACTGAGGCCTGGTTTCACAGACAGGGTTTAGATTAAGTCAGGATTAGGCCTTAGTTAAATTAGGACATATAGCTTTTATAAACATGCCTTAAAAAAAACATTTGCTGGTGTGCATCTTGAGACAAAACAATGGCACTGACATAATTAAGATATGTCAAGTTGCTTTCAGTTAAAACAACTCAAACATGCATTTAGTCTGGGACTAGGCTTAAGCCGTCTGTGAAACCAGGGCTTAATGTAATATCAAAATAACACACTACAGTTAAAATTATATATAATTACATAATACATAACATAATTATTTTTATGTTAGTCAAACAGTAAAATAAGTGTGCGTTTAAATCACAACAAAATAAGAACATAATTTTACATTATTCAAAGTCCACTTTTTAAAAGTTTCCAAGTAGAATTAAGTGGCGTTTTATTTCATTAATATAATTTTAACTGCAAGTGCATTTAAAAAAATAAATACTATAGGTATGCTACCGGTGCACATTCAATACAATTGAGCACACTTTTGTTAATATAATAATTGATTTAGATTATTTTAATATTAATGTTTCATTATATAATTATCATGCTCATGGTTGTGATTAGGCAGCATTTCAAGTTTCACAGGATTTTGAGTGAGTTTATAACTTGATTTGCATTGTATCCCACTTGTGAATATTTGTTAAATCATTAACTGGTGAACTAGATCTTTGCGTCTCAATCTTTTCTCTGTTCTCAGAGATAAACGTGTAGTCTTCTTCACGTTCTATTTGGGTCAGTTTTTCCAGTCGCTGTTTTGCTGTAAACACAAGAACACAATTTGTGACTGCCATCATAAATGTGTAATTCCCTTCTCAGTGCCATCATAACTCTAGCTTTCGCTTCAGACTGACAGCAGACAAAATCTCCACGTTCCAGCAGTGGAAGCACACAGTCTCTGATAAACACCTGGACTCCCCGCCGGACTAAACTTACCTCAGACAGCAGGAGCGCACACATGCTTTACACCTCCGACTGTGAGCTTCAGAGCCTATGCGAGCTGTCAAATGATAGATTACACTGGCATTGTTGGGAGGTTACTTTGGAGAGATGATTGAGCAGAGTAAACCTGGATTTTTTTCAACTTTCCTGTGTTTCTAACACTTACTCAGAAGGACATCTGATTTTAAGATTTTAAGTCATCAATGCTCCACCATGACATGAAATAGATAACTAACCATAGCTGCAGTGATGTTATTATTAACATTTACATTTACATTTAGTCATTTAGCAGACGCTTTTATCCAAAGCGACTTACAATTGAGGACTAAACCAAGCGAGTCATCGTGAAGAGGCAAAAACAACGCAAGAAGTGCTCAAAGTACAAAGTTCAGACATAGCTCGGAGTAGCATAAGCCAGGCAAGCGAGGATTTAAAGGAAAGGATTTTTATTTTATTTTTTTTATTTTTATTTTTTTATGTTAAGTGCTCCCAGAAGAGATGAGTTTTCAGTTGTCTTTTGAATGCTGTCAGGGAGTCTGCATTCCGGATGACAGTGGGGAGATCATTCCACCAGCATGGAACCGTGAATGAGAATGTTCTGGAGAGTGATTTTGTGTGATTAACATATTATTAAAAATAGATTTCATCAATTGAAATAAAGCTGAAATAAGATACAGAATAAACGTAAAAGAAATGAATAACTGAAATAAGTTAAATCTTCTAAAAGTGTACAGCATCTCCGGATCAGAACACTGGCGAAAAAGAAGCAGAAACAATCAATAAAAGCATTTGCATTGCAACATATAAATCAAGACTGCCTAACGTTACTGTATAAAGCATTGACCCAGGACGATGTATGACTGTGAAAATTTGAGGGTGTTGATGGACGCGATCTACTTCATCTATGTTTAGCCATCATTCAGAATCAAAACGTTTCTCAGTTTTTTGTTTTAAATGCAGTCTTTTTTAAATTAAATGTACCCACATTAAAGGGTTAGTTCACCCAAAAATGAAAATTAAGTCATTAATTACTCACCCCCATGCTGTACCAACCCCGTAAGACCTTCGTTCGTCTTCGGAACACAAATGAAGATATTTTTGATTAAATGTGACAGCTGGATCACTGCTACATAGGCTGCCTAAGGGAATGAATCCTGACGGCCCAGAAAGTTAATGAAGAAAATGTTTAAATATTCCATGTCACAACAGTGGCTCAACTATAAGTTTATCAAGCGACGAGAATACTTTTTGTGCGAAAAAACAAACAAAAATAACGACTTTATTCGACTATTCCTTTTCTTCCTTGTAGGCCTGAAACGAGACTTCAAGAGATTTCCACGACGCGCACGTGCGAGAACTTAACTGAAGTAGTTGAAGGAGATCGCAATTCTCGCGCATGCGTCGTGGAAATCTCTTGAAGTCTCGTTTCAGGCCTACAAGGAAGAAAAGGAATAGTCGAATAAAGTCGTTATTTTTTCGCACAAAAAGTATTCTCGTCGCTTGATAAACTTATAGTTGAGCCACTGTTGTGACATGGAATATTTAAACATTTTCTTCATTAACTTTCTGGGCCGTCAGGATTCATTCCCTTAGGGAGCCTATGGAGGAGTGATCCAGCTGTCACATTTAATCAAAAATATCTTCATTTGTGTTCCGAAGACGAACGAAGGTCTTACGGGGTTGGTACAGCATGGGGGTGAGTAATTAATGACTTAATTTTCATTTTTTGGGTGAACTAACCCTTTAAAGTGTTGATAAAAAAAAGAATGCATGAAGCTAGAATAATTTTGATGTTGTTGTATAAAAGCAGAAACTCTGTTATTTCTTTTGTTGAATGAAAATGCTGGTGATGGCTGGCAACTTTAAAAAAAGAGTTGAAGTATAGACGAAAAAACCCTACAAAAAATGACATAAGTTACTAAAAGTTAAACCAAAATTAAAATGAAAACTGAAAAGATAAAGCTAATTCAAAATATTGATAAAACTAACAGTATATAAATGCTCTGAAATATCATAAAGATGAAGGAGGTTAAAACGAATAGTTTAATAGCATAGCACACATTTAGGATGAAATGTCAGTTGGTGTGGGGTAGGGATGGGCGGTATGGCCTAAAATCCATATTGCGATATACATTGCAGACTCTTGCGATAACGATATACATCACGATATATAAATTATAATAGAACCATTTCAGAACAGATTAGACAGACCATAAGGAAAGCCAAACTGCTAAATGTATTTATTTTTAAAAACATTTATTATGCAAAACTGTAATTATAGAACATAATGTTGCAGATGAATAAAATTCAAGTACACTAGCTGCAGAGACTTTAACAAAGAAAAAGCTTAAAGTATTGGGTTTCTTTCCTTTAGTGCACGCCTGTTTCACACATACTCTGTGTGCAGTGCATATGCAGCGCAGTGCGGTGGTATGCGGCGCAGGAGCAGCGCGCGCTATTGTGCTTTCACATATGGTTGCAGTGCGCAACTGATCTACGGCTGTACGACAAACAACATTAATCCTCTTATAATAAAAATAGTGATTTGAAATAAAAAATAGTCTTTTATATAATAATATAAAAGATTTTCTGCATTGTGATTCTATTTGTACACAGACAGTTAGGCTAGTAATACGCACTTTTTCACAAGACTTAGGCTATTGACGTTTAAACTTAATACACTTAAAAAACGTATTATTACTTCTATATAGATGTATATATTAAGTTTCTCAATCAAGTGGCAAAACATTTATACATTTATGTTAACATCGCAAAGATTTTAAATTAAAACATAATTGACAAAAACAGCTCTCTCATATCTTCTCTTTTGCATTTAAATCTTTTTTACAAGAAATATTGCAAAAAATAGTATATTATTTAGTATATATTATATAATAGTATACTATATTAGTAAAAAAGATTACTATATTTTCATATCAATCCGTGTTCATTTTGACCATGAACCATCCGCTGTCACTTTAATTCAGCGCGTGCAGCACAGCAAAAATAGACTGTGTGGAAACGATTGCTGCATTCTGGATACACACCGCTCTTGGAACGCATTGCCGCACCGCATCCGCGTGCAGGCCTGTTAACATGGGAACGGAAAAAATACATACATATACATATGCACTGCAAACGGAGTATGTGTGAAACAGGCGTTAGCCAGAACTGTTGCCCCTACAGAGTATAGTTTGCTGCTGCTCGTCGGACGGCTTAAATCCGAACCAATGGATGTTGCACCGTTTTTTTTCACCAGCTCCTCCGTTTTGCTTTTAGCCATGTTTACTCAAGATGACAAATACGATGATGCGTTGCAGCTCGTGGCTCTAAATTTTGCGGGTAGATTGCGTCAACATGCATTATCGCGATAGTGCAATATAATTAAAATCCATATCGTAGACCCATTTTGTATCGTTTATATTGCATATCGTTTATATCGCCCATTACTAGTGTGGGGAAGACTGACTAAACAAGCTACGATCCGCATTTGTGTTGCTACGACTGTGCTGAAATAGTTGCAAGCGTATCAGTTCGAGTCAGCCAGTGCTACTCGTACATTATTGGCTGATGGACATGTCACGCGTGGGAGCCATAAAGAAAATTAGTTCCCATCCAGCACTGAGACAAATTGTTTAGCAGGGAAAGGGGAGTCATTTGTAACTGTTTGACTGTAAGTAATTGGCATACGTTGATAGCTCATATCTTATACTTACCCATCAATAACACTCTGCCCTCTAGCAGAAACAATACCAAACAACAAATATTTGTCTTTATGGCCCACAAAACATACCAATGTTTCTCATTGAAGTTGAGTGAGTTACTCCGAGAGAAGAGACAGCATGGCTTTGTTCCAAATCCTAGTGAGCTGCCTTGCTGCCTATTAAAGCAGCATTAAGATGGAACCTCATAAGTGACTAATTTAAAACACTCAATAGACAGCACTCCATGTATCATATAAATTGTGCACTGCATGCAAGGCACATGGGAGACTTTAATCGATTTGAATGGATAATTTTCCCTTTATTAAAAAGCCTTTGAGGCTTATGTACTTATGACTTAAACCACTACAAAGTGACGTCACTTTGTCGGCCAACCGGCAGTTAGCATCTCGCTGGTTCCCTCGACAAAAACCCAATAGGATTTTTCCATAGGCTTTTGGATTATCGCTAAAAACAAACTCTGTGATCAACAGAAGTTCATGATACTTGCACGTTTTGTCCATCAACATTATTATCACAGATGAACGAAACCTTTATGAATTTTGAAGCCTAAATGCAGTTGCCAGAAGTAAAAAGCTAAAAAGCACGACTTCAACTTTACCACCACTAAGCTTCTACAACTCTTTCAGTTTTTATCTAAAAACATTTTCCCAGAGGCTGTAAAAATGGACTGAGCTTAACATGTTCGGTGTGATGATGAAATTCACGAGTGGGGTAATATTGATGTATGTTTTGTCCTAGAATAAAACGAGAAAGTGTCTTGTGTTCACCACAGACCAACCATATATAACCAAAACCCGATTAAAAAAACCCCATTGACTTCGGGACGATGGATCTGGAAGTGCTAAAATGCTAACTCGCTTCCGAGTTTTGGCCTACAGCGTGATGTCATACATGCACCACTCAATTATTTTCTGGAAAACACATGGCTAAAGTAGTTCATAACACTTCCATATCACTTCGCCAAATTATTTCAGTTATTTCAAAGGTCTTTACAGCCACAGAACTAAAACCCACAACGCCACTGGCAGAGCAAATAAATATAGTAAACAATAAGATAAAAACGACCAATTATTAAAAAAAAAAAATGTTGCCACAAAATTGCGTTTTATTATGTATTTTGCATTTATTAGTTATTATGGAAAAGCACATCTCTTCCTCTCGCTCTCTCCCACTTAAATGCCCACACATACAGTACGGACACACTCACTGTTCGAAAACAGTCTGTTATGCTGCTTGATATTGCAAACTGGTAAGCTATTTATCATATTCTTTTAATAATAATAATCAAACACACTAGTTTGTAGCACAAATCTTTTTACAGAGTAGCTGTAAAACTATTTGTGCAACAAACCATTAAATCTGAAGGCTCACATTCACAGAAAATAACTTACTTCTGCGTCGCAAATTAAGGTGGACAAAGCTTGCCGTTAGCATGTTGCTATGCTAACAAGTTGCTGAATGCTGAAAACATGAAAATGTAAACAGAGACAGTCAAATCACATAGATGCTAATTGAATCAAAAAAATGTCCAGCTATATTAAAATACACAGTATAGTAACATTTGATTTGAATAGAGCTTGGTGTTAATGTAACCAGTCCTATTCTACCCTTGTTGGCATAATTTTGTGTGTTTTTGTCTGTTCAAGCGCAAAAAGATGCAAAAGAGAGCTCAATTCAGAACTTATGCGCTGTCGGAGAGCGCTGTAATGCGCACAGAAAACGTACTCGGTTACTAACGTAACCTTGGTTCTCTCTAGAGAGGGAACGAGTACTGCGTAATAGCTTACGCTATGGGGAAAACCTCCTTTCCACGAGATATTGAAGCCAAAAATTATCCTTAATTTTTTATTAATGTAAAACGCTTTGCAGCAGCAAGCAGACATAGGCGAAACAGCTCGCACGCCTATTGGCTGCTCTTGCGGCAAATGCAGCAGCCTATCGAGAGAGGCGTTGCGTGACACATATCCAATGGGGGCATTTCGCGCCCATTTCGTCACGTCCCGCCAGAAAGGGCGTGGTCTCGCCCTATAAATATAGCTCGAAAAGGCTGGTACACTGGTTTTCATCGCCGAAGCGAACCAGCGCTGTTGTATGCACGGCAAGATACGCAGTACTCGTTCCCTCTCTAGAGAGAACCGAGGTTACGTTAGTAACAGAGTACGTTCTCTTACGAGAGTATCTCTCGTACTGCGTAATAGCTTACGCTATGGGGAACACAATCAAACACGCCGTGCGTACAGGGATCCAGCACCAAAGTCCCCGGGGGCTGAAGCCCATGGGCCCATATAGTGCATAATCACCATAAACTCACATAGAGTGGGGGAAGAGAGGCTGGAAGCGTCATTCCTAATAAAATAGCACCCAGAGGGGCTAATCATGTGACAATTAAACGCGCAGCCTGGGTGAAAGCTTTCAGCCTGATCTGGGTGGCCATACATGTGTCGAGACTCATGGGGCTGAAGTAAACTCAGTATCTGGGCCGCACAGCGGGGCAGATAGCACTGAATTCTATACCGCCAAAAGCTTAGCCTGCAAGGCGGGTACCTCCAGGTTATAGTACTTTATAAATGTAGACGGCGAGGCCCAGCCCGCGGCCGTACAGATATCTTGCAGGGTAACCCCGCTGGACCATGCCCACGAAGAGGCCACGCCTCTCGTGGAGTGCGCTCTGACACCCAAGGGGCACTGCAGGCCCTTTGCCGCGTAAGCGAGCGCAATGGCATCTACTATCCATCTGGATAGGCTCTGCTTTGAGGCGGCAAGTCCCTTGGAACGCCCGCCAAACAAAACGAAAAGCTGCTCAGTCTGTCTGAAACCAGACGAGCGCGACACATAAGCTCTTAACGCCCTGACAGGGCAAAGGAGACTCGCGTCTTCTTCCTCATTGAGAACCGGAAGGGCAGACATGGAAATTACCTGGGCCCTAAACGGTGTATTGAGGGATTTTGGCACATACCCATGCTTTGGTTTGAGAATGACTTTCGAGTCATTAGGCCCAAACTCCACACATGAAGCGCTTACTGAAACGAGAGCCGTGAGAAACACTGTTTTGAACGACAGCTTTTTCACGTCCGACAGTTGGATTGGCTCGAACGGGGCGCCTTTCATGGCCTCCAGGACCGTGGAAAGGTCCCACGTCGGGACTGAAGGGGGCCTGGGAGGGTTTAGCCTCCGAGCTCCCCTAAGGAAACGCACGACTAAGTCGTTCTTCCCCAGCGGCTGGCCAGGCACCTGTTTTACAAACGTTGCTATGGCCGCCACGTATACTTTGAGCGTGGATGGGGTCCTGCCCCTATCCAGTAGCTCTTGAAGGAAGGAAAGCACTTCCGAAACCCCGCAGTCCACCGGTGAAAAGCTCTGGGCTTGACACCACGCAGAGAACACCGACCATTTCGAGGAATAGAGCCGCCTGGTAGATGGTACTCTAGCCTGCGCGATCGTGTTTAACACTCCCTCTGGGAGGTTAGCGGGTACCCGTTGATGGCCCATGCGTGCAGGGACCACAGCTCCGGGCGAGGATGCCAGATCGAGCCCTCCGCCTGAGAGAGGAGGTCTCTCCTCGATGGTACAGGCCATGGGGCAGTGCTGGTCAACTGCATCAGGGCAGGGAACCACGTCTGGTTCGTCCAGAGCGGAGCTATGAGCAGCACTGGGCATCCGTTTTTCCTGATTCGTTCCAGCACTTGAGGCAGGAGCGAGACAGGAGGAAAAGCATATAGGGGACAGCGGGGCCAGACATGAGCCAGCGCATCCTTGCTTTTCGAGAAAAACTCCGGGCAATGAGCATTTTCGTGGGACGCGAATAGGTCCACCCTTGCTCTGCCGAACGTTCTCCACAGCAGCAGGACCGTCTGCGGGTGCAGCGACCATTCTCCTGCTGGGACATTGTTCCTGGACAGTCTTGTCTGGTCCCACATTCAGGTGACCAGGCACGTGCGCTGCTCTTAGTGAGAGCAGGTTGTGCTGAGCCCAGACCAGGAGGCGTTCGGTCAGCCTGTGAAGGTTTCGTGACCTGACGCCGCCCTGGCGATTTATGTATGCCACCACTGACATGTTGTCCGACCGGACCAAGACGTGGTGGCCAGCTACTTGGGGACAAAAGTGCCGTAGCGCTTTGTCGACTGCTATCATTTCCAAGCAGTTTATGTGAAGGAGCTTTTCCCGTTCTGACCACAGGCCAGCTAGCGGTCTGCCCTCGAGCAGCGCTCCCCACCCCGAGGTGGAGGCGTCCGTAGACACCACCTTCACACTCGAAGCGGTCCCCAGACTCACACCTGACTGATACCAGTCGGCTATTTTCCATGGTTTCAGAGCTGAAACGCACTGTAGGTTGACCCTGAGGCGAAACAGACCCGCTGTCCATGCCCTGGGCGGAACCCGCGCTTTCAGCCACATCTGCAGTGGGCGCATGCGAAGCAGACCCAACTGGAGTACAGAGGCTGCTGAGGCCATCAGACCCAGCATTTTTTTAAACCTTTTGAGCGGAACTATAGAGCCGTGGCGGAAGGATTTCGCGACGTGCTGAATATTTTGTCCGCGCTCTGGTGACAGGCGTGCCATCATGGATAGCGAGTCTAACACTGTTCCCAGAAAGGAAATTTTCTGACTGGGAGACAGTGAGCTTTTCGCCCAATTGACTGTGAGGCCCAGCCTCTCGAGGTGCTCGAGTAAGGCGGCCCTGTGTTCTATGAGCTCTCATCGTGATCGAGCTAGAATCAGCCAATCGTCCAAGTAGTTCAGGACTCGCATGCCCTGAAGCCTCAGGGGTGCGAGCGCTGCATCCATGCACTTCGTGAATGTACGAGGTGCTAGAGACAGGCCGAACGGCAGGACTGTGTATTGATATGTCTGGCCCTCGAAAGCGAATCTCAAGAATCGCCTGTGATGGGACGCTATTTGTATTTGGAAATAGGCGTCTTTCAGATCTATAGACATAAACCAGTCCCCGTGGCGCATTTGCGCGAGGATTTTCCTGGTCGTAAGCATTCTGAACTGGCGCTTCACAAGCGCTCTGTTCAGCTGTCGCAGATCTAAAATGGGTCTGAGACCCCCACCTTTTTTCGGTACCAGAAAATATCTGCTGTATAGGCCCCCTTCGCTCTGAGCCTGAGATAAAGGTTCTATAGCCCCTTTGCTCAGTAGTTTCGCTATGAGACACTTCGTTTTTCACCGTAGTTTCGACACGCGCCGTATGACGGCGAGGGCGCCGAGCGAACTGTAGCGAATAGCCTCTCTTTATAGTGTTCAGCACCCATTCTGATACCCCGGGAAGCTTTGACCACGCATCTGCGTGAATAGCTAGAGGTAGAATGAAATCCGGGCTCTGGCCGCCGCGAAGCGGCAGCTCGAGAGCCCTGGTATACTGGGAACACAACACCGTGTTTACAGCGTTCGAGGCGGGGGGCGCGCTGATCACAGCGGGCAGCCTGGCCGCGCTCAGCTTCTCTACGGCAGATTGTGCAGAGAAAGTGAGCGGGGCGGATCCCGTAGGATTCGGTGTGTTTGTGAGAGACTGTGGGCGCGGGACTGCGGGCACATCTACACTGAAAACACTGTCGGTTAGAGCCGACTGAATGTGTGTTGGTTTCGTTTTTACAGAAACCAAGGGACACGCAGCGTGTAGTGTAAGCGGGCATTGTGACATGGGCGCGTTCACTACGTTGCATGCACAATCGACCTGAATCGATTTTATTTGTGCTAGCCCTGCACCGTGGCAGGCTGTGTCTGGGTGTGGGAATGGGCACTGGGGCGTGGGCATTCTTACAACACTCATAACACCATTGGCCGTGGCCGGAACACCAGAAAATGCACTCTTTATTTGATTTATATGGGTAGCCGTAAAAACGGCTTTTGTGCGCAGGCAAGCGGGCTGAGACACCGGCTGGCTCACTGCGAAATACACTGGGACAGTTACAATGCTTGGAACTGAACGAGCGAGAAGTTTTGGTGGAAATCCGGCCGCAGCGGGATCTGAACACCGTCGCTTTCCTAGAGTGGCTAGGAAGGTTTCGAGGCCTCGGGCTTGATCTCAATCCTCGGCCGGGGCCCGCGCTGAGGGGGGCGGCGTCCAGCAGAGCGAGAGCGCGGTCTCTGGTCTCGGGCCTGGCGGCGCTGTGAAGCGGCGGCGGCAGGCGGTGCAGGATGCGGCTGAGAGCTGCGAGCAGACGGCTGTTTTGGGCGGCCTGCAGCGGAGCTCGAGCTCTTCGGAAGGAAGTGCTTCATGGCCTGCGAAGTTTTCTGCACCTCCATGAAGCTGTCCGCGAAATCCTTGACGGCAGATCCGAAGAGGCCCGCTGGCGAAATGGGCGCGTCGAGGAACACAGAGCGCTCGGCTTCCGTCATCTCAGACAGCGTTAGCCACAAGTGTCTCTCAGCCACGGTGAGAGAGGCCATATTCCGTCCCATGGCCTGTGCGGCGGCTTTAGCAGCGCGTAGAGCGAGGTCTGTAGCGCTACTCAAATCCGCCACGCAGATCGCTCCGGGTCCTTCCTCGTCCAGTTTAAGGAGAAGGTCGGCCTGGAAGATTTGCAGTATAGCCATAGTGTGCAGCGCTGAAACTGCTTGCCCGGCGGCGGTGTAAGCGCGCCCGTGCATGGCTGACGTCACTCGGCAGGCTTTAGATGGGAGCGTTGTCTGAGCGCGCCGTCCAGCGGAGGGCGGGCAGAGATGAGACGCTACCGCTGGTTCCATGGGAGGAACGGAGAGGTACCCTCTGTCCTTCGCACCATCCACCGTGGAGAATGCAGCAGAGGCAGAGGTACGCAGCCTGGCGGAGAAGGGGGCGTTCCACGACTTAGTCACTTCCTCGTGTAACTCAGGGAGGAAGGGCGCTGGCCTTGACTTTGACGGGGCTTCGTCTTTCCCGAGAAAACGCCCGTCCAGTCTGTTGCGCTGCGGTTGCGCGGGCGCCTCCCAGTCGAGAACGCCGGAAAGAGCAGCAGGTACGGCAGTTGAAGGTGGCGAGGCCAGCGACTCCAGGAGCTCGTCCCGCTGAAAGGCTTGCGTCGACGGCGAGATGAAAATCAGTGTACCAGCCTTTTCGAGCTATATTTATAGGGTCGAGACCACGCCCTTTCTGGCGGGACGTGACGAAATGGGCGCGAAATGCCCCCATTGGATATGTGTCACGCAACGCCTCTCTCGATAGGCTGCTGCATTTGCCGCAAGAGCAGCCAATAGGCGCGCGAGCTGTTTCGCCTATGTCTGCTTGCTGCTGCAAAGCGTTTTACATTAATAAAAAATTAAGGATAATTTTTGGCTTCAATATCTCGTGGAAAAGAGGTTTTCCCCATAGCGTAAGCTATTACGCAGTACGAGAGATACTCTCGTAAGAGAACCAGACTGAATTGAGCTCTCTTTCGTGTTGTGATATTTTTTTTTTATCCATATGTCTACATTTTTTAACGTTTTATGAGACATGCAGCAAGTGTATGCCACTTATGTCCTGCCGGTAGATCAGCACGTTAGAATTCAAATGTGCACATCTACCACGCAGGAACTCAGTTCTGACGGGATATCATCCCAAAACTCTCCTCCCAGACATTTTCACCTCATTTTTATAAGGCCTAGTTGACGAAAATGTCAGTAGATTTTATTCATAGTAGTCATAGTTTTTGTCATCCAAAACTGTTTTTTATTTATTTATCATCTCGTTTTTGGCAGTGAAAAAATTTACCTAAATTATTCAGCAACGAAATTAACACTGTTTAGAATTGGTAAAAAATAATTTTGTGAAAGCAACACATTTAGTCTCTCATGTTTTTTTTTTACACTAATTTTTATTCCTTTCTTCCATTTTCCTGCAAGTGATGATCAGATTTATGACAGCCCTACAAATGGGAACCGCAGGACAGATATTAAACCTTCCAACAAACTATTGCCTTCAAAGAAAAGCCATAAAGCCACACTGCGCTCTCAGACATCAAAGACAGCTCCGACGCACGTATACCTGCTTCGCCACTTCAACTTTCGGGATGCGGTGTTCTGCAAATTACTTCCTTTGTTTTCAAAGTATCGGCCGCAACATTCACACTATGTTATTTATTTACAGCGCTTTGTTCTGTCTCACCACATCTTTCAGGGCTGTCTGGAGACACAAGACAGCTTTGACGTAGTAAAATCAGGTACTGTTTTAAAGCGGCTGATGAGAGGCTGTGTCGGCTGGTTTTCATTTATGTGATTTCTAATTAGCATACCGCAAGGATCAAAACACTAAAGAGAATTTATTCTATCCTAATCTATCGTGACATTTCAGCGAGAATGCTGCTCTGGGAAAACGATTCAGGTTTTTTATGTAGCAGATCTCAAAATACTCTTCTTCAAGTGTTTCCTCAGGGAAGCGGAACATTTGTGCCATCAACAACCCACACAGTCGTACAGACACATGAAACGGTAGGCAATCAAACCTTTCCACAAGTGTTTAACATGTAGCATAAGTACTGACCCCACAGGAAAGAAAAATCACAAATGACCTCTCCACAAATGAGTTTTAAAAAATGTCGCCTGTGGCGATATTTCTGCGAAATGATATTATGTTGCTTCTTTCACATTTTGTGACACTTTCAAAGTGAAATGTCAAGTGAGTGGCGCTAAAAGCAGGTTCCAAAACAGATAAATGTGAATCTGGCAACGTTGTATTACTTTGGTTGTTGTACATAGTGCGGCAGCTAGGAAATTAAATGAATGGTGCCAAAATGTTACTGTAACATACCACTTACACTAAACCTAACAGCAAATGTGAGATACAAACTGATTTTCTGAAGCAACCATGCAGTTTATCACCACTGGGACTCGGGTACCAGGTGATCTACTGACAGTGGCGGAGCCAGAGGGGGGTCCGGGGTGGCACTGGACACCCCTGACATGCGATTGGCCACCCCGGGTGCCACCCCAAAATTTTATTTGCTACTGGCAGTTGCTGATGCTGATTTTTTTTTTTAAATTACGTTCGCCGGCAGCGCGGCGCGCGCAGTTTTCAAACGGACGAGCAGAGGACGAGAGATGGTTTGCAAGATACCGAACTTCACCGAATAAGAAAACATCATATTTGAAGTAAGCTTTTAAAGTTTAGCATCAGGGTGGTTTGCTCCCAATAGCCTACATTAGGCCTAATATACGCATATACAGTACCTTGCCGTGTGTACGTTAGTATACAAATGTTCTAGCTAATGTGAGGATAGGAGATCAACACGCAGGCAAAGAAGAGCAGAAACAAGCGATATCATAATGCGATCACTATAGGACTATGAAGCTTTATGGGTGTAGGTTGTTGATCGACTCGATCTACTGTGTTTTGATCATCATTATGAATCTTATCTAGATGTAGTCTTTGATAAAAATGCGATTTTCTCAGCTTTTTGCTCATGTTGCTTTTTATGAAACTTGCCAACATTCAAGTGTTGATTAAAAAAAAAGACGCACGAAGCTAGAATAACATTATTTTTTTGTTTTAAAAGCACAGGGTTTGTTCTTTCTTTTGGTATGTTCAGATATTCATACAACAAAATATTCTGGGGTGCCATGAAATTGTGAAAATGACCAAAACCACTTTTTTTTTTTATATTGGCGAGAAAGATTTAAATGTTGGTAATTGGATGGTGATTAGAATATGAATATGATTGGAATCATATTTTAAATTTGTGATATTTTTGAACATGGTCAATTAAACATGAAAAGAAAGGGAGAGATATCAGAGTTATTTTAAAATAAGCACAAACATAGTCCAGTCATTTTATGAAAAAAAGGTTGAACAAATTGCAACAGAAGCAAACTCAAATAATTTTGTATCCTCATTATGTCCTGAGTAAGGAAACAAAGTCCCTAAGAATCCCATTAGGGGAAAGTTTCGAAATCTGTTTCTGGGGATTAACTTTTTATTTTACTTACCTTTTGTCTTCTGTATTCTCCTTACCCTTGTCTCCTGTTCTTCCCTTAGACTCGTCCCCCAGAAACAGTCGCACAGACCCAGCCCCAAACCCCATCTCTTAAAAATTAAAAAAGGCTGGTTTCTAAAGTACTTCTTCCTGCCCCTATGTATTAATGCTCATGGGTAGCCTAAATGGGTTCCATTCAGACCTTAACATTAAGTATTTTACTGTTATGTGTCAACAAGATTCAACAAGACATTTTCACCTGGCTAGACCCAATGTTTATATCTGCAAATTAGCACATACGTAATTAGATTATGCACCGTTTGTCCATCTTAACAAACAATTTAAAAAAAACTTGTAATACATTTTTTGTTTGTCTTGATGTAAGTAATCAACTCAGTAATTTTCATGGTGATATCTAAAGGTTAAACTTTTTACCCTATTCTCATAAGAAAAAGAATGAATAGGCGTATGAATAGGCTATATTTTTTTTGTTTTCTAAACTTTCCCTAATGGGATTCTTTTTTTCCTTACTCAGGACATATTGAGGATACAAAATCAGTTGAGTTTGCTTGTTGCAATTTGTTCAAGGTTGACCCCCATTTTGGCTTAAAATGTCTGGAATAACAGGCAGATCAGGTGCAAACAGACCCCCCAGCCCTTGCATCACCACTGGCTAGTCAGAGTCAGTGTGGTCCGACTTCAGAACCAGCAACAGGTCAGAGCATCTACCAGACACAGGCAGTCAATCACATACCCAACTCAGGAATTTAAGTTGAGATGATTTTGCCAGATTTAAAAGGATAGTTCACCCAAAAATGAACAAAAAAATTATAATTATAAATTCAATAATTAGAATTAGAATTATTATAAAGAAAGAATTATGTTGTATTTAATCTTCCCAGGATAAGATTTTATATTGATGGGCAATAAAATTGTTTAACTTTTTCAAGGACATGTCTGCTTGATGCCTGCTATATCTAATAAAAGATAAAATAAATAAAAAAACATTTTTTTGTTGTAAATGTGAGTTTTTTTGTAAATAAATGCAGCAGTTCATAACAGACACATGCGGTATCTTATCTACTTGGTGCTTCAGCTTTGTTTTCTGCAAATATTTTGGATGTTCAACACTTATAGACACAAACAGAGTGACCCAATTCCTTCCACAAGCTTTTCCACTGTGTGTGTGTGTGTGTGTGTGTACTGTGTACCCCCGAAAGTAGCAGTGGCCACCCCCTGGCCACCCCATGTATAAAACTCTAGTTCCGCCACTGTCTACTGAGCAAGAAAAGCCATACATATTAGTGGTGCAATGGATCACAAAATTCACGGTTCGGATCATGTTATGGTTTTTGAGACACTTTAAATAATTTGATACAACAGCAAAAACTACTAGGCTAACTACTAAAGTTTAAACATTATTAAAGACAAGTGAACAGTCAGTAAAAATAAGAACAAATACACAAATTACAAGCATGGATAAGTACAATAGAACCAAGTTGACAAATAAAGTAAGGTCTAACAGTAGTAATTAGGTACAGGAATGTAATAATTAAATGTTAGACAACACTATGTATACATTAAAGGTGACATATTATGCCCATATTTTCACAAGATGTAATATAAATCTATGGTTTCCCTAGAATGTTCGGCTCAAAATCCCCCCCAGATCATTTATTATAGCTTGTCAAAGTTGCCCCTTTTTAGGTGTGAGCAAAAACGGTCCGTTTTTGTGTGTCCCTTTAAATCCAAGTGAGCTGCTGCTCCCCGCCTCCGTTCAGAAGATGGCCGATTCTTTACATGAGCTTTAGATAGCTTTGTCAATAACAAAACATGTGAATTTCAGTCAAATTTCATAAACAGGAGTGCTGCCTTACGGAGAGACTCAGGAAGAGATTACAACTTTTAGCACCTGGACGTTTCTGAATGGTTAGTGGATACATTTATGTAGTTGTTGTGGAGTTACATTGATTCATCTCATCGACTTGCATGCACCGCATGTTTAACTTTTACACAAGTTGACAGTTCCCTGAGGTTTTCATAGAACAGCTGAGGCATTTTTTGGTCAAATAGTGTTCTGTGCTCGTCTGTGCAGCCAACGACAGAACAGTTTGCATACTTTGATCGAACTTTTGCCATTGCGTTAGAACTGGTTACACTGTTGTCGCTTCCGAAACCAAATGGCGGCGCCGTGGGTGGAAGCATGCAGATTAAGGGGCGATAATATTTTGATAAGAGAACCCCTTCCTACGTCAGAAGGGGATCGAAATCTGATCGGTTAATTTTTTGACATGCTTGTAGAGAAATGCCTACCAAAACAAAGTTACTGGGTTGTCACTTATCACGTTTTCTGGGTTGGTAGATGAACCAAGGACCCTATTATAGCACTTAAACATGGAAAAAATCCGATTTTCAAGCATATCGTTGTCATGTAAACGTACCCTAAATATAAATTAATATTTGTGCACAGATGCAATGTACACCTCTAATAAATATGGAGCTAGTTATGTGATGCAGTCATGAAAATGTATTAGTTTACAAATCGTGCACTATGGTAAAAGTATTTTGAGGTCATAATACAGTATTGTGCTAGGAAAATAAGACTTTATTAATCGACAATCTGTCCCTGTAATCATAATTTTCTGCCACTAGTATTCATTTTAGATGGAAACTGCAATGAATTGTATTGAAAAAGAATGTTTTTCGAGTTTTCTAAAAATGAGGGTAAAGGCATGTTTTTCCATTGAGTCAATCTTTGTTTTGAACATGGTGGCTGGTTTCTTAGCTGGTCTAAACTGATCATTAGACCATCTTGGGCCAGAAAGAATCCAGTCATTCTAGCTAAATGACGGTCAAGCTGTTTTTTGGATCAGCTGGTGACCAACTTACAAATCCCCACAAAGACAGCGAACCAGACGTATGTGTTTATGTGTGTGTGTGTGTGTGTGTGTGTGTGTGTCTGTGTTTTCAAAGAAGCCTCTTATGCTCACCAAACTGTAATCTTGTGAATTAGTTACAATTAGCATTTCGCCGAGCCCCACCCCCCTTAGTTACTGTTGCTACGTCCGACAAACAAATGGTCAAACACGACCAGGGCGACAGATTGCCATGACGGGAAGAGGTGTACACGTGCGTGTCAGTGACCTTTTTGGGCAAATACCTCCGCGATATCCTCCAGATCGAGGCAAAAGGGGTTACAGTACGCAGTGGAGGGATATATTCAACATATAAAAATACGGAATGAAGGAGACACGACTACAATCGAGGCTAATGCTTACCGGTCTCAAGCGAAATCGGAGAAACCCCATGACCTGTAACGTAGACTCACTGTATTCCGGACACTTTGCACAGTAAAACGTCCCGTAAGATATCAATCCGCAGAAAGATAAACCTGATTGGCTCGTCTGTCTCTGGGGACATGCCTTCCACATGTTCCAAAGTTTGATTGACACATTTTGGACTAATCATTTTGGAGAAATCTTGAAAAAACTGCCGGGAGACGCAGTGTCCGAATTACCGTGAGGACTCACGGTGTTCCGGACGGCTGAAAATTTCTACTCACTGTGTTTCGGACAGTTAAGGAGTCTTCATTTCTAATATAAAACACATATACATTTTACCAACTATAAGTTAGTAAAATAATCATATTAATCTTCATAACTTTGTTGTATAAGCGTCTATACACTATTTTAATCGACGATTGCTCATGTGAGCATTATATTCTAACGTTAACGTTATATTTAAGAATTTTAAATGTTAAAAAAATTTAAATACCTTAAAAAAGTACAAATATTTGCAAATTGTAACTCATAATTATTGTATAAGACCATAAGAATGTTTTTTTTTGTCATTTTCTGGTGGGTGAACATGTTTTAAGAGCCCTTTTCTACGGAGGTATTCTCCCCTCTTCCTTTTGTCTTGCCGGAAAACCTTCCCCCCACCATTTTCTGAACAGTCATTGGTGTACGTTAGAAACTCACGTTGATTTCTTTGAAACGACTGGCTCTGGAAACATAGGATTGGTCGGATTTGAAAGAGGAGGAGGCAAAGATGACACGGATATATATATATGCCGTGACCTGAAAGTTTTTATTTATAGAATTTGCGAGAAAAGGTCAAGTGTCCGGAATACCGTGATGTCCGGAATACAGTGAGTCTACGTTACATCAAATGCAACCAGCACAGCCTTGAAGAAGATTTTATAAGCTGGTTCAGTGGCTAATTGTTTGGAGTTAGAAATATATAACTCGCGCTGCATATTTAGTAATTTTGCCTCAGATACACGATTATACATTCGCTTTAACAAGCAGGTTGTTCATTACCACGGTAACCGCTTGCGTGTCATGCTGAATGCGATTTTCGTGTTTAAAATGTAACTATACATAAGAGACGGAAAGATGCAGATAACCATACATTATTTAAGGTTATTTCTATTCGTTACGATATTGATATATGAACTGATGTTGTCAAGTAAGCTTCATGCTTTCCCCCTTGCGAACGTGCACTCCTCTAAACTGTAGTCTACAGGTGCTACACTGCTAGTTGACTGCTGCTCATTTCCCCCCGAGAATATCATGTTAACAACAACCCTTAAGAAAACGTAATTCCTTTGTGGATCCTCTTGATCTACTTTCTCCGTGTTTCTTTGACTAATCTCAGTGTCTCAGTCTCACGCACACTGCACGCGAGTTAACCATGTTCGACACATTTAACTGGGAGTGGGGCCGTCCACACTGTTTGATCCATTGTATGCACCGCTCTCGTTGTGTTTTCGGCTTTGGAAACGGAAAGAACACAACTCCTTCTCCAGACAATCTCTCGGGGTACCTAGTGTCCGATTTACAAACGACGTGGGCGCACCGCTTCACCATCTTGCTTGGAATCAATGTTTGACGGACCTGCTCACATAGCAACGGTTGCTATGATGTGTGATTGGACAATGGCCGTTTTGGGGGAGGGGCCGGCGAAAGGTCAATTGAATTGCAATTGCACCATGAATGTCTTTACTGTAATTTTTTTTATCAATTTAACGCCCTTGCTGATTAAAAGAAGTAATTTTCTTTCTTTCTTTCTTTCTTGACCAACTTAGCTGTGTCTCAACAAAGTCTCACTCTGTGTATAGATTTTAAAGAATTTAAAGTCAGAGATTTCAATATAAACGCAATATGAACATTTCTCATCAAATTATCTGAGCCATTTATCCACAAGTTTATAGCTGATTCTATTTTTTTTTTACAAAGTAATTTTAGTTGATATTTCAAAGAAATATAAAATACTTTATTAACTTTCCTGAGCTATTAAAGTGCTACATCTGAGCAATAACATTTCCTCAAGGAACACACGCACACACATCAAAACACAGTATTCAATAATTAGAATTTCATTAAATTCATAACTGAGCACTTGAAGAACCAAAGGATCATGGGTAAAGCTTCCTGGAAATGTCCATGCTTCCTGGAATATCAACACAATGCAGTAAAAAGAGCTGAGCAAATTCTACTCCCACTTTCAGACAGTGCCACAGTGACTGTGATGGTGTGTGCATGCGTTTGATCAATCATGCGTTCAGAAACACCTGGATCCTACAGAATGCAGGGGTCTCAAGACAATGAACTTATTTTAACTTCTGGTCACCTTAAAAGAAAAGTGTTCATCGCAGTCATCAAAGACTTTTTAGTGCACAGTGGTTCTCAAACAGGGGGCTGGGGCCCACTAGGGGGCCTCAGCAAACTTCCAATGGGGGCAGAGGATGAATAAAATGTATATTTATTATTATTAACAATTAATATAATTAATGTAGTGTAGTAATAATTATTATTATTATATAATATTGCTTCATTGAAGAAAATACTGTTCTTGGAACTTGTGGAATAACAAAATTAATTGTGGTTAAACACTTTTTTTTTTAATTAGTATAAGTCTATGGATACACTTAACATACACATTTTGTGTATGTGTGTGTGTGTGTGTGTGTACATGTTTTTCTATCCCAGTGGGGACTTCAACCTGAATGGAAACAGATTTATTGGGACTTGTGTCACCGTGGGGACCTAAATTGATGTCCCCATGAGGAAACAAGCTAATAAATCATACAGAATTATTTTTTTTGAAAATCTAAAAATGCAGAAAGTTTTCTGTGATGTGGGTAGGTTTAGGGGTAGGGATAGTAAGGGGATAGAATATACAGTTTGTACAGTATAAAAACCATTACGTCTATGGAGAGTCCCCACAAAGACAGGGAACCAGACGTGTGTGTGTGTGTGTTTGTGCCTATGTTTTAAATCAAGCCTCTTATGCTCACCAAGACTGCTCACCCAAATGTAATCTTGTGAATAATTATTACAATTGAATTGTAATTGCATTATGGATGTCTTTACTATAATTTTTGATCAATTGAATGTGTCATTGCTGATTAAAAGTAGTAAGTAAAAAGTAGTTTGTTCTTTTCTTTCTTTCTTTCTTTCCTTTCTTACAGCAATGCATATATGATCTGTGGGCCATCTGAAGGTTTTAGATCTAGTCACTGTTCTCCAACAGAGCTGCTCCCATCATTTTTGTGTTCTACGCATGACTTAAATGCTCCGCTCTCTACCTTGATATAAAAGCTGCTGTCGGTTAATGAAAATTTGACAGATGACCTCGCGGCTCGATTAGATTGGATTTGGATTCAGTTTTATTGACGTACTTTGGTCCCTGTCGCTGTGGTACTTGTAGGAGAATACTGATTTGACTCCTGTTGCACATTCATACAGACAGTATTCAAGGCACTACTGTAAATTGCTGTTTGAATGGGACATGGCAAGAATCACAACTAATAAGTTCAGCAAATAACATGAATAACACCTTTGTCAGGTGTATGTATATGTTATTGGTCTGGACAGCATAGTTCAAAATGAGTCAACAACTGGACTGAAAATGAAGGCAGACACACCACAGGCAGTTTGAGATGAGCTGTGTGCTCATAATGCCTGAGAGTGGAGTAAGGCCTCTGCATTATTAAAGTAACAGATGGAAAGGTAAACAAACAAAGGGAGCGTGGGCCCCGGAGCCACCCTCACCATAGCCCATGAACGGGGTCTGGCACAGAGTCAGCAGCCTCTTTAGCACCTTCAGAAATCAGCCTGCTATGAGGCAATACACTTGCTAAGGTCTAAAACATACTCTATGTGAAGTATGTAAAGATACAAATGCAAAGCGATTCCACACAACGCTGCTTTCTGAAACAAATTTTTTAACTGGAATGTAACTAAACTGACCAACCAGCATTTCCTGTTCTAAATCGAATATGTGCCTTGAAACACTTTGAATCATAAGTTCTTAATGTGATTTTGCAATCTGAATTAAATGATTAGATAATAAATGATAATAATTTCACATGCGGCACATAGTAACAACTGATGAATCATCTAAAAACACAACCTTAGGAGTGACTGGTTTGTATCAGTCTGGTGAATAAATAAACTCACTAAATTCATCAGTGTTCTGTTATTGAACCATTAACGTTTCTAATCTACGAGGAGTGTGTGTGTGTGTTTGAAGTGAAACCACTGTGCTACTTTCACACCAGAAGAACAGAGAGAGACAAAGCGAGCAATAATAATCTTTGACATCACAATTTCTCACTCTTCACGGTAGTTGTGATAAAAGCTTTACAGCTCTTCTGTAATAATCATTATCTTTGCTTTTCACAGACCGAAGACTCTGATGAAAGCAGCACTGACTCTAAAGCTGTGTTTACAATGAATGACATGAAGTTCCTTCCCCGATAACTGAAAATCCTGCTCTTAAATGACTGGAGATGACAGCTGAGGATTATAAACCGATGCAATATAAGCCTGTCTTTGCTATTTAATTTTGACAACTAAAGCAACTGAAATACTTTCTCGAGAGCTGCTCTTGTAGCTTTTCAGAGAAACAGCGTTTAATGCCGTAGTGACTCGAATATAATTATGGTTGAAGATGTCAGAGAGCTAAACTTTTTACAAACTGTAAAAAGGTTTCTGTTAGCCCTGTTCATCCCAAAGTCATGTTCGTCTAAATACAACAAATGCAGTAGGTAATTTAATTGTGTTCATTTGCTATATATGTATGTATGTATGTATATGTGTGTGTGTCACGATGTGGTGTGGGTTGAAGAAGACTCAAAGTCCAAAGGCTCCAATACAAACAATTTACTTAAAGTTTACTCACAGGTACATACAGGCAGGTAGGATGACAGGCAGGATCATTTACAAACACACTCTAAACACAAATAACAACCGACAAGGACTGACTGAACTGAAGGGAACTAAATACAGAGACTGATGAACATTGATTAGTGAAGACAGGTGAAACAGATGAACTAATAAAGACACGTGACATGAAGACTGACAGTATATATATATATATATATATATATATATATATATATATATATATATATATATATATATATATATATATATACACACACACAGTATATATATATAGCATAGTCTAACAAAGCTAATTAACAAAAGTGCATGACTAACAATGATTAATTATTACCTGTCAGTTTAGAGAAATTACACAAAAATATCGTTCAAAATTTTGGGGTCTGAAAGATTTTTTTAATGTTTTCTTTAATTTGGTAAATTTTTTTGTAAATGTTTAAGTCTCTTATGCTCAACCAGGCTGTATTTATTTGAACAAATCCACCAGAACAGTAATATTATGAAATATTCTTGCAGCTTAAAAATAACTGTTTTCTATTTTAATATCTATTGTATTCCTGTGATGGCAAAATGGATTTTTTTAGCAAGCATTACTCCAGTCTGTAGTGTCACAAGATCCTTCAGGAGAATATGCTCATTTGCTCAAGAAAATTAATATTTCTTTTTATAGATGTGTTGCCTGATATTTTTGTAAACCACTTTTTTCTTTGATGAATAGAAAGAAAGAAGAAAAGTCTTTTTTTTCTTGCCAGACTGATCTTACTAATCTCAAACTTTTGAACAGTAGTGTAGACTCTTAGAAGGACATGTTCTATAGAAACTTAGAGGGTTCTTTCAGGCGCTACATAGAACATTTTAGGGGTTTCCAGGATCATATTTTGTTTGTATTTAATTTTAATTAATTCATTTGTTTTAAATTTTTGATTTTAAGAACTTTTTTATGAATTAAGCACCTCGTAAACATACTTTATCACTAGAATTTTTTTTATTTAATAACCCATTGAAAATGAAAAATATCACGAAAATCTGACTTTTCATGACTGACATATCATGAAAATCTGACTTTTTCCGTGTTTAAGTGCTATAATCGGGTCCCCGGTTCATCTACCAACCAAGAAAACGAGAAAAGAGACAACCCAGTCCTTTTTTGGTAAGCATTTCTCTGCAAGCATGTAAAAAAAAAAAAGCTGATCAGATTTCGATCCCCTTCTGACATAGGAAGGGGTTCTCTTATTATAATATTATCGCCCCTTAATCTGCATGTTTCCACCCACGGCGCCGCCATTTGGTTTTCGGAAGCGACAACAGTGTAACCAGTTCTAACGCAATGGGAAAAGTTCGATCAAAGTATGCAAACTGTTCTGTCGTTGGCTGCACAGACGAGCACAGAACACTATTTGACCAATAAATGTCACAGCTGTCCTATGAAAACCTCAGGGAACTGTCAACTTGTGTAAAAGTTAAACATGCGGTGCATGCAAGTCGATGAGATGAATCAATGTAACTCCACAATAACTACATAAATGTATCCACTAACCATTCAGAAACGTCCAGGTGCGTCTAAAAGTTGTAATCTCTTCCTGAGTCTCTCCATAAGGCTGCATTCCGCTAGTGGTTATTTATGAGATTTTGGATAAGTGAGATTATTCGCATGTTTTGTTATTGCTACGGAGTATCTGAAGCTCATGTAAAGAATCGACCCTCTTCTGAACGGAGGCGGGGAGCAGCAGCTCATTTGCATTTAAAGGGACACACACAAAAACAGACCGTTTTTGCTCACACCCAAAAGGGGCAAATTTGACAAGCTATAATAAATGATCTGGGGGGGATTTTGAGCTGAAATTTCACAGACACGTTCTGGGGACACCATATATTTATATTACATCTTGTGAAAAGCAGCATAATACTGTATGTCACCTTTAAGGCATTTTTCCTTATATAGAACCTTTCTGACATAAATGGTTCTTTAAAAATTATTTCCTTTAAATAGTCAAGAACCCACATGGTTATTTATACTACAGGGCTGTTGAATGCTTGCATCTGATTGGTTGACTCCACTGAACTCCACTTTTTTTCTAAGAGTGTATTTGACGAATCAGAATCAAGGCGGCTGAGAGTGCATGAATCTATTGAGATGTTCTTCTGTCTATGTGAGTAGTTCGGTCCAATTTCATGGGTCTGGCTATAATTCCCACCTGTAATGTAGCGTGAGAGCATGTTGTTGTGAGAGTGCCTGTGTTTTTAGATGCTTCTCTAGATGGAGTATTATTAGCTTCTGTTGAGAGCATGTTTTCCAACAGACAAACATAAGAGAGGGTTACCTCTCACTGGTGATGAGTCTATTACGTGAGGTTGGTGTTTCGTCTCAGTGTCTCTATTGTGATGTTGATGTTTGGCAGGTGACGGCAATCTACCTGACCCGTCTTTACCTCACCGTCCTCCAAGCTTGGAGCTAATTGAGCCGAAACACACACCTCCACTTACACACAGAGCCGAGGAAACCAGAGTTATTAGATGCAATTAAGGGAAACAAAAAGCACAGAAAAGCTTTTAGCTGGAGTCTGAGTTCAGGTGTGGTACTCAATCATTTTTGCCTGAGATAATTCCTCATCACTACATTCACAGGCGAGAGCGTATTTTCGTTTGCACCATTAGTTTTAGTGCGAGTGATTAGCCTTTCTTCACACTACATACGATTCCAATTGGTTTTCCAAATCCAATTTTCAGGGCTGACTGTCCGCACTGTTATTTTACAAGTAATAAAACCCAAACAGATCCATTTGTTTAGACAGTGTAGTCAATGTCCAATAATAACAATAATAATACAAAAATGGCTATTGCATATCCTTTCCTCAAAACCGCTACAGTTACTCATTCACTGTTAAAGTTCCCCTTTAGTCCATCATTGTATCCCTTAAAACTCATATTTGATCCAAAATGACATGTTTAAGCGTTTTTTCTCCTTGATTTTTTTTATTCATGCCTTAAAATAGCTTGAATGTACACCCTTGCCTCATTTAGTATATGGGTTCTATGAATATGCAAATTACCTCCGCCTCCACTCACTCACACCAGCTCAGAGATCCACTCGTTGACGATCACACGTCGACATGATTGATTACAAGGTAGTTTGTGACGTCAGAAACACCAGCGATTTCAAACCGCGTATTTGAGACGGTCTTTGGTTCACTGCAAGTTTCAGGAGAAAATACTCAGCAATGGTGTTGATTTATGAATTTGCACATGGTCTTAAACCATATTAAAAACACAACATTAAAAGCTTGATTTTCACCACTGGAGGACTTTAAATGCCACATTAGAACATTAATGAGTGAATTTGTGCATATTTGTATACTTTTATATGATATTACAGTCACAACAAAAACCCGAATGACAAAGAAATCTATTGGATTCAAGTCTGACTGACAAAATAAAAATCCCATCCCAGACCAATTAGAAAAATGTTTTAAAATCGCATTCAGTTTTATCTCTAACAGATGAATGTGAATTTGGCAATGTTTTATTACGTTTGTTTTTGTACGTATCAATTTCCAAATGACATTTTCTGTGATTTGCAATTTTCAAATGAAATGTCCGGTGAATGGTGCTTAATGCTCAATCGCATTTGAAAATAAAGTAAGGTTGATGCTACAACTCTTTGAGTTTTTTTTTTTTATCTGGTAGGAAGCAAGTTTACCATGTCAGAAAAAAAAAATGTAGCTGGTTATGTGATGCAAATGTCAAAATGCATTACTTTACAAATCATGCAGTATGGTAAGTGCATTGAAGTCATATTGTGCAAGAAATAAAAGCTGTTGGTGTTTTACTGCCACTAATGTTCATTTCAGTGACCCTGGCTCAACTGGTAACTGGCTTAAAGGGACACTTCACCCATTTGCATTAAGCTTTGTATCGTTAGAAACCCGAGACGAGAGAAATAAGGATTTCAGTGTTGCAGTTCCTGCTTATAATGATGTAAAAATCGTAATTTTGCGTCATTCTAAGCAGGAAGTCCCATATCTTGGTAGAGTGGTTGAGACTACAAACACTCGTTCCTTGTTTTCCCAGGGGGTAGGACCCTCTCATGCTACAGACCTATTACAGATCAGTGGGTGGGACTTCACTTTCTGAAACTAAAAAAAATATCCTACCTCCATCTTGTTTGGAAGCTAAGCTAACAGGCGCTGTAGAGCCAGATGTAAAGTTACGACAATGGCGAAATGTACTCAATATGATATGGAAGAAGAGGATTTTTAAAGTCTGATGATCGAATCAAATGTTCGTGGTTACTTTTACGAGCCGCAATATAGCGAAGAGCAGCTGAGGCTGATGGAGGAACAGGAGGGGGCTGCCTGTCGCGGACTGGCTCGAGCTGAGGCGAACTGCTGGTGCCTGTGCTCTCACTGTGCGCTACGGACACAGAGAGAGAGTCCGTCTGCTGCAAATAATTTCAACATTGCCAATTTCTCCTGGACGAAATGTCTGAATCAGACGAGGACAGGGATGTTTGTGTTGTGAACCATTCTAGTTTCGCACCGCATATGTTGCGACTGAACATCCCGGTATCAAGCAATAATTCGCCATTTCGAAAGAAACACAAACGAGGAGTAATTCACTAATGAGTTCGCCCACTAACGAGAAATTTTGTGTGAAATGAATTTCAAGCTCTGAAGGTAGCTAGCCTTGTAGATGGAAGCGTGATCTCTCTGATAGCCGGATACCTCATAGGCGGTGTTTTGGATTAGTGGGAGTGGCTTGCGGAGCTGTGCAATGTGGTGCATTGTGGGAGTTGTTGTTTTCCATACAAATGCGCCCTAAAGTTACTTTCTGTCTTTCCTCGGTCAAGAAGGCACCAAATTCGGAATTTATTTTACATTTCGACTACATATATGGCCCACTTTCAATAAAGATTAATGTTCCCAGGGGTGAAATGCACCTTTAAAAGAACGATTCGGTCAGGAATTGAACAACACTACTGGAAACTGCAGTGAATTCAATGTATAAGTAGGTTTTGTGGAGTTTTGCAAAATGTAGAGGTAAATGCATGTTTTTTCAATGACCATATGTTGAAAAAATCCCCAATATATTTTTTTCTTTCTGCAATCAACTGAACAGATTTGAGTCAGATATGCCAAAAAAAACCCAGATTTTTTTCAGCCTGTCTAACCAAAGTCTTTCTTCTCAGTGAAAGATACAAGACCCCTGAAAGATTACAGCTACAAAGTGAACCATAGTTTTGTGCGGAATATTTAATTACTCGAACGCAACAGCCCCGAGGTTCCACTACAAAGCTAGCAAACTCACAAGTTATTTACGGAAATGCATCATCTGCCTAAAGCAGCAATCATCCCACTGTTCTCATAAAAAGTTTTCAGAGCGTGATTAAAAATGTGGAGCTTTTGGTTATTTGTTGTTTAAAGAGGTCATAATTGACTCTTTTTAAAGAATTGTATTTTCCTCCCCCAAGTCCTCTTAAGTATGGAAGCATATGGGTAGCAATATTCAATTTGAAATGTAATATGCAAAATGACAATGCAGTATGTAAAATGGCAATGCATTCTGTATTTAAATTTACATTTTACATTACCATTCTAGCAACGTTTGGTGCAAAATGAAAATGAAAATGAAATTACATAATTTACATTTGCCATTTCATACACTAGTTTTAATATGCATATTGAAACGCTTTATAAGTTGCAAAATGAAAATAAAAATGCATTACAGAAATGATTAGATATGTGTAGCATGTTCAAGCAAAAACTGTGGCAAAATGATCATTTAAATGTTATTTTTCTTAATTGCATTTACACTCATAGTCAAGACACTTGCGATTGCACTTTCATGAAATGTCCCGCAATGAATGTAGCAAAATTCAATGTGCACATTGAAAATGCATTCCGAGCCGATCACGCCCCCTCCTGCCCTGTCAATCACTGCATCAAGGCGTGGCTTAAGTTGTGTTGTTTCTCTTTATGGCACTCCGAGAAGCTGCACAAGCAATAGAGCGACAAAGTGCAAATGCTGCCCCTGCAAATGCTTAAGCATGACGCCTCCGGATCGAAGTGGTGGGACACGGGGTAAGTTGGCAGAAAGAGAAGAGACAAGGGGTCGGTAGTGTGACCGCAGCCGCAGGTAAAGCCGGGTGTCACCCCGTTTTTTTTGTTTTTGTTTTTTTTTTTGGCCAAAACGAGCACTTTTCGTACATACGCTCTATGGTCACGTAAGAGTGTGATCGTCAAATACAATCCACAGTACAGACCCCGAGTGAAAGTTGGCAACCCTAGGTCTAACCGTTTGACGACCGTCGACAGACCCCCTTGTCTCTTCTCTTTCTGCCAACTTACCCCGTGTCCCTCCACTTCGATCCGGAGGCGTCATACTTAAGCTGGACGATGGCCTTTCTGAAGGAGCAGCATTTGCACTTTGTCGCTCTATTGCTTGTGCAGCTTCTCGGAGAAGCTGTGGAACTGACTTGTCCATGTTGCCTCACTTGAACCTTCTTGACCCTCTGCGTAATACCCCCGACCAGTTCCATAGACAGAAACAACACAACTTAAGCCCCGCCTTGATGCAGTGATTGACAGGGCAGGAGGGGGCGTGATCGGCTCGAAATGCATTTTCAATGTGCACATTGAATTTTGCTACATTCATTGCGGGACATTTCATGAAAGTGCAATCGCAAGTGTCTTGACTATGAGTGTAAATGCAATTAAGAAAAATAACATTTAAATGATAATTTTGCCACAGTTTTTGCTTGAACATGCTACACATATCTAATAAATTCTGTAATGCATTTTCATTTTCATTTTGCAACTTATAAAGCGTTTCAATATGCATATTACAACTAGTGTATGAAATGGCAAATGTAAATTATGTAATTTCATTTTCATTTTCATTTTGCACCAAACGTTGCTAGAATGGTAATGTAAAATGTACATTTAAATACAGAATGCAATGCCATTTTACATATTGCATTGTCATTTTGCATATTACATTTCAAATTGAATATTGCTACCCATATGCTTCCATACTTATGATGTTGGTCAGGTTTGTTGCACTAAAAACAGCTGCAATTTAGTATCACATGAGAATTTGTCAACCTCTCCCAGACTCTTGCAATTGCAGTAAGTTTATTTGCCTTTGAAATCATTAACTGTCACACTTGGGTGTTGCCATATAGATGTGAAACCATTGTTAAAATGTGAAGTTCAACTTCAAGTAGAGAATTTCTTCTGTTGCACTTTCCCAAGTAGGAATTAATGTTGAAATGTATGACTTTTCAGAATATTTCACAAGATTGTTTTCTAAAAATGTGTAATTTCTCTCTCTAGCTGGCTGCACGTTTGAGGAAGACTCCGACCCCAGCCTCTGTGAATACAGACAGGCACAGGAAGATGATTTTGATTGGCAGCTTGTACGGACCTATAGCTGGCCGCACATGACCTCTGACCTTATACGAGGTGAGTTGCGTTGTGTGTGTGTGTGTGTGTGTGTGTGTGTGTTGTAATAAACGCTTAATTGTACTCTCATAGTTTTCCATCTTTATTTGTATGTGAAATGGCTGAGTCTATAAAACCGAAGAAATCAATGCATCCTTTAGATAAAGCAATCCCAGAATGCAATGTGATACGCTCAGTAAAAATAAAGAGAAATATCATTTATATCATACATCAACAAAAATAGCTAGACTAATGTCCAACTATGTTTCACAAAATGTTTCAGAAAAATGTTCCATAACGTTATTTAAGACCAGATCATTTTGAACTAACTTTCCTTAATGTTACTGAAAGACCGTTTGTTCATGACCCTTGCCAGAATATTAGCCAAAGTTCTGAGCATGTTCCCTGTTTGCTGGATTTGCGTTTGAATATAAAGTTTCTAGAAGGAACACAATAGCAATAGTTTTGCAAGAAATGCAAATGTTTTGTGAGTGAATTCAAAGTTCCATTATGCCGAGTTCAGACTGCACGATTTTCAAAATAATTGTGTCACTGTTGTTTTCACACTGCATGACTATCTGGGGTAACATTCAGTTGCTGCTGTGTTCACACTGAACGATGGATCGGCGACAGGAGGTTTCACACTGCATGACTTTACAAAACAAATTATCGCCGACAACTTCTGCCTGGTCCGCAAACTACGTTTCACAACCAAACAAACGCGAGAAGTGATACGGAAATAACGCAAGATCACGTGTGCCTGAGACCGGAGTTCTCGCGCGACACTGAATTTGTTATTAAAAATGATAGCCTACAAGAAGATTGCGATCCAAATTGTCTGTGCGCTGATTTGTAGCGAAAATGAGAAAAATAAACAGTTTATGGAGGAGGAAATGGTTGGGAAGACGAGGGGAGCAAGGACTGTGTTTTGCAAAGAGAGTTGGGGATAAATAAATAATTTTGCAAATGTCCTGCTGTTGCTGCTGGTCATGCAAATGTTTGTGCTTTGTTTCTGTTTGACATAATTGTAAATATAGGCCTATCTATTAAAATACTGATATTCTGGTCTATAACTCCTCCCCGAACATCCTGCTGTCCTGTATCTTGCTCTCTCATTGGCTGTCGGTCATCGCCGATGTAGTTTTCAGTCAGAACACTTTCACACAGCAGAATTATGAATCACCGACAGGTCCAGATATTTAGCATGCCAAATATCTCACAGGCGTCAGCGACTCGTCTGCGATTCTCTCAGATCGCGTCTTTGCTCATTCACACTGCGTGATTGTCACTCGCGTGAACGAGCACCGATTTGCCTGTGATTTCGGCATTTGTCGGTGATTTCTCAAAACCTGTCGGCGAGCCAAAATCGGGGCTAAAATCGTGCAGTCTGAACTCGGCATTAGGTGTTCCGTAGCTAAGTACTTTTGTGCTAGTGTGTCATGTTTTTTTTTAGCTTAGCAACATGTTAACTCTAAACTCTATTGCAATAAATACAATAGAGTTGCGTGAGGTTGCCTTCTGCCTATTGTATTTTAAAACAGTCACTTATGAGTTTCAATGATGGTTAGGATGTCTAACCTTCTAAGCTTTTGTAGCCCTCTAGTAGCTTAGGTTTTGGAACAAAGCTGAAATAAACATGCAGAGTTAAGTGTCTTTGTTCTTCAAACTTCTCATTGCAATTTGCAGGAAGTCAGTATGTTCCTTAGAGAAAATGCAAACCTCTTTTTATTCTGACCACAAGCATGGAGTGTGTCATGGCAACTCGTGGTGTTTTTGTTCAATGTCAAAAGTACACTGTGTCCTTCCAATTATACATGTGCTTTTAATTGCTGTTCAGGTAAGAGTTTTATTCACGCTGCTAGGTAGTCTGGATACCATGGACCAAATTTTCGCCTCATCTAGGGAACCAATCACAGAACGGGGAGGGTGCAGCAAGACAATGACGACGTCTATGCGACACACCGAAGCAGTTTGTTTATACCTATTGATCCAACATGGCAGCAGACGCGAAGTTACCTTTCGATGCAGCCTTACGGCCGTTTCACACCGCAAGCGTGAGCGGCACTTGAGCAGCGCGTCAGCGTAACTAACTTACATCGTCACTGCAGCTGAAGACGCGCGAGAGTATTCACACTGGAAGCGATTGTACAGTGTCACAGCAGCGGCTCAAAAGCTACATATATAAGCGAGCAATTCTTTACAAAGACAACTATACATTTGTTTTTAGAAGTTGGTCATTTATAACATTGATAGTCTTGAAAGTTTGTAATGGGGAGGTGTACCACATTTGCATATAAATGTTAAACAACAAAACAACCCAGAAAATGGCTCCAATCTATTAGTTTCAGTCATACTTTCGATATGTTTACAAGACTGCAACTCCGCGGATAAATAACAAAACACACAAATAAACCACACACTCGGGTTTGATTTGGGTTGTGCTAGCCTATGTAGCTGTCTGTGAATAATTAAAAACAAGTTTTTAGCGACCACAAGCATGGAGTTTAAGTTTTAGCCTACATCTTCTATAAATATTTTTGAATCTTTATTTTCTTTTATTTGCCTACTCAAGTTCTTGTTAAAACTCACTAGACATGCTTATTCTGGGCGTTTTGGGCACTTTTTGTGTGAAATCATATTTATTTTTGTCCATCAAAAGTGTGCTTTCACTTTAATTGAGCGTAAACAGTGCAGCAAAAACAGATTTGACGCCAAAACCCCTACTTTACTGCTGCTCACGCGACGCTCCTTCTCGATGCTCACGCACTGCTCCTGCTCCCGGTGTGAATGCACTCATTGATTAACATGCACAGCGAAAAAAATACGCGCCGCTCACGCATCCGGTGTGAAACGGCCGTTAGATACACACCATCGTGTACACATAAATCTCTGATCCATCGTCTTCTTCCTCGTCTAATTTCTGTCGCTCTACATATGTCATCTGGTATAATTGAAACGATTGGCTATGAGCTACGTACAGGCACATTTGATAGACATTCTTAGCACCCAATAAACGGTTCTGGGCATTCGTAAACCACGCCTCAAATATGAGAAAATGAACATGTGGTTCCCAGCCCCAAGTCTCAATGAGAGACTTGGGTCTGGGAATCAGAATGCCAAATCCTGACTGACGAGAGGAGGAGGAGGAGGGTAATTAGCTCCTGAGAAATGTGATAGCTGCTGATAATACTAAAGGAGCTTAAATATGTATACAGTGATAGGCATCATATTCCTATAGGTAGATGTGTATCAGCTGAGAGTCAGCTGATGCGAGCTTGACTAACGTGACCTGCCAGAACTGACGCCACGCTAAATTTCTTGTTTCTGCTGTTTTGGTTCCCATTGACTTCCATTGTATTTTTGTCCATAGAATGGAAGTCAATGCGAACTGAATCTCTGTAATTACTAACATTCTTCAAAGTAATAAAAGAAAGAAAGTCCATAAGTTTGGAATGACATGAGTAAATTATTTCATTTTATCTTTTGGGTGGACTATCCCTTTAACTGATTAAAGCAATTAAAATTATGAGCAACATTAAACACAATTAATAACAAACATTAAAAAATGCTCTGATGCTAGACTTGTTTAGTTGTTATGAAAAAAAAAATAATTAACATTCATTTGTAAAATATTGAATTCATTATTCAAAAATCACCACATGCATGATTATTATTGTAAACCATTTGTTAAAAACAAAAACAAATAACTATACTGTGATACAGTGTACCATAATTGTGATCTAATACTACTCATTCTGTGATATAAAATGTCCACTCCTGGATCCATTCTAGTGGCACGTGATGTTGTTAACTGGACATGAGAAGCTTGAAGACACTTTGTGTTGACATTTCTTTGACTGGCCATCCAATACTGCACTTATCTGGAGGGTTAAATTCCAACAAAGCTGCTAAAGACACTCCAATTGAGACAACAGCTTAGTTTATTGGGTGCTATTTGCTCAATATTATTGATCCATACTGGGGTATGTTCAGCATGTCAAAGAAGTGGAACTGAGAAACAGAGAGCGAGGAAAGGTAGATGAGTGTAATGCAGGTCTAACTGAAAATAGAAGCTCTGTAGAATACTGATGTTTCTGTGAAAAGTCTATTAATTTTTTGCATTTGAAGTTTTCACTCTCTTCAAATCAACTTTTCACATTTTACCTTAAAAGTTGCACCAATTAATTATGTCTTGTTTTACACCTAGTACATATAGGAAGTAATAGGACTTATAGTTCCCTCGAAACGGAACTCCACGCTGTGTCGAATGACGCTATTGGGACGTGTCCTGCGGACCATGGAGTCTGAGGAATTAGTGACACTAATCCATTGTAGGCGCATTCACCAGCGCGCTCCATAAGTGCACAAGAATTCCGCGAGCTGTTCCTATCGTGTCGCTGATTAGAAAATGTGCATCCCATTTAAATTCTATTGAGAGTAGTAAAACGCTACGAAAAAGTCAAACATGATCTAAAAACAGCAACTAAAAAGACTGATGAAAAGAGGAGAAAACATCCTGCACCAACATAAATTAGAAAGCTTTTTAAACTACTCATGGCCACCTTTTCTAGAATTTACCACATTCTGTTGTACTTATTGTGAAATTTTTACTAACTTGTTGTAGTAATAGATAATCTATTATGGAATAGATTTTTCACTAAAGATTTATATTTGGCTACAACTGTGGCATGTTGTAGCTATTGTTTATAACTGTGCAGGTTGCTATTTTTCATAACCAATGCTATAGATAAAAAAGAAAGAAAAAAAAGTTAACATTGACCTAAGCATGGTAATGAGGGGCCATCAATGGTCTTACCTGTAATTATATCTTTATTGTAACAAATGCTATAGATACACAATTACAAGAACTAAGTTACTTTTTAATAAGGCCAAGTACAAGTTAGAAAGAGCTTTGAAGTCTTGACCTGCTTGGATTATTGATTAAACAACTGTTTCCCCCATGTATATAATGTGTTTCTCAATTTAGGGTGTTTCCCTGATAAAATAACACTGTTAAAGGGATAGTTCACCCAAAATTGATTATGTCGTTCCAAACACATACGACCCATAGAGTACATTAAATATGTTAAATAGCAGTGCTTGCATGACATGTGAGAACGTGAGAGCAGGTTTGTACTTCTGCAAGAATGATCCGGGTTACTTGACTGTAACCCTGTTCCCTGAAAAAGCAGTATGAGATGCTGTGCTTTTTAGCGCATTGGGCACATCTTTAATCGTGACCAGCTGTGAATATAGTGAACATAGTATAGTATACACGTCTGTCCCACTCTACAGATAAAGCGTTGTTGAAAATCCGGCTTGCGTACCCCGAAGTGATAAAATAAAACAAAATTCTGTATCAAAAATTTATAGGCAAGACAAGTAGTTTGTTTAGGCATGGGTTGTAATGGGATTGCAAACCTGTGCACATATTTTCAAAAGTACATAACAATAGAATCAATTCTTAATGCGCATGTGAACGCATGTGAACTCCGTCAGCGTTAATCACAGGTTCGCGTTTAAAGTCTGTTAGAGAGAACGGCGTCGTCTTAGTGGCCCCTAATTTAATAACAAAGATCATTTCAATGGAGGTGAATCAATCAAAACTAACTTTAGCTGGAAATAACATTATTCAAGAACCGCTATAAAGCCAAAACAATCTCTGTTACCTTAAATTATATGTTTATCTCTGTAAAGCTGCTTTGAACAATCCATTGTTAAAAGCGCTATGAAGATGACTTGACTTGACTTGACTAGTGTGTAACACGTCAATAGAATTAACCCGGAGGTATTATAGCCTCGGTTGGTGACGTCATCGGCGCACACCTGCGACACGAGGCTATAAATGGATGAGCCACAGGTGCATTGTCAGGATATTTTTTTTCAAGAGCAGTCCTGGGACAATGTAGCACAGCGTCTCGTTCCACTTTTTCAGGGAACAGGGTTACAGTCAAGTAACCCAGATCGAAGCTACAATCGATGCTGCGCTGCTTAGCGCATTGGGAATGAGAATACCCACGCCGCCATGCTTGAAGGTGTCTGGCCCCCTATACGGTTGTGTAGGTGTGCTCACAAGAACGCAAGAAGGCCCTAGACATTAGCTTGTGATGTCGACTCAAGGGCATGAGAGCCCGGAGTGGCATGAACATCCAAACTATAAAATCGTATGAATGTGTGGGGAGAGGACCAGCCCGCCGCACCCCTTGCCAGAGCAGTAGAGCATGACTTTGGCGGAACTTGACCGAAACGCCTCAAAGGCAAGAGCAATAGCATCCCTGAACCAATGTGACATGGTCTGCTTGGTGCCGGCCGCCCCCTTGTTACGGTCCACATAACAGACGAACAGTTGCTATGACTTACGCCACTTGCTAGTGCGGTGGACGTAGGTCTGAAGAGCACGGACTGGAGATCTCTCCTGCTCCGGCATTTTAAACGGCGGAGGGCAGAAGGTCTCGAGAGTGACTGGATGTACAGTCGAGAAAGGAACCTTAGGCAGGTAGTCAGGATGAGGATGCAAAATCACTTTCACCATTCCTGTGACAAAGTCTAAGCAGGATGGCGAGATCGACAGAGCCTGAATATCCCCGATTCTTTTTAAGGAAGTTATAGCCGTAAGAAAAATCATCGTTAGGGTCAGAAGTTTGTCAAACGCTGACTCTAGAGGTTCAAAGGGGGTCTCAACCAGACCCTTGAGGACTAGAGCTAAGTCCCAAGAAGGGATCTTGGTTCTTACAGGCGGCCTGAGTCGTCTGGCCCAAAGAATTAAGCAAGCGAGCGGAGGATGTCTTCCGAATAGTGCCCCGTCAACCAAGGCATGGCAAGCCGAAGGAGCGGCCACATAAACCCTGAGAGTTGTTTGTGTTGGCATGTGCCTGTCGACAACTTTTCCTGCAGGACGTCCATAACTGAAGCAATCTGGCAGTTTACTGGATCTGCATTATGTGCCTTGCACCACCTTTCAAAGACACCCAGTTTGCTGGCATAATTATTTCTAGTGGAGGAGGCCCTGGCACTTAATGGTCTCAATAATGTTACGTGAAAGGCCAGTGTCCCTCAGTTGGTACCCATCAGGGGCCAAACATGAAGGTTCCACAGGTCGGGCCTGGGATGGAATATTGTGCCCTCCACCTGAGACAGAAGGTCCCTCCTCTCCGGAATCGCCCATGGCGAGCTGTTGAGGAGAGATATTATCTCCGAGAACCATACTCTGGTCGGCCAACGCAGTGCTATCAGTAAGAAGCAAGACCCTTGTTGGCAAACTCTGGCTAGAACTCCGGGGAACAGAGAAACTGGAGGAAATTTTGGGCCATGTATGCAGAGGAGAAGTAGTAGAAGTATGTGTAGTAGAAGTAGAGGGGACATTGCGCTGTCTGATGGGAGGCGAAGGGGTCCACCTATGCTTCATAAATCCGCTCCCACATTCAGATGCCCGGGAATGCACACTGACCTCGCTATTCTGTTCAGATTGTGTGAGCGCAGACCTCCCTGGTGATTTATGTAAGAGACTGCTGCTGTGTTGTCGCCCCGCACTAGGACATGACACCCTCTCAACTGAGGAAGAAAGCATTTCAGGGCCAGAAATACAGCCATCAGCACGAGGCAATTGATTTGCCAATCGAGATGATGCCTCCCTACACTGTAAAAAGTAATACCTAGATCTAACTTATAAAAAGTGAGGCAAGTGGCTGCATTGAATGTTTTAGGTTGAATCAACTTGCAGCCTTTTTTAAGTATATTGAACACTTTAACATTACTTAATATGAACGCAATAAAATCAAGTTGAGTTAACTAATAATACTAGTATTACTCAGTTAGATAAACCTACTTTTCTTGGTACAGGTAATGTATTTATGGTTTGCTACAAGTAACCTGCACTCATTTTAATTAGGTTTTATGAACTTTAAAATAGTAAAATAAAACTAGTAAAATTAACCTAATCATATGCGAATAAACATTTTAATTGAGTCCTGGATATAACCTCAGAAAATAAATCTAAAAGTCTATATTCTAAGCACTACAGTGATTAACCTATTACAAATGCAATGGAAGAAAAAGATGAGAAAATAGATTGAAGACAAAAACATTTATTCAATGTTAACCAGTGTCACTTTTAACAGTGACTACAAAACAGCAAATAAATGTGGCCGCATATGTTAAGTATAATATAAAACAAACACTGTATAAGTGTATTTTCAACCTGTTCTGAACAGTACAGTGAAATATCCAATCTGTAATGTTTGGATAAAGGTAAATGTGAGCCATAAAATCACATTGTATCACACTGGAACTGCAAAGGTCGAGAGCATAGGTAAGTCCAAACAGGAGGCAGCATGCTTTAGAAAGGTTTGGCACACCTCTGACTACGGGCTGTCCTTCTTTCATACCAATCGTGTCGGGATGATGGCACATGTACATTTTCAGTGGGCAACTGCCAAGCTCAGCGTGCACCTCTGTTTCAGCATGGTTCTATTGGTGGAGACAAAAAAAATCAAGACAAACAGGTAATGAGAGGAATATAGATGACCGGTAGAAGACATAAGACAAGAAAGTCAAAATTGTACTTTTGTTACTAAAGGTGGTGATACTAGACGGATACTGTGACTAGAGCATGTAACCAGTGTGAAGTCTATGACAATGCCATAGAGTGTGGGTACTAAACTATCATAATCTACTGTAGCATGAGTGTTGTCTTATTCTGGTTCAAAGGATGCATTACAATGAAACAATGCAGTTGTCCTTGCCTGTCCCTGATTGGTCATCACATTATTGTTTTTTAAGCTACAAATTAATGGACTATGCAGCATTAAAAAAAAACGTGGATAAAATTTCTAAAATCAGACAGACAAACATACATCTCTGCAGTGTAATCTGTGCATCTGCTTTAGTAATGCAAAAGTACATAATCTCTGATTGCAGAGTCCTGTCAAAGACACACGACTACCTTGTTTTGCCTGCTGTCCATAAAACACCATCTTACTTTCCCTTATTTGCCCGTTCTATTGCCTGAAAGCTTGAAATTGCGACCGTTTCGATCGCATATTATCCCGAAATTTAATCTTTGCAATATAAAAATATAACTGAGGGCATTTGTGCAACTAAGTATTGCCTACATATCTGCGTTTTTAAACACGTCCATTCTAAATGTTGTTACAGTGGCGATAATGTTAGCAGGTGCTGCTAGAAATAAGCTTTAAAACTAAAACACATTGTAGGCTGGACGGGCCTACAGCACTCATTTAATTTCAACCGCTGTTGTCTGTTTGCCGATCGACCACACTCCCTAGCACTCTGCAACCATCTTAGCTTGCCATGTGTGCAGGATAGCTCTATTACAGTACAATGCAAACCTAACCTCAGCTCCCTTGAGTAAGCGATTTTGCGTGACTTTACATCACCAGTCATTTGGCTAAATTTGCTCAACTTACCTTGTTATTCAGATCCGCTGCAGCGAACAAACCGTTGAAGTGCCGAGGAAGATACTGCATCTGCCTGAGAAAGTCCGCGCCAATGAAAAAGCGGGATTCCAAGACTTATAAAAATTTTTAAATATTTACGTTTGGTGAACGCACGTGCCACATCGACAGCTGCTCAAATAAATAGTGTATGTCAACTCACTTTTATAACATTTATTGTACACAATAACCACATACAAATAACTACCTAAATAAATTGCATTGGTTTTATTCAAAATATATGGTTATATAAAAACTTCTATATTTTAAGTAAAGAGGAAGTATTTTTATACTTTTTAGTATAAAACTAATAAAATAAGCTAGATTATAACTATTTAAAGTATATAAAACCTACTTTGTGGGAGTAGCACTTTTTACAGTGTAGATCCCCTGGGCTGGACAACCACTTAAGACCGCTACCCAGCCCGACAGCGAGGTGTCTGTTGTTAGCATTCTGCGACGGCAAGACGCACCTAGAGTAGGACCCAAGGCGAGGAACCGGGGTCTGAAAAACGTAGAAAGCGAACAAAGCCACAACGCATAACCCTTACGATAAACATGGATTTTAGAAAGGACACAAAGCACTCAGCGCGTGCCCTTGCCTTTATTTGCCTTTAGGGATTGTATAGAAGAAATACCCCGGTTTTGAGCCACAACTGAAGTGGTCTCATGTGCAAAAGGCCCAGAGGGATCACTGTGGTAGCAGCTACTATGAGACCTATGTAATGTCCTGACCTTGCCAGATGTTGCTTAGGGTGTTTAAAATGGTCTTGACATGCGCGGGAGACAGTTGTGCCCCCGATGGTGACAGAGTCCCATTTAACCCCCAAGCATGTTACCTCTGGGCAGGAGAGAGAACACTCTTTTTGGCGCTGCATCTCAGCCCCATAGAGAGAAGATGAGCGACAATCGATCTCGATGTCGAAGTGCAAGCGCAAGCTCTTGAGACTGGGCCAGTATCAGCTAATCGTCTATGTAACATGGCTAGGTCAAATGGAAGGACCCGATTTTGGTAAGCTTCGCCCCCAAAAACAAACCTCGGGAACTTCCTGTGTTGTGGCAGTAAAATATGCGTGTTTAAGATTGACCATGAAGAACCAATCACGATGTTGAATTCAACACAATCTTCTCGATAGTTAACATCTTGAACTTGAGCGTTCTGATGGAGCGGTTCAAGCCTCAAAGATCTAGGGAGTGTCACATAAAGAGATGGGAGGGGAAGCATAAACTGCGGCTAATTATGTATTCCGCGTTATGTACAGAAAAAGCCGGTGAAAGCGCGCCTCTATTTTGCGCTGGAAATTCTCCGCCTCTTAAAAGCAGGTGTAACTTAGGAAGCGGGTTTCCTGGCATATGCCTCCTGGTGAAATGGCAGCAATAATCCGAGCAAGACAAAGACATAGGCTAAGGAGACGAGCTGAAAAGATTTTTGCCACAAGAATCACACTTTTTCACTTGAGTGAAAACGAAATCATTAAGCGTTACAGATTAAGCAGCTACGCAATATTACAATTACTGGAAGAAATCAAAAATGACATCGAATCTCCGACTCAGCGTTCACATTCCATTCCAGCAGTTGTTAAACTCCTCACTACATTTCAATTATTGGCATCAGGATAATTTCAAACAGTCATAGCATCAGTAGTGAGAGGAGGCCGCCCATTCACGCTGAGTTCGCAAATGTACGTATATCTGGCCCTGAGTGTTTTATGGGACACTTTTTGCTGTGATCAGTGTAATCTTGCCACTGCACGAACGATAGCCCCAAGCAGTTCTCCTTTTATCATCACGGGAGAAACGCTCGGAGGCGGGAATCTCACTAGATTCAGTGTTCTCTGCCCAGGCCGAATAAGTGCAGAGGCACGCTTTGGTAGTCAGGCAAAAGTACATCGTGATCTGGAGAGAGAGCGAGCGATAGGGACAAATCCGTCTCTCGCTCCTCAGCCAGATCGACACGTGAGCCCCACAATCGCATTGTGGGTGCTACCCATTTGAAATAAGCAAAGCGAACGCAAAGCACTTTAACTGTGAACATTCCACTGTGCTCGCAATCACCATGCTCAAACGCCAAACAAACAAAGCAGTAAGTGTGTGTATCCAGTTCTGACATAGGACGAGACACAGCGCTTACTCTCTTGTTGACTCATGATTTTACTCTTTTCACTTATTTGAAGAGAGAAAGAAATTCTGCATACTGACAACTGAAAACTTACTCCTAGCAAGATCTGTAGCAGATAGAGAGGTGAGAGATGCTTCTGACGCACACATACACAGAATGGCCTCTGAAGACAAAATACCTGATGATGCACCTGTGGCTCATCTATTTATAGCCTCGTGTCACAGGTGCTCGCCGATGACGTCACCGACCAAGGCTATAATACCTCCGGGTCAATTCTATTGACGTGTTACACACTATATTCACAGCTGGTCACAATTTAAGACGTTCCCAATGCGCTAAGCAACGCAGCATCGATTGTAGCTTTTGAAAGGGAACCAGTGAGGTTTTGTTGTATTGCGTCAAGAAAGTACGTTCAAGCTTCCATTTACCATATTTGATTTGCTCTATGTATGTGCATTGATCAATGTTTATATTTGAAAAAAAGCCTAAATTCAATATTTTCATCATATAAAGCGACCGTGCCTCTTCTATGGAAGCTTGTTTCCGCCAGAGAATAAACAATAAAAAAGGTTAATTGCGACTTTTTATCTCACAATTCTGATTTTTTTTTATCAGAATTGCGTGATATAGAGTCGCAGTTATATTATAAAGTCAGAATTGCAGCTTTATATCATGCAATTCTGACTTTATATCTCAAGATTTAAAGTCAGAATTGCATGATATAAAGTCGCAATTGCGTGTTATAAAGTCAGATTGCGAGATATAAACTCACAATTGCGTGTTGAAAATCTGACATCTTTTCTCGCAATTGGGGGCACTATTTTAACGATCTAAGCACATGGTCTAAAGTAGGGGTGAAAATCGGACAATTAATCACGGTACGATACGATATCGATTCTCTCAGCCAGCGATACGATATTTGCCGATACCTCAAAAAATTCTACGATACGGTTACGATTCGATTCGATTCAGGGCTATATCGATCGATTAATCGATATTTAGATATTATGTGCCAAGTGTACACAACCAGTTACATTTATTAACTCACAATACATTAAACAATATATTACATGAAAGTTTAATTAAACTCTTTGAAAATTGCACACCCTCTCCCAATTGGGACATTTACAAGTTGTTTGTTACAAGTAAAAAAAAAATAAAAAAAACAGTAAAAGGAACAAGAACGGGGTTATCTGTTTTTGCAAATGAACTCTTCTGTTATATTAAAGTTACTTTAAAGGATTTTTATATATATATTTATTGTGTGGTAAAAGCAGATAACTCCACATTTCGTGTTTCAGAGTTAAACAAAGCCAAGTAATTGCTATGATACATAACAAAACACTTGGTTAATCTGTAACGTTAATCTCCTCAGCTGACAGACGCCTGTCAAACTTTGTTGTTGTGATTAACGTACACGCAATACAGAGAGCTTTTCACTTACCACTAAACTTGCTGTTTTAGCAAGATTTCGTGAAAAAGTTTCAGCTTTTATTTTCCTTTTACGAGCCGAAGAAGATATTACGGGTTCATGAAGTTCGCTGAAATCCATCCTCGATCACTTTTAGTAAGCTTTGACGAAACTCCTCTCAGCTAGCGCGTCTTTTCAAAGTGATAAGTGACAAGCAGCCTTGTCACCTGACCTGAATACTGCGCACTGATTTGCTAAAACAGACTTTTCGGGGCTTGTCGTTTCTGCTGTAAAACATAAACTCGCGATGCCTTTACAGTGGAAAATACCAGCTTTTGTGACAAAGGTTTCAGTCAATTGTCAGGTGTCTATTTCAGCTGAGAAAAGTTACGTGAGGATATGGAGTGTGTCAAAATAAAGGTACCGTACATCGATATTTTATGTGTGGTATCGATGCATCATATCGTTAGACATTTGATCGATCCATATCGATGTATTGTTACACCCCTAGTCTAAAGCGCACGGCGCAAGCACACTTAGGGTGTGTCCGAAGTTGTAAACTTACAATTGTGAGATAAAAAGTTGCAATTATCTTTTAAACTGTTTTGTTCTGTGGTGGAAATAAGCTTCCATACTCTTCAGAAGACATGGATTAAACCAGTTGATTTATATGGATTACTTTAACAATGTATTTATAAACTTTTTGAAGCTTGAAAATTTGGTGGAAAATGTGTTTGTTATTACATGAAATAAAAGCCCACAGACAAGTTACATTTAAGTGTTTCAAAACATTAAAGGTATTGACTAAAACCTATAAACTGAGTAAAAGGAAGTTAATTTAGTTTCAACGGGTGTTACTGAATTCCAGTGACGTGTGACAACATGTTGGTGATCTTTAAGTCAACAATGCAAATGAACAGCAAGACAATGGGAGTACAGACAGTGTTCTGATGACTCGTAAAGTAAAGATCAAATTTGAGGAGGAACAGCAGCTAGCATAAAGCACATAAACTCCTGAGTGATTTTCAGAAATTGAATGCCCCTTAAGATGCAAGGGAAGAAATGCAAGTTGAAGTAATACATTCTGTTTATTAAGAGCACCTATTTGTTTACCTCCCAAAATACTAGATCATTAAAACTAGACATGTTTTGGATCAATAACAGAAATGTGTCGGGTCTTCAGTTTTTTTACTTCAAACAGACGGGTGGTGCCCTGATCTTTCCACTGCCCCCTGCTGCAAGAACGTCAACCTTTCTCTAAAACTTTGACATGCGGCATGCCTTTGAAGATCAGGTGCAAAAAAGCAAAAAAATCTTAGCTAGCACTGCAGAAATTGCTCTTTGCATTTAAATGGCACATTAGCACGGGCCAATTTTCCCCTTGTTTCCTGACGAGATTGAGATGCTCATTTGTGTTGATGCGGGGAAGCAATGCTGTCTTTGATGTCAAGGTGTAATAAGACAAGCTTTCAGCCTATCGGCTTGTTGCTTCGCTCTTTTCTACCGCTCTTCGTGCTGCTTTGTAGTGTGTTGATTAGAGGAATGGATTGATTATATTATTGGAATAAGAGGCAGAGTTAATAAGCTTTAATGGCAGGTTTGTTGCATCAGAATGAGAAAACTTTTTCCTGTTTGGAGTCATGCTGTGGAATCTCAGGAACTCTGGTAGAATATTTGACAGATTTATTCTGGCACTTTCAGTTTAACTGGTGCAGCAAACTTGTTTACTGATTTCGAATCAACAAGTAGCAAAATGAGCTTGATTTGCAGCATTTTTCAAAATGAACTAAGCCTACAATATTAATTGTGTCTCTAATACAAAAGTAGACAAGACTGAAGTGGTGGAAAGAAAACAAATATAAAAGTAATGCTTTCATTAACTGTTGATTTGCAGTGAGTTAGCATGCTTGAACTAAAGATTATTGAGCTAGAGAGGTATATGCTAGAGATTAGAAAATTATGAATTTACGTTGTAATTAAAAGTTCTACAAACACATGAAAGCTTTTCACAGTTCAGAATTGTTACGGTAATTATGACTTGGCATAATGCACCTTTAAATGATAGGGAGGACATATTGTCATTGATTTTGCAAGCAAAGTCAAGGTTTCTGTGGAACTTTGTTGTGTTCCCCCCTTTTAGCATGAGCTGGAAGACTGAGGAGAAGGGAGAGATGCCATTCACTTGTCTGACATTGAAAAAAAAAATGCAGCACTAACTTCTCTAAGATGACATGGTGTATCAGACCGGCTTAAATAAATCCTAATTAAACTGAAGGCCTGGGACATTATGAGAGTTTGAGGATGTATTTGGAAGTTTTGGAATTCAGCATTAAGCTACTGTAGTGCTCAAACTTTTGATTTGAATAATGTATTAGTAAATGTTAAAAACATTACATTAACCCACAAGTATAACTTTGTGCCATTTTGTACAAAATAAAAGTTTTTCAAAACAAACTTCCTTGTGAAACATTAAAGTAGACTAGAGTGATCAACAGTGCAATTTTTTTTCAGATTTATTTCATATTTCCAAAATTATTCATAAATGATGCTTTTTTTACTCAAAACATGAGATGTCTACTCTCAGATTAATGAGGCCTACAATTAATCAGATACAAATAGAAATATAAAACCAGTCCTAATTGAAAGAGAACAAGTTGACAAAAAGATTGAATCCAATATTGGGTGATAATATAGTATAATGAGAGATTTATAAGCAATTTTTTGTAGGCCCGTCATTTTTGGAATGACAAGGTGACAACCTTGGGGGGTGACAACCCCTCCCTAAAAAAATACGAAAATTGTCCAAAAACATTTGAGAAGTGTTAATAGCCTTTTTTGAACAAAGTCACTAAGTTTCAGTCCAATGCGATAACATTAACTAGTATTTTCGGGAAAAAGAAAATCTTCTCTGGGTCAAAATGACCCGAACACAACATGAGGGTAGGGGTACTTCACCGCTGACAAAATGGTCATTCAATAAAACTGTCTGCCTATAAAAAAGTAAAAAGGCAAAAAACATTTTTTAATCGGTGCTGACTAGATACAACACTGCGTATGTTGTGCCCTTAAAAAAGGGGAAAAGTAACGAGAGAAGGTTAAAGAAACACACACGCAGCTCTCGCCTTCACTCGTCTGAATTGAATGAGTTTTTGAACAATGTGTACTAGAAAACATACATTTCAATATTCGTGCAGTCATCAGATTCAGGACCTTAGTCACAAGTATCTTCTTAATGCATTCTACATTATCTTTTTAACTAAATTACCATATGAAATGTAAATTGTTTTAAACAAAGTTATCAAATTACATTTTAATACTCCTTTTTAAATTAGTTCTCACATAACACTAAAATGAATTATACTTTTAACAGTATTCATTGTCTCAGCATGACACGAACTCACCCTTATAGTGATAAATTCACAATAAACCTTACAACAAAAATATGTGGACGTAGCAGTAGCTAGCTTAAACACCAACGACAAAGTTAAAGGGTTAGTTCACCCAAAAATGAAAATTAAGTCATTAATTACTCACCCCCATGCTGTACCAACCCCGTAAGGCCGAGAACGAGACTTCAAGAGATTTCCACGACGCGCACGCGCGAGAACTTAACTGAAGTAGTTGAAGGAGATCGCAATTCTCGCGCATGCGTCGTGGAAATCTCTTGAAGTCTCGTTTCAGGCCTACAAGGAAGTAAAGGAATAGTCGAATAAAGTCGTTATTTTTGTTTGTTTTTTCGCACAAAAAGTATTCTCGTCGCTTGATAAACTTATAGTTGAGCCACTGTTGTGACATGGAATATTTAAACATTTTCTTCATTGACTTTCTGGGCCGTCAAGTTTCATTCCCTTAGGGAGCCTATGTAGCAGTCATCCACCTCTCAGATTTAATCATAAATATCTTCATTTGTGTTCCGAAGACGAACGAAGGCCTTACGGGGTTGGTACAGCATGGGGGTGAGTAATTAATGACTTAATTTTAATTTTTGGGTGAACTAACCCTTTAACACTCGTATATATGACGGGACTGGGACACGACGGAGCCATGAGGTCTCCGGCTGCTAGCATAATGTTACACATCATCTCAGTTAGCACGAAACTCTTTAACCAATATACACATGCAAAAACGTCTCTTTTACTCATATAAAACCACAGTAACATAACGAAATGTACTATCAACATGTGTTAAAATCTACATTGCTTTGTGAGTGATAATAACCTTAAAAAGGGGAAAAGTGACGAGAGAAGGTTAAAGAAACACACACACACACGCAGATCTCGCCTTCACTCACAGGAAGGAAAGCGCGCTGCAATCCCCCTACTGAAGCCCTGAGGCATTACCAACACATGGATGAATAATCAACCCAAACAGACAGGGACTGTTTGGGTTACTTTCACATACCACTTGTCACAGGTACAGGTAAGAAAGCTGTTGCCATAGTGTTCCATCTTTACAACAATGCTGTTTAAAGTTGACATGCAATTTTCATTGATAAACCTTACAATAACTGTTAATAACCCTCTGTCTATCTGACTGTCTTTGAGCAGGGATAAAAAAATGCGCAAGTCTAATCTGTTGTTTTTACGAAAGCCCTGGAGCTGGTAAATGTCTCCCAAATAAACCATCAAATAAACTTTTTCTGATAAATAAACTTAAATTTCACGGTCCAGGCAACATAGAGCATGAGTAAACGTTATTAATTTTCATCTACATACTATGGACTTTGTAACAATACAAAGCGGGTTGAAAATCGGTAAAGTTACACTCTAAGATTAATACATGTTTTAGAAATATTTTGTTTTCATTGTTCATGGTAACTAATGTAGATAATGTTAACAAATGCAACCTCATTGTGTTGCCTTATATTTTAGGGAATATTTTGTCCAAAAATATAAATTCTGTCATCACTTACTCAACCCAGTGTCATTCTGACACTGTATCATTTTCTTTCTTCAGTAATTCAGAAAAAGAGATTTGTGTTCGAGCTGTTTGTTTCTTTCCATACAACAAAAGTGGATGGTGATTTATATTGCCAAGCTCAAAAAAGAACATAAAAGTAGTTCATCTTAAGATGACCTGAAATATAATGCCTAAGACAGTTTTATGTGAGGAATGGGCCATTCACCAATAGTTTTCTTCTCTGCTGGAGCTCAAAAATCCCATTTGAGCTTGTGTTCAATTCAAAAAGTATGCCTTTAAAAATGCATTGCACCAGATTTGCCATCACTGACACAAAACACTATTAGTTCTCATATGTCACTGATCATCAAGTGATGTGTTTAAAAATGTAACAGCATTGAGAGCCTCTGCACAGGCTTCATTTTGGTTCACAGGCTTCAGTTCTTGCTGACTCCATTTTGAAGCATTAAGTTCCTCTATTAGCTCTCCCTCATGGCCCTGGGCAACAGCAGTACAATAATGAGCAGATAATGATGGAATTGTGGGCTTTATGTGGATTTGGTTCATTCAGAGGTCTATAAGATATACTCCCATTATCCCATACCTATTGCAGAGTCTCTGAAGTCATTGCTGCCTCAGTCTGAAGTAGTAAAAAGTTATGTGGTTGCGTGAAGGAAAAGGAGCTCGGATTGTTTGCCTGCGAAGTGTAGATTTTGTATAGACACAATACAAAATCTACACTTCGCAGGCAAACAATCCGAGCTCCTTTTTTCTGTAAAACCATGAAGGAAACATTATAAGCTGGAACGCTGTCACTTTGTGGGCCTCTTTAAAAATGTGATTGTGCCTATGAGCTACTATGGCTATTTCTGGACGGGATTTGAGCGAGAGAAAGACAGCGAGGGGTGGACTGACATCAGAATAGAGATGACTGGTCTTGTCAGGATAATTGATATCCAGGTAGTCAGGTGAATGTGAGGGGTTCTGTGGGTGATAAGTGAAGAGATAATGATAGGCTGTTCACTGCCATTAGTGCAAGCCTTATTAAAATGGATGGTCATTTGAATAATGAACCATAAGGCACCTTTTAAGTCACCGTGAGTCAGTGACACTGACACTAGATAGTTTCCCAGAAGATATGAGTGGATATTTGTGAAATGTTCAGAGCTCAAGGCAGTAACCTCAGGTTAGACCACCCATGGTGCATAGAGTTCTGCAAGGAAGACATATTTCTGTAGGCTAATCCAGAAGTTATAGTCACACTGGTTCCCAAACTGGACACAAACCCAACTGGATTATTCCATTGATTTTTGGATTATTGCAGAAAATAAGCTCTGTGGCCAACAAAAGTTTATGATTCTTACATGTTTTGTTCATCTGGGTTATCTTCACAAATAAACACAGCTTTTATGAATACAATCAGTATAAGTTAAATGTAGGCTATGAACAAACTACACCACGGTTGCTTGACTTGAACGTCACCAAGCTTCTGACAACTCTTGAGGTCTTTATTTAAAAAAAAATCCCTGAAAGTTCGATTTTGAGTAGTTTGCAAGAGCATGATTATAAACACAATAAGGCTGTAAAAGCGGACTAGTGAGTTGATTAAATTTACCTGTTCGTGTCATGATGTTTAATGTGCCCAACAATCTTGTTAGCAACTGCCTAAATTATGTATTCATTGTCATAGAATATAATGTGAAAATATCTTGAGCTTATGGTAACCACAGGCATTTAACCAAAAAAAAAAAAAGAAAAAGCTATTGACTTCAGTCAAAAGTTCCACTGAAGATGCTACAATCCTAACTCATTTCCGGGTTTTGATCTACAAAAATACACCATCCCTGCAGCACTCTATTTACTGACCATCTGATGCATATTGCACACAAATAAGAACTTTTTCGATATTTCAAGCTTTAATTTTATTGGATGGTTTCACACAACTTCCAGGTGTTAGAAAAGAAAAAGCTTGTTTGGCTGCTTTAATGTAATGAAATATTTGCAATTTTTAGCCCCTTTCACACAGCCCGTTGATCCCGGGAAATTGCCGTACAATTGCAAGAGTGCCTTCCGTGTGAACGCAAACGGAATTGATGCCGTTAAATTGAACGCAATCGGAATTGATGCCGGGATCGATGCCAGGATGGGGACCTAGTAACATTGCCGGGATCAATTCCGGAACGCGCCCTGTGTGAACAAAAGCCAGGACCAATGCCGTAAGGGGTGTGTCGTAGTGATGACACACGTGCCATCGCACGGGCCTTTCTACAACCTATCCTACATCATATGGGGAACAAGCCACTCGGCAAACCCAGTGGCGCTACTGGGGAGTATGGTCTTTGTGTAGAAATGACGAAGAGGAGTTATCAGCAGAACTGACATCTGACAGGAGTTATCTCATCCTGATGTGGCGTGTCTTTACGGGATCGTTACGGGATGTGTGTAAACGTACTCACAGATTCCGTAAAATCACTGGCAGTGTGAAGCAAACGATCCCGGGACATATCCCGGGACACATTATCCATGTATTTCCCGGAATCTCTGTGTGAAAGGGGCTTTATATATCTCTTTCACTTCTTATCCAAGTGAGATGAGACAATTCTTGACAAGAATAAGTGGCCTGCTAAGTGGACCAGACTTTATTCTGATAATCAGAAATATGGCATTGCAAGATTAGTCATGGGTTAACATAAGGCTTTTATAGAAAAATGTAAGCTGAAAAAATCTGTTTTTCTCTGGCTAAAAATTACATTTGAATTTTGACAGGAAGGAGGCTGTCATTAAATGGTCTGTCATCAGAGAGAGAGCCACATAGGGAACAAATAACAGTAATGCACAATCAACGATTTGTGAACGTCTTAAAATTGTTACAGCTTGAGCAGACCTTATGCATATTTTTATTACTGTGCAATTTCTGAAATTACAGTGAATATTGTAATTTCCTCAATGAAGTGTCAAGACCATTAAAGCTATGGAGCTTAGTTGTGAGTCCAACTGACATGTCTTGTTTATTCTTTTTGTGCAGTGTCACAGCCGGTGATTAAAGCTTCAGAATGCATTGCCGTTTTCATCAGCAACTGCAACTGTGTGGTTTTGTGTGTGTGTGTGTACACTGCGTTTGTCTTTTACGTCTGATTATGCTTAATGAAGTATATTTCTCCAAATTGAAAGGTAAACAGTTATTTCCTCTGAAATGACAAATGAAATGACTCAGAGGAAAGTGTTCTGTTTAGGGCTGTCGCGATAACCGCAATATTGTAGTACCGCGCTTCTGACAAGTCAACCGCAGAGGATTGCACGTAACCGCAACAACCGCGATATTCACGTTTTTTATAAGGCTATACCCTTCTTGTTTTGAACTTCATGCATGTGTATTGAATGTTGAACAAGTTCATAATGATAAAAAGACTGTTTATCTTGGTGATGTGTAGCCGACTGAGGCTTCACACAGACAGTGACTGAGAGAGATCGGCAGAGCGCGTGCGATTACCTGCGTCTGTCTTTGAAGTCGTGAAAAGGTTGCCGTGTCAAAGCGAAATATTTGTCGTATCATCCTTTTAATGTTCACGTCACGGGTATTTCCCATAAATGCGCGTCAGCAGCAGCGCTGGTCAGCATCTCACAGCGCCAGGAAGCCGCGGGGAAATAAAATCAGCAAGTCACGCATTGAATCAATGCCATATTGGTCTCTAATTTAAGTGAGGCATCAGCTTCAGCGTTACCCATGCGACGCATTGCTGCTCAGCTGAGCCTTGAAAAGTGGAACTCAAAGTTAAAAATAATTAACACCTTGTTTCATTACATCTCTTTTAATGAATCAGCTTTTTTTAATGTGTTCGTTGAATGAACGGTTTAATGACTCAACCTGTGACTCACTCAAAGTCCGTTGTCATAACAATATGCGCGCTGAGTGAAAGCCTTTCAATGCGCATATAGACTGTAGCCATGATCAGACGGTCAGATCTGCCATTTTCCTAAACTACTGGTTTTGCATTGTTTTAATTCAGAGACTATGACAAAAGTAGGTGTCCTGGGACTGTTAATTAAGTTACTGAGTCACTCACAAAGCCCCTCTGTTTGTAGTTTGCCACACGAAACGGATGGTGCCTGGACTTGATTGAATTACTGATACTGATGCGCTCATGAGGTCCTTGTCTCTGATTAGTAAACAAAAAGAACTACTATGGCACATGTGACTCATCACCATTAAGCTAAAAGTCCAGTGACTCCCCCCCTGGGGTTTTTCGCTTACACACACAGAAGAGAATTGTGCAATTAGACAATTGGCCGTTGTCGCAAATATTAAACTCATCAAATTCGAAGCACACACACACCCAAGACACGGGACTGCAGATGACCAGGAGTTCATCCGGCCACCATCGTTCAATGAACTCTGAATACACATACATACATACACACGCACACACAAAGAGACAATCATTTGTGACCACGTGTGGTGAAAAGTAACGTTTCAAATGTATAAAATGTTTTCTGGTTGTGCCTCATGGGTCCCTTGTGACCAAATCTGTATAACTGTAAGTTTTATAATATGTGACCAATTGGATACTCATTTAATCACGAAGAATCATGTATCTTACTCTCACTAACTCACAATCACGCCGTATTTGGGACGGTTATAATCAGAGAACCCAAAGAAGATTGAATCATTAACCCAAAATGTAATATGATGCTTTTTTTTTTTATTAATACCAGTTTAGAAGTGTATTGTTGCTGAAAGTTTTATCTGGTATGCACATGACCCGTAGGCGTGTACTTCGCGGACCACAAGGTTTGCCGACACTCCTCCTCCAAAACGATTGGACTAGACATGTAAGAGAGGCGTGTCTCGAGCTCCTTCAAAACACACCGCCACGCTCTCTTCTGGGCAAAAGAAAGTTTTTCTAAGCCAGGGAGAGATTCCAAATTTCCTGCAAACTCCAGCCGGAGTTCTGCACTATTCTTCATCGTCGTTTTCCTACTTTGTTTTAATCTAAGCTTTCTTTTATTTGATCTACCTCAGTTTGATAGTTGACTTCGGTCAGTGTACTCACGAACGAAACAAGGCTAAGATTTATCGTTTCTCGTACGGGCCGCAGCTGAAGCGATCGCAAACATCTGCCTCCTATCGGAAGACGCTCCAGACACTCCAACTCCGCGACCAGCCTTTGTCACACAGCCGCACACAAAGGGGACCGTAAAAGCAAGTAAATCTAAAGATAAACTGCTGCTTTCAGGTTGTTTAGATTAATTTTAGAAGCCTTTGGGGTCTCGTGTTGAACTGCTGTTTTTGAACTGTTCTCTCTCTCTCTCTCTCTCTCTCTCTCTCTCTCTCTCTCTCTCACTCACTCTCTCTCACCCATTCTCTCTCTCTCTCTCTCTCTCTCTCTCTAACTTTCTCTCTCCAAATACGTCGTATTGCAATCTTTTGTTAACTGTTTGTTTTGATATGCATATTTACTCCTGCGTGATTTAAGTAGTTTATGTAACCATTAGTTGTGTTATTAAATTCCATAATCTTTTGAAGTGAATCTGTCTCATGGTCCTATGCTTTGAAGTCTCTGTGAATGTCAAAGATTTAAGTTCTACCCATCTCTACCCGTTGTAACTAATTTTAAAACATCTGAAAGTGCCGTATATGAGAAAATATTTCCTTGTGGCCACAGGAAAGTATTCACTCTGTTTACAGGCAGGTAATATTGTGATATAAGGAAGTTTTCGGCTCCAGTCCGCTGGACGGACAGCTAGACGGATAACTGAATTGGAAACACATGTAAATTTACCCTGATAATTAACCTGACTTAACTGACCTAGATATTAATAATTACTACGAGCGATCGTGTTAATTATTCATATATGGTGAGGTTTAGTCCATTCCCTATTTGGGATAATTTAGTTTATGTATGCGATTACATACTCATGATCTAATGAATAATATTCCCCATTTGAGTTAATAATTTCCCCAAAACAAAAGTCATTGTCGCTACAAGATGCTGTTTAGTTTCGGTTACATTGGTTACTGAAAATGTCCTCGTTTTTGTCCACATCGTAAACTTTATTTATATAGCAACAAATACATATAAATGAAACAAACAAATGGCGGTAATACCGCATATCGCGCTATTGAGCCACTCCACATTACCGCAAGGGAAATTCCATAACCGCGACAGCCCTAGTTCTGTTAGTAATTGTTTAGAGATAGTGGTGGAAGGTTAGATGTTTTAGATTTTCATACATAATGCGTAATAAAATAAACTTGTGTTGTGCCCAATCTTATGTCCCTGTCAAATTCTACCCTGCTTCGAGCCCAGAGCAATTTCATTGACTGATAGTGTTTTTTTTCAATGCCTGATCTGAAATTCTACGATATTGTTGATGTGAAAAGGGGTCTATAATACATGGAGAAAGCTTTTCATTAGACTTTTCATAAAAAAAAAAAAAAAAATACTGCTTTTGGTGCTTTTTAAAGCATGTCTCAACAGGTAAAAGTAGGCTATTTTCAATTAAAGGGGTCATATAATGCCATTTTTGTACAAGTTAATATGAATCTTTAGGGTCTAAATGAAAACTTTGTAATATACGTTTATTAAAAATTCTCATTAATATTGTAAGAAAACACTAATTTTACCTAGTCTAAAATAACTCTGTTTTCAGCACGTTGTTTCAGTGCATATGCCTTTAAATGATAATGAGCTTATCTCACCCCGCCCCTCTGTTCTTTGAGGTGTTTTAACACAACGCAGGTGGAGTGTTTCCTTGACAACAGTTGAGGGTATATTTTGGAGAAAGAATGGCAGCGGGAGTCTCTGAGGACAGCGCTGCCCTAAACGTGCCCCCTAAAACGCCTTTCTGGATCAAACGTCATTCAACCCAACCCATTTCAGCGGGTATTATGAATTTAAGTTAGGAAGATAGCATGTATATTAACTCACCGGCCGTGGCTGCAATAGTGTCCCGATTGTCTCGCGAGTCGCCACTAACAGAGGGACGGTGACCTAGCACACCGTCCATCAAGTCGAACCATGGAAAGTTCCTTCTCTGAGCTCCGCTTTGTCCATTGTGCGTTTTAATCGCCTTGTACAATACTGCGCCCGCAACTTTTTACATTTTTTCCTGAACTTGAAGCGTTGCTCGCTGAATGCTTAGCTTAGAAAGTTCAGCATCGATGTATTTTAATGTCCTCGTTTCTTCACATGCCGTCAAATTGACGTTGTACCCTTTCTTCTGCCCAAATTCTCAGAAGAGCTTTAGCATCTTCGACAGACCAGTACAGGCGATTCACCATTTAGAGCAGCGATTATTTTGCGTGATATAAAAAAGTGAAATGTGCATCTTGCTTCAGATCATAACGAGCTGGCCCGCTTTGGCCCAAGGTATTCGACGGGCCAGAAATCCTGGCCGTTGGCCTCGAGTAAGCCCCGATCAAGCCCCGGAAGTGACAGTGGAAACGCGACTGGCCCTGGCACGCACTAGCACGGCTCGGCCCTGGCCTGGTAGTGGAAACGCGGCTATTCTTTTTTCAGGAGCAGCTTCTTAGCAAAACCAGCTTTATACTGATCCTTGTTTATAAAGCAGTCTGGTGAGAAATGATTCTCGCAAACATGAGAGCATTGACGTTGCTCGTGGGGAATATTCCCTTCGAAAACAAAACTCAGCCACTGCGTCTTCAGCGGTTCGGATTTAGGAACATCAAAATGACTGCTGTGTTCGTTATTACACCCAAGAACAGAACACCACAATCGCTTAGACGCCATTCTGCTCCAGCGTATCAACAATGGCGGACTATGATGACAGCTCGCTCAGGGTGAGGATGTGTTGAAAAGCTGCTGTCAATCAACAATCGTGGGAGGGGCGTCCGATTTAGTGACGTCACAAAATCGAACGGCTCAATTTGAGCCAGGGGAAAACATATAAGGAGATTAAAAAAAAAAAAACACTGGATGGATTTTTATCATTATATGATGGTTGTGTACAGGCACTGCCAACACACATTTCAGTACAATCAACTTGAAAAAGTGCATGTACCATTATATGACCCCTTTAAGGTCTAACATATTAGATGTGTCTTGAGTAATTGAGTAGGCTAACACTCTATCAAGAGATAACTTGAGCATCACAACTACATATGTACTAATATCGTAACCCCTCCCCTAGCCTAAACCAAACCAATATTTTCAGCAAAAGCAAACGAGACATACATTTACAGCATCTGGTAGGGTCAAACAGCCTAGGTAACTCTCCAAACCTTTGCATAACTTTTTGTGCAGGCATATCACAAGTTATTCACAGACCTTACTAGAAAGTGTGCTGTCAATTTTAATACCATATTTCATCCATAAATCATATAAATATTTAATTGTGAAAGGGTATACATTTATTATTTAAGGCATCAAAGTTTAGTGGCACAATTTATCTTTAAAAATAAGACAAATTGCATTGAACATTTGGGCACAGCAACTATAATAAATGACAACCGTAGTTATTTATAATTGCACTGAGAGGTTTGGTTTTGTGAGAATTCTCATTTAAATATTTCATTTAGTAGACTTCAAATGCAAATCATAAAACTAAATGGTTGTGTTTATGACTACCTGACATTAGTGTTCCTCTACATCAGAACAACTTCATATTCCCCAGCGTTATAACTAATGTCTGTTGACACCCATGACGGTGTGAGGCATTTTTCATAAAAATCCTGTTTCCTGCAATTCCATCTCTCGCAGCCAAGTTATTTCACTGAAGATCAGTTCTCTCTTTGGAGCCTTTCATATGAGGAAAAAAAAGCATTTTCAGCCCACCCTAATTCTTAGCAGCAGAGAAGGCAATTTAATCTGGCCGTTTTTATTGCGTTTGACTGACAGCACGTATGAGTCCCTCGATGGCCTACTGATTGAGTCTGTCTTCCCAGACCCACACGACAGCCCAATTAAAACACAAAAGATTCTTTGTTTTTGCAATTATCAGATACATTGAAATCTTTCTGCAGATAAGACTCATTGAAATGCCATTGATATGCGTTTTGATGGACTCAGCTGCAATTATCACCTCTTTTGTCCGGCCGTGATTGCTGTTTATCTGGTAACAACTTCAACGCGATTCCCTCTGATTTGTGCGTAGGTGGAAATGTTCATGTCCCTGGTGCAAGTAAACACGCTGAGAAGAATAAACTTTTTGCAATATTCAAACATCCCAGCATATTTGAACGTTTGTTGTAGAACATGCTGATTTAAGCTGGCAATGACATTAGGTGAGCGTCTGTGTGAAATAAATAGGACTTTCAGAGCTCGATACGCTGATCGATAAGATCCTCTTTGAGGACAGGCAGAGACAGTACAATTTGAGAAAATGATTTTCATAGCTTCTTAGCACTGTCCATAGATGCTACAGCAAAAGCAGGCCAATTGGTTTAACATCAATGACAATTAAATTCACTTTAATGTGCAGGTCAGGCTTAAACTCTGCAATTATTTTCAAGGTCATTTTATTGCTTTGAAAAAAAGAGGATAATTTCTACAAAACTGTTATATTTGACTGTTTGTCTTTTGAATATAGTTTTTTTTTTTCATTCACCAAATTCTTCAGATATTTTTGAAAAGTATAAAACAATTCCTTTCTGAAAGCCTGTGTAATGAGATGAACAATGAGAACAAAGCGATAAAATGAACTAAGAAACACTGCTTAGACACATTTGTACAGAAACTGCAGAAAATGTTCCACTTTTCTACATAAGTGGAAAATATGTTGAAAATCTTTGATCCATCCCAAAGTAATACGTTCTGATTAATTTCCAGATAACCAGTCCCGTACTCTTTTTCGCAGTACGGGACCGATCCAAATTCGATACTATTGCGTTACCCATTGCTGTTACTGGACTAGATTTAGTGCATTATATTCCAAGTCTGCTGAAGCCATTAAATTGCTTTTTTTGAGGAACAGACAGTAATATATTATGTTGTTAAATTTAAGTTCATGGAAACTCTTCCCTCCACCCTTCAAACAGCTTGTGGTGTTCAGTTACGACAGTCAGCACTCTTCAAAATGTTCCAATGTTTCCATTATTGTGCATAATCTGAACATAAATGTAGGCTTTTGTTTAAAACAACTGTGTTTAGCTGGAGTTTATTGGTGATTCTGAATGGTGTGGTACTCAGAGGAGAGGACTGAATTAGCAACTGAATAAAACTCATCATTCACACAGTAACTGGAATTTAAAAACTGATGAAAAAGGTTCAGTTAATTGTTAGATAAATGCAATAATTTCAGTGTTGCCCACACACAATATATCTACTCTTTGTTCTGTTAGGAACTTTTCATTGCGTAGCGCTGCTCACCCGTGACTTCATGTTGCTTTAAGCACATCATCATGCGCTTAAGCGCTTTTGTGCCACTTTGTATTGGAGCCTTTCATACTATGAAAGCTTTGCGCAAAATAGAATTAATATTTAGCCTATTTATTTGTTCTATTATCTATCATGTCTGTTGGCGTATTAAAAATCTCCACAATATATTAGAGCATTTAATTGTATAATAGTAATTTATAATTGCTGTTTTTACCATGATTTTACCAGATGTAGCAGTAAGAGGTCTACACTTGCATTGACTTCAGTTGTGGCCAATCAGTTGAAGTCCAGAGGGAATATTTGCTCAATGTTTGCTTTTAATGACACTTTAGAGTCTATTAAACAATCAAAATATGAGGAGTATGTTATATTGGGAAGAATACACTGAACTTGTTAAGGTACTAAAATGACAAAATTAGTTGGCAAAAAGGGCAAACCAGCATATAATTAAATATGGGTTTTATTATTGTGCAAAAAAATGGCATAGAAAAACAAAAAGCTCAGAGGAAATTAAGCACATGCTGATTACAATGTAATCAGTTTTTAATATTTTGTTGGTTCTCTCTTGTTTTTGATTACAGTAGCCATTCTCCTGGGCATTGACTTACTGAACTTTGCGCAACTTCTTTCCAATCCTCCTTAATTTCTTCAAAAGTTGAGCTTCATTGTAAAACCTGCATGACTTATCACAATTCAAGTTTATAATTTTCTAAAGGCTTTCAGTGGCTTTAAGGTCAGGGGATTAAGGAGGCCACTTAAAGACTTAAAAATACTGAACATGAATACTTTCATTGCGCTCAACTTTTGTTGCGTTTGCTGTGCGAATTGTATTGGAGGTCTCATGCAGGTATTTAGAAGCTGTTTTGAGGTGCTCCCACATTCAGGTGATTTTCATCCTCCTGTCAAAATGCTCACTAGTCTTCATTGACCAGCCCAGTGTTTCCCCTAGAAATTTTTCCAGCAGCGGTGCTGTCCCGTGCCGGAGCATGTTACCAAGTAACTACCAAGTATCCGCTACATGTACAGGTTACACTTACATGTACGTCCGGAAGAACTTTTTTTTTAAATAAACCCTTAAACCATGACTTCTGGCAAGTTTTGTGGATACAAATTGACATTTTGAGACATACAATTACGACATACCATCAACAGATTCAAGGTGATTATTGCAGCACGCACCTTGAACTGTCACAAACAGAAACCTTGATTTTATAATTTTAGACAGGATTTTTCACGTTTTTGTTTTGTGTTCATTTTCAGCTATAAGGTAGATATTGATAGGGGAAAAATGAAATGGCACAACCCAGAAAAAGATTATTTAGAATTTATTGAAAATTTTAGGCCACCCCAATCTGTGTTAATTTTTTTAATTTTAACATTTTTAAAATCAAAAGTTTTAAGTTAACATTATTTAATGCACAATGAATGAAGTGAACAAACATGAACAATCAAGTGTTTTATTTGACTTGACTGTGCCTTTATTTGATCCAAAACTGTGTTCGTATTTCTTTTTAAAAGACTTTTTAAAAGAGTTAACGTTATCCAGCCAAGAATAAGCCTAGAATTGCTTTTCTGGCGGACTAATAACAGCACTCCGGTGTCGGTCCGAGACTGTGCTCATGTACTCCTGCTCGTAAAACTACCCGGATACAACCGCACCCGAGTCCACTTTAGGGGCCGTTCACATATCGTGTTTTTTGCGCGAAAATGCGTTATTTCAATTGTAGGCGCGCGTGGCGAGATGAAAACATCGTAACATCTCATCTCAACACGCCATGTGACAAAAACCAACCGATCAGCTTCGGCCTTTCCGTAACATCGACAGCTCGGCCGAACAACTGATCATAGCTGTAGGCTACAGGGCGGCTTTTTATTCCTCATCTCCATAAATATATCTAGTAGTAAAGCTAATGCAAGGGCTAGAAATCAATGAATTCTTTGCTGATACTTCCTTGTCCTCATGGAGAGCGCCGCTTTCTCCTTTCTAAAAGGGCTTGCTCTCTCCCGTGGCGTCTGTCGTTGCTATGCAACCATGAATAGAGGCGGCCTGGAGAAACAAGCGTGCTTCCCGCGCGCCTACATTTGAAATAACGAATTTGCGCTAGAAAAACGCGCTATGTGAACGGCCCCTTATGGCAACGTGACATTAGCCTAATCGAAAATATTTCCATATGTGGCTTTTTCCTCCTTTCTTGTCAACAAGTGGATTCAGAGCCACCGCATTAGCAGCACCGGCGCACGCCACGTCTCAAGTGTTTTTAGGTGTGTAGGTGGATGTCGTGATATTACTGATCATGTGAAGATTTTGCAGCGGCGCTGAAAATCCAGTGGCGGCGCTGCGCCGCTGCTAAATACATTGTAGGGGAAACACTGCCAGCCACATCACTTTACATTCTGTGTGGTAGTGGTTTCACAATGCTTTGAAATAATTATGTAGACATTGTGACCATTCAATATCCAAAATGACCAGATTTAGCCATTTCAACAATATCCTGCAGAGGATATTGGCCGCAGAGGAAAGCTCCTTCCATCTGGCCATTTTAACTGAAACCCACAAAATAACATCTAATAATATAGCTAATACTTGCCACATAGTGATTTATTGATTTATAGACTGGGAATTATGTGTGCAAGCTTGGTATGACCACTTGGCCAAAAATAAAGTCAATTTTGTATGTTCCATTGCATCATGACAAATGATATGATTGAAACGTGGAACACGCACATTAGCTTTATACTCCAGGCACAACTTCACAACATGCATACAAAATATTTAATAAAAAAGTTTGAAAAAAGTGCAAAGAAGCCAATTTTCCTAGGTCGGACATTGCTTTTGGCCATTACTGTGTATATAGGCAGTGTGTGTGTGTGTGTGTCTGTGTGTGCACATTTTTTGTCTTTATTTATATACTTTAAGTAATGTGTAGTTACTAAGATATTATAGATATTATAAATTTATCAAGAAAAATAGGGTTACACTTTATTTTAAGGTGTCATTGTTACAGTATAATTATATATTTAAGTACTGAGTAATAATAAGCAACTACATGTAGGCTACTTACTATAGGGTTAGGGTAGGATTAGGGTTTGGTTGAGGGTTAGTTGCATGTAATTATGCATAATTTACTGTTATTACTATGGTAAGTACATGTAACATATGTAACAAGGACACTGTAATACAAAGTGTTACCAAAAGTAGTACTAGTATCGGGTTAACATCGGTATCGGCAGATACCCATGGTTGCGTTTTCGATATTGTATTGGACATGAAAAAGTGGTGTCAAGCCATCTCTAATATTAATTTAATTCAATAGTAATTTTTTATTTGAGAAAATATGATTCCCAGTGCGCACAGACTTGGCAGATTACTGACTACACAGTTAATTACAGTACAAATTACTATAAGTGTGTTCTGAAGTATTGATCTGCTAATTTTACAGATTATTTTATATTATTTATTTTTATGAAGTTCAAATCTCTTTAATTTTTCAAGTATTTGTCATTTTGTAAATATTGTGTAAAGTAAATATATTATTTACTTATTGATAATATATAAAATAAATATATTATTTACTTACTTAAATGTATTATTATTGCCATAAAAAAGTCCATATTGGTTGACCATTATATTAAATTCTATCATGGAAATTTGGCAAATTGACCAACAGAAAGCTTCTTGGTTTGAAAGTGACCTCTGTTTGAGCTGTGCTTTATGTATTGCTACACTTTCAAACTTTTTTACAGAAATGTCACTAATCTGATCATACCTTAATTTCGCTTTGTGCTTTTTGTGGACAATGCAATAGTAATTTAATTTGAAGAAAATAAATACAATAACTTAATTTAATGGTAAAAGTGTCAATTGTTAATGCTTAAATGTATTGTGGGTGGTTCATAAGACACAATATATTGCACTAAAATAGCACATGCAAAAATGGCACAGCTGAATCCAAACCTCCCCTAACAAATCAGAATGTAATGTGTGACCATTCCAGGACATGGCATCTATTTTCATTGAGACAAGGCCCCAATGTGTGGGGTCTAATTAGGGAGCTATAGTTGGAAAGGTTTCTCTCCTCATTGTCTGTCTCCTTTTCCTGAAACAAAGTTGGATGTAGGGAAACGTCTCCACCACACAGCAATGAACTCCTGACTAGTTGAAGCTCTGACAGGACCAGAAGATAAGGATACTGGGAAATGGCGTAAGTGCAGGAATATAAATATCAGGAGGTTGAAAGAGACGCTTCCAGTGAGGCGTATGTGAAGGGGAAATGTCAGACTGGTCTTTTCCTGAAAGTAAACAAAAGATCTTATTTTTCTGTGTGTACAGCTCAAGCAGCAGGATGTAGTTTGCTCTGTAAATAGTAAACTTTGTAGGGAGGGTGAGATAATTAAAATCCAGAGCGAGTGTGTCCTATCTCGCTGCATGTTGACTGATCGTCACCCCCGGCCCAAGCACGCACACGCTCCACACTCTGTCTCAAAGTCATTACTCTTTTCATGGCTTTTCCAAAGTCAATGTTTGTTATTTTAATGAAAGCCCCTCGGACAAAATAACAGGGTAACCGACAAATATCAGTCATTTTCCAAGCCTGAAAGAATAAAAAACACATCTCTTTGAGTCCAGCAGTCACTCACTGGAGGGTATTTATTTGTTTTTGCTGTTTTATTTTTTCTATGCTTATTTGCTGGCTTAACTTACATATGTGCTTGTCTGTATGAAACTGTCTGTCTCAACAATCCCTGGAAGTTCATAGGATCCTTAAAACGTCTGTTGGTGACGCCCCTCTGGAAATGATTTGTCTATGACGCTTTGCCAGACCATAACTCAGTTACAACTGAGAATGGTCTGGTTTTAACCAGGCTATATGCTTGCATATCCAGTGCAAAGCTGTGTAGCAGGACTTATGCCTCTTTATGCTGGACATTGTCTACTGAACTTGGTTTAAAACACTGTGCAATGCACCTTGAACAGTATTATATTGTATTTTATGAAAGATCTACAAAAAACATGGAAAACAATTACTCATCCACTGTTTGAAAAGGTTGGAGAAAAGATGTGAAACATGACAAAAAATACTTGTTGATTGTGTGAAACAATATTTAGTTCTAATGGTTAGTAATAATAATAATAATAATAACAATAATAATAATCAAATACTGTTAGCACAATTACAATTAAAAAATCGTACAGATTATATTTAATGCAGTTGTTAGGGAATTTACAGTTAAAGACCCGAGGACCAGATATGATTAATTAAGACCAGGTCAATTTAAGATAAGAATTCTAATAAATGAAAGAAAAACATTACTGAAGATATAGTTTGCAGTTTCATCAGGCAGAAGTCAGCTTCAAGACTCACAAGGAGTTTGTAGGCCACCCTGCTTACAGTTACAAAAATCACAGCAATTATACCCTTCACCAAGGTCTAAGCTATACGTCATTACTTCAGGCTGAATGGTTCTGATTGGCTAAGAAATAGATAAACATAATAAATTTCCACACATGGACTGATAGGCAGCAGCACATCAAGACTGTATGTCTAGGTGCCAACATGTCAACGAAAATAAGTCAGTCAATCTCCAATAATGCCACTTGTTTTTAACCTGTAACCAAGAATACTAACACACACACACACGCACAGCTGCTTCAAGGTTGGATTTGGTTGAGGCTCTAACTATAAACAGGAGGCTCTTCCCAAAACATCAAGATAACATGTTCTTTCTCTCAATGAGAGGACACTTTAATATAGAACAGTATAGTGAATGCTTTATCTAAGAAATGGTCTCTTAAACTGTTGGTTCCAATGACCCTTGTGACCTATAGTTGTCATAGTGAGCTAGAAGAAAAGATTTAACACGTTGAAGACCTTTCTCAAACAAAACGAGTCTATGGTTCATCTCTGGGCTAAATTTCCAAGCACTGTTGCTGTATTCCTAGCATGGGCCAGACCCTCAGTCACCTATCAGATATCAAATACAGACATTAGAGAATACATGAAAAGAACATTTCAGTAATCACACTGACAACTAAGTAAAATCTCATAAGCTTAGAGAAGTATTGACAAATATTGATTAATACCTTGATTATAATCACTCATTAGATATAGAATCCAGAATCCACTCCTTTCACAGTGAACTATGAACTAGTTGTATATGAACTATGTAACGATATACCTACATCATAACTACATATCCTTTTTTGTCAGGTGTGGGTCAAGAATTGTGACGACTTTTACAAATATAATAATAAAAAAATGAAAATAAACAAAACACAACTTCACAATGAGGGAAAACACAGTCCAGGGCAGCAGTACTAGCAAGTCATGACAGCAGTACAACAGACAAGGCGTCCACATGAGGAACATAAATTATGATCTGCCTCTGGACAGAGAACAAAAGGTGAATAAATAGGGAAGGAAAACAGAAGGGTAACAAGGGAGAGCAGTTGGGGCAAATTAACCAATAATCAGGCAACAAGAGGGAGGGGCCAAGACTAGAGACTGACAGAAGAGCACATGGCAAACAGAAATAAACAAAAAGCCATGTGCAAAATGCATGTGGCAAAACAAAAATGACCGAAGCCATGTGCTCTCTCTCTCTCTTTCTCTCTCTCTCTCTCTCTCTCTCTCTCACACACACACACACACACACACACACACACACACACACACACACTGACAAGACTGACAAAAGAGCACATGGCAGACAAGCATGCTCATCCACTATGTGCCAAAACAGAAAAACAAAACACAAGACAAACAGAATTGCATGGATCATGGATCTCAGAACTTTGACAACGAAACTGAACCAATAAGTGTCAGGATCCAGACACCATGCCCCGAACATGCAAGACACAGACATAAGAGCGCACGGCCCAGAGAACGACCCCAAAGCCGTGCGCTCACACAAACACGAGACAAACGCATGAGTGTCAGGATCCTGTAACCAAACTAAGAACAAGACCAATCAAGGTGACAAGACCCTGAAACTTTTTACTGAAATGTAAAAAATTCCACACAGGTAGGCCTGGCTATGGAGCACCACACATAAGGGAACATAAGTCGTGGGAACAAATTCTTGATATATTGTTTATTTCTACCACGCATATCATATGCAGGGCTCTGTACCTGACAGTGTATTTTATATATATATATATATATATATATATATATATATATATATATATATATATATATATATATATATATATATATATTAACTGATTCATTGAAATGAACCGTTCTAAAGCGCTGTTAAAAAGATTTAGTCTGCCCAGCTAGTAACTAGTAATTATGTGAGTCAAATTTATATTTTGCTCAATTTTGAAACATTAGAAAAAAAGGCTTTGTTCCTAAATTTTTTTTCTTCACTTTCTTTATTGAATCACAACATACAATAAAATCAATGCAATATACCTCATCCAACATTGCACTTCATTTTGAACCGTTAACAAAGAAAATATATGTCCTTTTTCATAATATTTTTCTTGTCATTAGCCTGTCAGTTATGTTAGAGGTTAAGGATAGACTGTACATATAAAGCAAAATAATTATTGAATGGAATATTGAGTCTGCATGCCTGTGGAAGAATAGTCAGTTAAACTGTATATTGTGTAAATTTGGTGAATTTCTAATATTCTTGATATGGTCAGGGGCCCCATGTATTCAGATTCCAAGGATTTTTCATAAGTTGGAACCAAACAGAAAAATAAGAGCACACCTCTCCTCAACAAGCAACACGATTTAAAGTATCGTCCATTCCTGTACAAATGATCTAGGGTTAAAGGTTTGTTCAGATCACTAACCCTCAGTAAGTGATGCTTGCCTTAGCAAACAGCACTAATAACATTACCTGAATCGTTTAGCCAGCAAATAGCCTCTATACACAAAAACCCTGTAATCTGTTGACCTTAGGAAAAATACCCTCCCTCAGGTTAATGGTTTTCTTCCCATTTTAACATCACTTATAGTCTTCAGGGACTATGCTGACCTCAAGCTAATTCTTTTTCTGTAATAACGTCTATATCACAAAAGTTGGTCTTCAAATGAAGTAAGCAGACTCAAAATTAACCACAAACGCTTCATCAAAAGGAAATGTGAGTTCATTAAATGTGATAATTTTTTACGTAACTCTCCAAAGCATTTAAGATCGTTGAGTGTGGAAAACCAACACAACACCCACAAACGGGACTATTTCTGCTGTTCACTTGGACAAAGTTCTATCTTTTCTATCACTCCGCACTCCTTTGGCTTCATCACTCTGCGCGTGGGCTCTTGAGCGCGCGTCAGTCAGAAACCCTGCGGTGCCCTCGTGCTCATTTCCCAAACAGCCGGATAATTAATTGGAAAAGTAGAGGCAATGTAATCCAGTTCTTCAGCAGCATAAACCACTTGCACATATCATCCTCACAAGAGGCTCAAAGGCTTGGACACTTCAAAGCACAACCGTGCGCACTTGTCAGACAATTTGGCGAGACGGCGTATCTCGTTCTCTCTCCTCACTTTTGCTCTGAAAGGCGGTGTGTGTAACGTAAAGGCATGAAATAGATTAATTAAAAGCATGCAGGCTGCGTGGTGAGGATTAAACAATTCTCTTCCAGACTCAGTTGGCCTTTAAACGGTGCTAACTTTTGAGATATGTCCTATGTGTTGCTCAGGCCCCCCTCAGGAGTTGTCACTTAGCTTTCTTAGCTCTCTTGGACAAACAGGGGAGCTAGCAAAAGATGGAAAGCTCAATGTTTCCACACAGGAAGTGTTATATGTAATGTTGTTTGATATGCAGTGAACAAACTCTGCACATATTTCGCATGAATGTATAAATCACATATCCTGCTTAAAGTATCCTTGTGAAAAAGTACACTTTAGCATATTTTTCAAAAAAGTGGACTAATTACAAAAATAATATACATTAAAATAATGCTTCGCACAAAAGGTATTCTCGTGGCTTGATAAACTTATAGTTGAGCCACTGTTGCGACATGGAATATTTAAACATTTTCTTCATTAACTTTCTGGGCCGTCAGGTTTCAATCCCTTAGGCAGCCTATGGAGGAGTGATCCAGCTGTCACATTTAATCATAAATATCTTCATTTGTGTTCCGAAGACGAACGAAGGTCTTACGGGGTTGGTACAGCATGGGGGTGAGTAATTAATGACTTAATTTTCATTTTTGGGTGAACTAACCCTTTAAGTGCAAACTGAATGTAATGTTTTATGACATTTAATTGCTACTTGCAAAATGTTAAAGGGATAGTTCACTTTGAAATTAATTTTTGATATGTTTTAGCTTACCTCCAGTGCATCCAAGATGTAGGTGTCTTTGTTTCCACAGTATCTTCAATTTTGATAATTTTAGGTAAAACCGTTGTTGTCTGTCAGTCATACAATGGAGGTGAAGGGGGTCCAACTCAAAGAGCAGTCAAAATTAAACATTATTTAATGACTCGTAAATGTAAGTACACATTGATGCCCTAAGACACGAAACGAGTGGTTTTTGTGAGAAAACGAACAGTATTTATATCTTTTTTAGCTCGTGTAAGCATATCCATGTCCAAATGATCTGAGAGCAGGGCGCTTCGGTCTGCGCATGCGTACAGCGTTCGCCGGAATGCCCCGGAAGGGCTCCCTCGCGCGTGTTTACGTCACTCATTGTTTATGCAGAGATTTCGGAAGTTTTACCTTACACTGTGAAGATCTAAACATATTTAGATATACAGGATCGCAATGGAAGACGATTTCTATATACCAACAGACAACGTTGATTTTTTTTCACAACCTTATTTATTTGAACCTGAACCGGGGCATTCCGGCGAACGCTGTACGCATGCGCAGACCGAAGCGCCCTGCTCTCAGATCAGTTGTACATGGATATGCTTACACGAGCTAAAAAAGATATAAATACTGTTCGTTTTCTCACAAAAACCACTCGTTTCGTGTCTTAGGGCATCAATGTGTACTTACATTTACGAGTCATTAAATAATGTTTAATTTTGACTGCTCTTTGAGTTGGACCCCCTTCACCTCCATTGTATGACTGACAGACAACAACGGTTTTACCTAAAATTATCAAAATTGAAGATACTGTGGAAACAAAGACACCTACATCTTGGATGCACTAGAGGTAAGCTAAAACATATCAAAAATTAATTTCAAAGTGAACTATCCCTTTAATTGCAATTAAATGAAAGCATTAACGCATTTAAAAATGCTTAAAATTACATTAAATGCGGTTAGATGAACTTTAGACCCACTTAATTACGGCTTGCACACATATTTAAATGTAATTTAAAAAAAAAAAACACCATATTTCAAACAAAATATAAATAATTATTAGTTTACTGCCGAATGTACCAACAAGCATTTATGGTAAACTAAAATATACTTTAATACCATTTCTATGTCATGTATTTAATTTTATTTTTAATTACACATTTGTAATGAAGTTGCAGTACATCTAAAATTAGGCTACTAGACAACACACTACAGTTAAAATTGTAATCAAATATGTTACATGTGATTTAGTGTGGTAGTCAACAGATAAATAAGTGGAAATAAGTGTACTACTTTATAGCATGCCATAAGGTTATTAAAACGATAATTTTAAATCTACTTTCAAATGTAAAATGTTTAATTTGACAGTATTACAAAGTGCAATTATTAAAAGTGTAATTAAGTGTGTTAGGAAAGTCATTAAAGTGTACTCTCTTTAAGTGCACTTAAGTGGTCTTTTATTTAATTAATATTATAGTATAGTTTTTTTTAATGATTTAAATACAGTAAATAAACTACACTACAAGTGAACATTCAATACAATTAAGCACACTTTTTCACAAGGGTATCCTCTACTAATAACAACAATTTTCCATTTCTCTCTTAAAGCAGCACTAGGTAACTTTTCAACCTTCATAATATATTTCCAAGTCTCTTATGATGGTACATCGACTTACAATAGGTTGAATAAACGTCTGCCGTAGCCTGACGGGGTCTGTAGCGTTTTTAATCGTACTTTTAAACTTCGGGTTTCGGGTAGTAACCGGCGAACAAAGAGAACTACAAAATTCGACTGCTTTACGGCATATACGTCACTTCCACCACCACCCCCACTTCCTTAAAATCGGACGTGCGAGCCAAATGTTATAGTCATGGCCAAAGCAGCACAGAAAAACAAGAAAGCAAAGGTTTTATCGGAGCAAAGCAAAAAGAGAAAAAGAGAAAGAGAAAGTTAAAGGCAGAAGGAGGATCAACAGTAGGCCAGTGTTTTCTCGCTGGCGTGAGCTGAAGGAGGAGGAGGGGTGCCCGACCGATGCGGACTTGGCTGTCATGCTTGCATACTATCTCTTTGTTTTTTTGTCTGCCTGACTATGTTACGGAAGCTATCTTATCCTCCGTTTATCTTCATGAATCAAGTAATGATAGTAGAGTAGCGAATTACCAATCTGGTAGTAAACGATATTCTAGTTTTTGATGGTTAGCTATCGCTAGCATTCTCGTTCTGATTTGAACTTTGCAATCGATGCAAATAGCAAATGTTTGACCTAAAAAGTGTACTCTACTCAACATGTACAAAGAAAGGAGGAAGATTATTAATATTATCATTGTGTTCATAGCCTCTCATTTGTTACATGTGTAAAGTTACTTGATTGTGTAATTTCCGATTATTGATAGCTACAGAGGCAAACAGGATTCTTGTCGCAATTTTTTCGGATGACGAATTTCCACCCTCATGTTGTTCTTGTGCAATACTAAATAAAATTTAAAAAAATCAAATGAAAGCCTACGTCTAAACGACGTGTACAAGTTTGGTAGGGGCTACATTCTTGCAATTAAATATATAAGATGTACAAAATCATATTTTAGGATACCTAACATGTCTGTGATATTTGTTTATTTGTCTTGCCTCAAGCTATAATGCAAATCGATTTGTAAAATTTGCAGATTCACTTATGGTAGCTTGATATTATAATATTGATGATATATGGTTATTATCTACCACTCAAACATTGCATTGAAGTATCATATAGATTCAGTAAAACGATAACCAATAGACTAGGCTACTATAATGACGCTGGCTTGTAAACGTGATCATCGCGATCATTTGTCGTTAGAAAAAAAATAAAACCCATGAAATTATATTCATATGACATGCTGAAATATATGCCACTGTACCTGGGATGAAGACATTTCACACGCGACGCAAGCAGAACTCCTATGTGACCTCCTCCTACAGTGTTCAGGGCTATCATGGTTGTCAACAAATGCACGTGGGTGTAGGATGAGTTTACAACAGTAGTAGAGGACAATACTGTTTCCCAACTGTAGGGGGACCCCGAGAGCAAACGTTACCTGGTGTTACTTTAATAGAAACATCTTATTAGAGTATCACATTGTTAGCTTAGCAACATGCTAATGTCAAACTCTATTGGAATCAAAATGTGAGTGTTATTTGTGTGGCTTGTGCTCATGTTGACAACTTACAGTGTTCCAAATCAGTCATTTATTTGGTTCCTATTCGGGTTAGGATGTCTCTGTAGACAGTTTACAGTGAGGCAGATCACTAAGATTTAGAGCAGAGCTGTAAGATTCTCCTCATGCATGAAGAGCCATTGACAATAGTACATAGTGAAGTGCTGAGCAAATTCTCTGCCGGTCTTCGTAATTCCTCAGGACCGTTCCTTGACTCCGTGTAGACCTAAGACAGTGATGCTTATGCTGCTGCCCACAGGTTATTTGTGTGTGTGTGTGTGTGTGTGTGTGTGTGTGTGTGTGTGTGTAAACATGTGTATATTAACTTGTATGAAACAAAGAAAATAAATGCATAAACCCATACTGGGAAAGAAGCTTTTTTTAATCTGAATGTTTTTAACATTGGCCCATTTGTGGAAAGGGGCCATTTAATGACTGAAAGTATTGAAACACCACAATTGGGTGACGCGATGTTGGGTGACGTCACTTCTTGTTGACGTTCGAAGTATTGTCAAATAAAACGGAGGCTAGCTAGACCCTCGCTCCTCCTCATCCGCGCACTAACCCCCCAAACCCCACTCCCAAATCCTTCTTGTCGGTTATTGGCTGAAACACTGTTTGTTATGTTTCGTGGTGCGGGTTGGCCCAGTTTGTTTTTGTTGCCGTTTGTAGAGCCTGGGCTGTCTACAGAGACCGTGTTTTTTTTACAGTGTGTCCCGGGGACAGGCAGCTAGCGGATAGTGAGGAGATGTTTGCTGTATGAGACAAATGTTTTGGCCTAAAAAAACGTGTGACATCGCTTAGAGCACCTTTAACATAAAAGGGGTTTGTCATTTTAATGAGAATAAAAATCTGGAACCCAGATTGAACGTGCCTTTTTTTTTAATGGTTTCATTATTGACAGATTTGACTTCTCATGTCCACACTGCAACTAAATACAGTTGTCACCCCTCTTTTTATTCTTATTCTAAACTGTATTATTAATAAATGTTTAGTTAACCAGTTTGGTAACAGAATAAAAAGATGAGCCATTGTGAAAAAGTAGTGCACTTAAGTGTTGTGAATGTGTGCTTGTAGTGTTCTTCACATCTCAAAAGTATACTTAAAAAACAAACATTTAATATGAATACACTTTTAAAACGTGCAATTTGTAATAATGGCATTTTTTTCTTTTTTTTTCTTTTAATCTTTTGCCATGCTTTAAATAAGTACACTTATTTTAATGTGTTGACTAACATACTAAAGTAATTGATAATAATTTTAACTAGTGTTTTTTGATTACTTATAAAGTTAATAGATTTTAAATGTACTAAATTGAAACCATCACAAAAGTGTAATTACAAATACATAATACACGAAATACAATTTTCGTTAACACTTTACAATAAGGTTCATTATTTAATTAACTAACATGAGCAATACAATACATTTGTTACAGTATTTATTAATCGTTGTTAATGTTAGTTAATAAAAATACAGCTGTTCATTGTTTGTTCATGTTAGTTCACAGCGCATTAATTAATGTTAACAAATACAACCTTGATTTTAATAACGTATTAGTAAATGTTGAAATTAATATGAACTAATATTAATAATTGCTGAAGAAATATTGTTCATTCTTAGTTCATGTTAACTAAGGTAATTAACTAATGTTAACTTATGAACCTTATTGTAAAGTGTTACCCAATTTTCAATAAAAAATTATTTTATTTCAACATTAATTCTTATCAGTACATTCGGCAGAACACTTGAACCATATTTCAAAGATAATAGCAACCACTTTGTTGCTCGAGTCTGTTGAATTTCTTTGCATTGAAGGGAGTGCAGAAGCCACTGACAGATAAATTAATTTAGTGAATTCAAAACGTTGCTATGGTTATCACTGGTTTCACTAGTTCAGAGGTGAACGTATTCTGTATTTGCACACAGCTATAATTTAGTAGATGCATTAGGTTTTCAAATCAAAACTTTGTAGCGTGCACGTGGACTTTATGTTAATGGACATATTTTATTGTATGCATAGCATATTGTGTTTTAAGCCGATTATAGCATTTTATTCCGATAAAGGGGATTGAAGGGGTCTAATAGAAATACAGTCTTATTTTGACCATTTATATGATATCACCAGAAGGCTTTATTGGTGACACCTCTATTTTTTTCTTTTCAAATGATAGTGATGGGATGGAGTATAAGAGGAACAGTGATGAAAGACATAATGTGTAGCATATATTTTTGGCTTGCATTGAAAGAAAACGATGTATGTTGCCAATGCAGCGACTGGCCAAATAAGCAAAATTAAAACGTGACGGAGACTAAATGTTAAGGATAAAGAGCAATTCGGAGGGAGTAACAAGCATGGTCCAAAAATAACTTTTTTTCCATACCTTCCAATAGGAAAAGTAAGCAAATATACCAACTTGGGTGCCGTATGAGCAAAACTTTAGCCTACATTTTTTTTTTTCACTGTGAAACTGTAGTTTGTATTATTTTCTTTAAAAATTTACATATTTTCCCATCAACAAATATTTTCTCTGCCAAAAGTTTGGAATAATAACAATTTAAATGCTTTTGAAAGAAGCTTACCACATCTGCATTTGTGTGACAGTAAAGACGTTTAGGTAACACTTTAGAATACTGTTGTATTCATTAATGACCCTACTGTTGTATATTCATTAATGACCCTGTCATTAATGAATAACTGCACAGGAACAAATGTGTAACGCAATATTAACATTCTAGTAAACTAACAATTTACTCTGATTAATGAATAAGTACTCAGCACTCAGTTGAATGAGGTATTTCACTGTTACCTAATAACTATCATACCACCCAGAATACTACTAACAACTACTATACAGGTTCAAAATTAATGTGAATAATGTATATTGTTTAATTAGTTCTAAAGTGAAGATCATGGAAACCCAGTAGTAATGACTCAAGTATTACCAAATCCTTCAAAAGGAATTACTAATTACTTAGATCAGTAAGGTGAAAAACATGATAACTCTCTAGTATTGACTGAAGTCATTGTACGCTTTGAGGTTTTTGTAAGGTTTTGGATAGGGATGACCCAAGTGTTACTACATCCTTCTAAAGGAATTACTGGACATTTGGGTCAGTATTCTAAAGTGAAGATCATGTTAACCCACTAGTAATGACTCAGGTGTTACAACATCCTTTTAAAGGAATTACTTTCCAAAACCCACAAAAACTTCAAAAGCTTACAATGACTTCAGTCATTATAGAGAGTTATCATTCTTTTCACTTTAGAATACTTCAGGAAATAACTAGTTATTCCTTTAGAAGGACGTAGTATGTGAGTCATTGCTAGTGGGTTACCATGATCTTCACTTTAGAATTAATTTATGCATTATGCATTATTGCAATTATGAACCTATATATATAGTAGTTTGTAGTCCTCTGGGAGGTATGAAAAAATAGTTATTGATTAGTTCATAATAGTGAACTACCTCATTCAACTGAGCACTATTACTTACTAATTCAGAGTTACTTAATAGTACTTTTGTCTTAATAGAAGTTACTAGAATGTTAATATTGTGTTGCCTATTTGTTCTTATGTAGTTATTCATTAATGACGGAATAGTGTCCTAAAGTGTAAACCTTTCAAAAACATAAAAACAAATCTTAATTGTTCCAAACTTTTGACCAGAAGTGTATGTAGTTGTTTTTTTACAGACACTGCAGATCAATCTGACACTTGCGTATTACTTGTGAGTTCTTTTATTATGTAGCGAGATAAATATGTACTGTAACTACCTGAAGTTTTTGAGATATGAAAAACGGGGGGAAAAGAAAAATGTGGCCTTTATTAACAAAACAAAAATAGTTATCTGGAATATTTTATTCTGATCAATCATATGCAGCATTCAGCCTTAAAATATTTATATTTTTTATTATGACTTTAACCTTCTGATGTCTCTTAATTTCTTCAGTTTTTGAAAAATGTGAGTTTCTATAGGATTGTATTCTCCTTAGCCTTCAGAAGGGAATATGATAGCAAGAGACTCTTTGTAAATCGGCACCACTAATAAGTCAACAGTAGCCTTCTAGTCAGTACAAACATTTTATAAATGTTACCACAGTACAGGGTACACATGTAGGCTATTGTTTTACTAAGAAAAAATCATCATCATATTATTATTAACAAGTATTACTGTTAACTGAAACAAAAATATTGACACAGAGCAAATACAGAGCGGTGACTCTCTCGATGAATGCTCAATCAACATCAGCCATCTTGCAAACAGACACTCTCACAAGAAGCGGATTTCGCCCCAGACGCGCATCAATTTCGCTTCAAACTTTTGCTTTTTACGCGCGTCCTATTCGCTCTGGACGCGCGAATGGATTCAAAATGTTCAAGTGTCCAACTAGATGCGAATTTGACGCTCTATTCACGTTTCGGTGTGAACGCAGCATAAGACCTAATGCACGGATCCATTATAATGACGCACATCCAATATTTTCTTAACTGTTTACGTTCACTTAAGACATAAACGACTATGTTTACGTGGATACTCATCAAGACTAATTTTGTGTGTTGGTAATGTGTGTACACAACCACACTATGATGGTAAAATCCACTTCTCTTTTTTAATCCCCATAAATCATCAGCAGTGTCTCAGAACAAGCCGTCTGCAGATTTTAGCATATATGATGTCACATTGCACAGGCAACGCCCACGACTGGTGACGGACTCTATCCTATTACCATAGGCCCCAGCCTGAGTGAACTGTACAGTCCGCCATGTTTATCTCATCGCCAGAGCATTTAAAGGGATACTCCACCGTTTTTTCATATGTTATTCTCTTAACTAAGATGAGTTGATACATAGCTCTCTCGTCTCAGTGCGTGCACTAAATCGCTCTGTCTTGCAGCGAAACTTTGTTAGCACTTAGCTTAGCCCAGTTCATTCATTACGATCCAAACAGAGAAGCGACCAAACACCTCCACGTTTTCCCTATTTAAACACAGTTACACGAGTAGTGTAACTCGACCAAGTATGGTGACACAAAATAAAACGTGTAAAATGGATAACTATAATGTATAGTTATAGTAGCCTATACATTATAAAGTGTTCCCTAAAAAGTGTCTACAACCTCCCCTGTCTTCAAGTAAGGTAATAATATAATTAGAAGAAAACAAAAAATCTTTGTTTTTTTTGTCCATGTATTTCTTTATATTGTTAAGAAGCTGTGTGATAGCCGGAAAATGTACAGCCATAGTCATTACATATAATAAATCCCAACAGGGTTTTGGCAGCCTTGCATCATCTTTTTTGGAACTGTTTTGCATTAATTACCGGCTTGCTCTAACCTTTTATTTCGTTGTCAAAGCCAATTATTACCTGCATTTGGCCCCTGGCAGGTTTTAAATTTGTACCCTGGTACCAGGCCTGAAATAAATGTATCAGAGAGAGGTGAATTGGGACGAGCAGTTGCCCAGGCGCGTTGGTTTGAGGTTGATGAGATGTGCGTTGCGGAGCTGTAAAGCACTTTAGTGCGCCACTAATTTATCACTGTCGTGAGGGGCGTGGAAAGAGGTTAAGCTCAGCGGAGGCAAGAGAGTTGCACGGAAGATGTTGATTGATCGCCTTTTTTCAATTTGTTGCTTCCTTTTCTCAGCCAGTGCTAAAACTCTGTTCAGCCCACTGACAAATACTGCAGAGGTGTTTGTAGGAGTAAAGACCTCACCGAGCCAAAAGCGTCCTCTCGTACTCTTTCATTCTGCGCTTTTTCTTTTTCTCAGTTTTCACCATCTGTACCTTAAAAGCTCCTTCGACTGCCTGACATTCTGAAATGTTCTTTTCTTATAGTAATTTGTGGCAGCTTCTTTTTTTTTTTCATTGTCTTACATAGGCTTTATCTTTTGTCTTCTGTTTGGCAGACCGTTGCTTTGTTTTTCTCTTCATTCTCGTCCATCTGTCTTGCTTTAGATATTTTTGTAAGTGTCATTAAGCAGAAATACTTTATCTGAAGTAACTAAGCAATTAATAATTATCAGGACAGTTTCTCTGCAGGACTCCCTAAAATCCCTAGGAACCTCCACTCACTCTTAATACAAAAGAGTTTCCTTCTTTCACTTTAGACAAATTCCATCTTTAAAGAGGCATTTAGTTCACATAGTAGTAGTTTAGTAGCAGTTCTAGCTAGCATTAGCACTGATGCTAGCGAATTTTAGACTCTACACAATAATTAATTCCATTACCTGTCTAGCAATAAGAAGCAACTTGTGCATCACTATTCAAGGTTGTCTGTCATCAAATCATTCCATCTTGTGTACACCATGACAATGTTTGCGCTCATTTTTTCTTTCTGTCTTCTGGATTCAGACCTTTTCTGCTTCTTCAGCTGTAAGAGGGGTTTTTCAATAAATGCTGTTTTTGAACTGGGGGAAGAGTTTTGAGTTTGAGTATGAAAGTTACAGAATGTTTTATGAACTCTTTTATTTCAAAAGATCAAAATAAAAATCTATTTTTTCATGACACAAGCCCTTTATATGCTATAAGAGCACAGAGAACAGTATGAGTTTTAAATCACTGTCGATCAAACGTTGACACCAGTGTGTTTTGAGGCCAGAGGTTACAGATGGCTTCAGCTGCACTTACTGTAGGCAAACTCTTTTATAGTGCTCCACTGTGTTTTTGCACCTTTCGTCAAATTACTTTTCACGGTTTGAGTTTTTTGACATTATTTTTTTCACAGTTGGCTGTTTCCTGAAAAATGGCACTGGTTTCTTTAAAAGCCATGTTATTCTTTGTTAGTTTCAGAGTTTAGAAATGTGTTTTGATGTAATGTTGCTATTGTACCATGTCAAAGAGTGTATCAATTGGGGTCTGGAAGTAAAAATCTAATTCATTTTCTTCTTTGGGGAATTAATTCTCAATTGTAACTTATAAAACTTTAAAGACAGACCTACTGTGAGCAAGGAGGTTGTTCATTGATGGGATATGCTTTTGTTGAAGCCACCATGCCACATTTCAACATATTCATTAAAATAATTTTTTAACATAATTTTTTATTCCTGATTAAAAAACGACATTGCCTATGATTTCGCAAAGAAACATCCACCAATCAGATGCGCGCCAATATAATTCTTAACCACCTTTTCCATTTCTGCAGCTGACATAAAATGGTTAAATATAGTTGTATAAATAGTTGCATGCATATGTAGGACATAAATGCATATATTGCAATGATCTTAAAATATAATGTTTCAATATGATAAGCAAGTTTAAATCAATAGTTTTATATTTCTCTATCATTTTGTAATTCAGTTGTCATTTGCGATGCTTCTTTTCCTATTTATGGCATTAAGTACACAGCATTGTACCTTGTTTTTTTGTCTGGTTTTCAAATATTTTTTTGGTTAATGGCTTATAACTCTTGAAGAATTTTGCTTCTAGGATTATAACTTTGTGTGATGACTAACAAATCATTTGGACTGTATTTGAATGAGACATATTTAGGGATTACAATATCACAAGGAATATAAATAGCATATCAATATCAAACAATGTGATCTTCATAAAATGTAAAATCAGTTTGAACATGTTGTATTTTGTGTGTTGATATAAGAATGAGGTTTCAGAAGGATGACTGTGAGTGGCAGTGGGTTTAGCACTGATGTGTGTGTGTGGGTCTTCTATTAGACGGCTGTAATCCTCGGAGTGGACTGAATCACACGGAAGTGTGTGATTCATCTGAGAGCGACACAACGCCAGCCCTATTCTGCAGTCTCCCACACTTCTGTTAGCTTTAATCTTACAAGCACACACACTTTCATTGTGTGCTTGGGGTGAAGTGTAAATGACAGACTGTGAAAACACTACAGGAAAGACAGATGTGCTATGGCTAATCTGTGTTGAGTTTTTGAGGTTACTTTACTGAAAATTGCATCTTAAATCAAGTGTGTGAAATCCATAGTAGACTTAATCACTTTAATGCCATTATCTCAGACTGGGAAGCGTACCGCTCTGGACCGCTGTCCTGAAATTTAATAACCTACTAACAACCAGCCAACATCAGTTTCATAACCACGTTGCTCATCAAATTCATATCAAAGTTAAACACATTTACAAAGCCCTAGAGTTGCATGGGAATCACTGAGACAATGTATAAATCACAGATTTGAATAGGCCAGAAATAGAAAAGAACAGAATCATCAGAAATTGAAGTTACCAGCAGCAGACTGAGACTCAGTGAACATGTGAACACTGAGAAGTTCAAGTTAAAAACATTATGGAGATATTTCCTGAAACTGTTGATCTTCTGCTATGCCCACAGTAAGAATGCTATCGACCAGGTTTTGAGGCCGACTCCCCAGCCCCATCCCCCCCCCCCCCCCATTCCTAGAGAGGAAGTCAGCCACAGCCATCTGCACCCCCGGCCTGTGGATCACCATGAACTTAAAAGGCTGTAAAGCTAGATACCAACGGGTGATCCGCGCGTTGGTGTCCTTCATGCGGTGGAGCTACTGCAGGGGCGCGTGGTCCGAATAGAGGGTGAACTCCCGCCCCAGGATGTAATAGCGCAGGGTGAGGACCGCCCATCTGATGGCCAAACACTCCTTCTCTATGGTGCTGTACTTAGTCTCTCTCTTTGAGAGCTTACGACTAATGTACAGCACCGGACAGTCCTCCCCCTCCACCTCCTGGGACAGGACAGCGCCCAGCCCCCTGTCCGACGCGTCAGTCTGCAACAGAAAAGGGAGAGAGAAAATAGGAGAGTGCAGGAGCGGTCCACCACACAGAGCAGCCTTAACCTGGCTAAAAGCCTGTTGGCACTGCTCCGTCCACTGGACCGTGTCTGGTACCTCCTTTTTAGTGAGGTCAGTCAGCGGGCTGGTGACCTCCGAATAGTCAGGAATAAACCTTCTGTAATATCCCGCCAGCCCCAGGAACTGCCTCACCTCCTTTTTGGTCTTAGGTCTAGGACAGGTTGCAATTGCTGCTGTTTTGTCAATTTGGGGACGCACCTGCCCATGACCCAAGTGGAAGCCCAGATACCTTACCTCCACCCGCCCAACTGCACACTTCTTCGGGCCTGTCTTAGCGCCCCGAGGATGGCCCTTAAATGCTCCACATGCCGCTGCCAGTCATTACCGTAGATGATGATATCATCCAAGTATGCCGCGGCATATGGAGCATGGGGTCGCAGAATTCTGTCCATGAGACACTGAAACGTGGCCGGAGCCCCGAACAACCCGAAAGGAAGTGTTACAAATTGGTGTAATTCAAACGGTGTGGTGAAGGCTGTTTTTTCTTTGGACATGGGAGACAAGGGGATCTGCCAATATCCTTTCGTTAAGTCCAGCGTCGAATAAAAACGAGCCGTACCTAACCGATCAAGCAGCTCGTCAATCCGCGGCATTGGATAAGCGTCGAATTTCGACACTGCATTCACCCTGCGATAGTCCACACAAAACCGTACCGAGCCGTCCGTTTTAGGAACTAAAACTATCGGGCTTGCCCAGTCACTGTGGGACTCCTCAATTACTCCCATCTCCAGCATTGCCTCTAATTCCGTCTGAACCACTTTTTTTTTGTGTTCAGGCAATCTGTATGGCCGGCCACGAACTACCACGCCCGGCTCAATATGGTGCTGGATCAGATTAGTACGACCAGGCAGGGGTGAAAACACATCCGCAAACTCTCTTTGTAACCTTGTGATGTCAGTGAGCTGCGAGGGCGAGAGGTGATGTCCCCGTGCCGATCGTTCTAATGGCCCGATGAGGTCCATACCAATTCTTGCGAAGGGGACCTGCACAAGAGGTAGAGGGCGCAATGGCGCTTTTGGGGCGGCCGGTGGGTTTACCAACTGACATTCACGACACGACGCGCACCACCTGCGTACGTTCTCGCGAATGCCCGGCCAGAAGAATCGGGTCATTAAACGATTTAACGTAGCTGTCATCCCTAGATGCCCCGCCATCGGATTACTCCGTGGTACTAACAATTGGGTTGTATCCTCCTTTGTCTGAGTGTCTTGGGTCACCCGATACAACCTGTCTTTAATAACGGCAAAATAAGGATAGGAGAGCAGGCGGTTAGGTTGGAGGATCTGCCCATCGGTGGAACGGACCTGTTCAAACGCATGTTTGAGCGTCTCATCTTGGGACTGTTCCAGGGGAAAGTCATCGCGACTGGAGAGGTTTAGCCTCGCCAAACCGCTCGGTTCCTCTGAAACAGTTCCGCTGGGTCCAGGAACAGCCTCTCCGACCTGAGCGCTCGGCCCCTTCCCCGCCTTTTCTTTTTCCCATCCGTTGTCAAACATCCCAATAATTGTTCAAAAGCTGGCCAATTCGTCCCCAAAATTAACGGATGCCGGAGGCGCGGGCTAACTGCGACCTCCACACAATGATTTTGTCCCCTGAATTTAATAGTGATGGCCTTTAAGGAGTATTCCACTATATCCCCGTGCACACACCTCACCTTAACCATGCGGCCCATATCCAATGCCCCGGATTGTATCAGGCTTTGATGGATGGAGGTCTGGTTACAACCTGAATCCACCAAGGCCTGATAGGTACCCCCCTTAATACTCACAGGTATCTGGTATAACCCGGCTTGATCGGGGGCGGCCTGCGGAACGTCCGGGATCCGGACCAATGTCCCAACCTCCATGACCGGGCAGCGCTCCACAAAATGCCCGGATCCCCGCAACGCCAACAGGCCGGCCCAGGCTTCCCCGCCGCCCTTATGGGCAGGAAGTGGGTCAAGGAAATTGGCGTGGGGAGAGCGCAGGAACCGCGTCGAGCCCTTCAGGGTGTCCCAGCCCCCCTTCCGTGACGGATCCTCGCGACCCGGCTGGACCCTCGGCTCCAGCCTTCCAGCGGGGAGGTGCCCTCGGTAGTCCGTTAAAACGGGTCCTGGGAAAAGGAACGGGCTTAGGGGAATGGGAAGAGAGAGAGAGAAATGGATGGCAGGGGTTTGCCGACCCCGGAGCACGCTGCCAGTTGATCCTTCGCCAGTTGGATGGCCAGATCCAGCGACGCCGGCCGGTGGCACTGGACCCACTGGGCAGTCCTCTTCGGTAAGCTTGGCTTGAAATCGACCTTCTTGATCCGCCCGCAAGTCCAGCAGGGCTCGGTGGTTCTCCTGATGCAGACCCGCGAGCGATGTGATGATGTCCGCAAATGGCGTTCCCGATGTTCCTGACGGAGTTTGCATCTTGGCGGCGGCGTTCTCCTTCCTTCCCGGGTTTCGGCACCAGTGTAGTATTTCCCTTTTCGCGTGTGTGGGAGAAGGAAGGAGACCGGGGTCAGCTGGCTGAGGCTCGTGGGTAATTTATTAAATAAACTCAGAACATACTCCCGCCACATGCGCACGTCGAACATAAATCTTCTTCACAGTTCAAAATACTCGGTAGCTTTGTCTTGCTTTCTCAGAGTCCTCTTTTCTCGGTCGGTCCCACGGGTCCTCAGCCCTCTCTCTCCCGAACACTGGTTCCAGTCTGTCTCTTATACGGTCTCCCCACGCCAATTACTGCAACGAGACACAGGTGTCAGTCATTTTGCACTTGACTCACTTACCGCCGCTCGTCTCTCCACTCTCTCTCTCGTCGCAGACCTCGCTGAACCATGCCTCCCCCGCCGCACCGCTATTGTGCCTATTATGTGCTATTCACTTTCCCACTGTTGCTATAGATATGTTACTTTTTACACTCTTCATATCCTGTCCTGAAAAGATGACTGAAAATGTACTCGCAATTGCTGTCCTACGGCAAAACATGAGAGCAGCTGCGTTTTAGACCAAGCATATAATAGTGACTAAGTGCGACCTGGACACATCAGTGAATGGTGAGATATTTTGATAAATAAAATGATCCTGTCAGAAGAATAGCATGAGAACTTTATTATGTCTGTTCCGTCTCTATCATCTCAGTGAGCTGTTGAGGTTTTATGCATGCCCAGGAAGGGGACTGTAGCGTTTTCTGATGTTTCATATTCCAAATGTTGTTAAACTAATAACTTTCACGTACATTGCTATTCTTATGGTGAACCGTTGCTTACACAGTAGCATCTGCATTAGAACACCCTCACTAATTCTAGGAAATTCTGGAACCAGGCTGGGCATTCACGTCTAAACATAAACCTCTTTATTTTAATCTGCGAAACATCAAAATATAACTTTGTTTTAGAAAGGACTATGTTCCATTAGCGTGCTGAAACCTGTTGCCTGAAACCTTCTCATTGCTAAAAAAAGAAAAGGTTCTCTGGCAAAACGAGAGGATAATTTGTCTAGTTGTCAAGAAGAAACCGTTGCAGTTTGGTGCATTTAAAGTTGAAACAAGCGCGTGCAGGCAAGGTCAGCTGTGCTTAAAGACTTTAGATATACGAAGACTGTGGACATACTCGAATGGGAGAAAGTGCAACATGCAATATGGATAGATAGAGTGGTTAAATGTGTATACAAAGCCTGTCATTCTTTATAACTCTCAATGGGTTTTTCCCTTATTCAAATAAAAGTGTAAGGGTTATGTCAATGATATTATTAAATGACTTAAATTATGATACTTTTTCAGGTGGTTGCTGGGATTTCTTATCGCTATCAGCTTGCAACGTGATATCTAATGTTAATGGCAACATTTTTAGAGCTAAGCCATTCGGCGTGGTAGCTCAGGCACACATACATAGGTTGCTGATCCGATACGGAAAATTCGAGATGTTCTCCATTGATTTTAACCAATAAAAAATCGATTATGATTTCAGACACGATTATCTTCCCCTTTTTTATAGTTTATTTGAGGCCGCTCCTGTGGCGTTATTTTAATGACAAACACAAATCTCTCAACTCGAAGGCCGATTTCCTTCATTCTCACACAAAACCGGACGCGTGTTTTCAAATATGCCTTTGTGTCATGGCTCTTCTGCTCTCGCTCAGATATAACGTGTGCGCGCTTAAACTCAAACTCAAACTCTCTAGTTACTCTTTCTCTGTGGTCTTCTCTCCTGGATTTAAGCTTTCAACCTTAACACTTGACTTTCACGATTGCCTGACAAAATAACACTGTACCTTTAAATTGTAAAGAAATTACGGATTCACCTTTATTTCATGATAGCAAAGTTATTTTATTATGTAATAGTTATTTTTGAGTTAAGTGCTAACTTAAGTGCTTGTAAATAGGTATTTATTGAATTATTTTATTTACTGAACCGCTACTGATCACCAGATATAAGTGAGAGCGCGACTCGTGACAACACTCATGGAAAGAATGTGCTTTTTTTTGGTTGGTAATTTAGGCATAATTTGTGGGTGGGATCTATGGTTTTTGCCAGGGTCAATATTGTTTTTTTTTAGGGTGGTGTATATGGAGTGTGGGCACTGGGCACCCACCGGCAGAAACATAAGTCGGCTCCTTTGCACACATGTATATTAAAACATGCATTCTCATGGCTGTGCAGTGCAGCAGCAGTACACATATCTTGGCGAGTGTTTTGTCCTATTCCGTCCAGTCTATGTTCATGTGCGGATATATGCATGTCTGCCGATGCAGCACCTTGTTTTCTTACACTCAGCAGCATGCATATATTGGCTTGTATTGTCTATTTCCTGTGTCTCCTACTTTTTTGGGGGACACAGCAGCATGTCTGTGAATGTATAGCAGCAAGTCTATGCACTTGCGCTGCAGCAGCAGTAGAGATGCAACTACTAATTTTTTTTTTTAAATTTACTTCAATTATTACTGTCAATTATTTTCCCGATTAATTGATTAATCAGATGGGAAAAAAAACACACATTAAAATGAGTTTTTTGATTAAACATTTTAATTCATTATTTTAAACAATACTATTCCACATCCAACCCAATGCTGTCCTCTAAACAATATGTAATATACAACTATATGTAATAAATTTGATTGATAATCAAATTCGTTGTCAATTATTTTCATTATCAATAATAATTTATTTTATTGATTAGTTGTTGCAGCCCTAAGCAGCAGCATTGCAGATCTATTCTGCCAAGAACAAATACATTAACATTGCACATTATTATTACCATGCCGATCTCTCTGAGAGTTGTCATGACAGAAAAGCATAAATTAATATGACCTTTCCTACAGATGATTTTGTTATGCCAGTGACAAGTGACTTTATTAGTGTGTCTGTTACGATGCGGCAAGGACAAAGCAGAGAGTGAAACCAATCGCAAGCACTTTAAGAATCCAACAAGTAATCCAGGGTAAACTCAGAACAAGGTACACAGTACAAGGAACATCACAACTTCAAACAATGACCGACAAACACCAACTGAAGAACATGGGTATAAATACACAGGCAAACAAGCTAAACAAGATAAAAGGGGGCGTGGCTAATCAGAAACACATGGGGAGACTAATCAACAAAACGGGGAACAGCTGAACATGAAAATACAGGGAAACACATGACAGACAAGAGCAAGGAACAAAACACAAAACCCACACCGTGACATAGCCCGCCCAGGAACAGCTCAGGAACTGTTCCCGGCTCAGGAAAAGACGACACCGGCTCAGGAACAGACGACACCGGCTCAGGAACAGACGACACTGGCTCAGGAACAGATGACACCGGCTCAGGAACAGACGACACCGGCTCAGGAACAGAAGACACCGGCTCAGGAACAGAAGACACCGGCTCAGGAACAGACAACACCGGCTCAGGAACAGACGACACCGGCTCAGGAACAGACGACACACACACTGGCTCGGGAACAGACACTAGAACAGTAACGACCACAAGGACAGACACAAACACAGGAACAGACGTTGGCTCCGGCTCAGGAACAGACACCACACATACTGGCTCGGGAACAGACAACACACACACGGGCTCGGGAACAGACAACACACACACAGGCTTGGGAACAGGAACTGACTCTGGCTCGGGAACAGGAACAGTCTCTGAATAGGCCATCTTGTCCGTAGACACTGGCTCGGAGGAAGTGCCGTGAACAGTCTCTGAATCGGCCATCTTGTCCTGGCTCAGAGGAAGTGACGTGAACCGACTCTGGATCGGCCATCTTGTCTGTAGACACTGGCTCTGTAGAAGTGATGTGAAGCGTCTCTGGCTCGGCAGAAGTGACGTGAACAGTCTCTGACTCAGCCATCTTGTCCGTAGACACTGGCTCGGAGGAAGTGACGTGAACAGTCTCTGGCTCGGCCATCTTGTCCATAGACACTGGCTCGGAGGAAGTGACGTGAACAGACTCTGGATCGGTCATCTTGTCCGTAGACACTGGTTCTGTAGAAGTGACGTGAAGCGTCTCTGGATCGGCAGAAGTGACGTGATCAGTCTCTGGATCGGCAGAAGTGACGTGAACAGTCTCTGACATGGCAGACGTGACGTGAACAGGCTCTGACTGGGCAGACGTGAACCGTCTCTGGATCAGCAGAAGTGACGTGAACAGTCTCTGACTGGGCAGAAGTGACGTGGACAGTCTCTGGATCGGCAGAAGTGACGTGGACCGTCTCTGGATCGGCAGAAGTGACATGAACAGTCTCTGACTTGGCAGAAGTGACGTGGACAGTCTCTGGATCGGTAGAAGTGACGTGAACCGTCTCTGGATCGGCAGAAGTGACGTGAACAGTCTCTGACTGGGCAGAAGTGACGTGGACAGTCTCTGGATCGGCAGAAGTGACTTGAACAGTCTCTGACATGGCAGACGTGACGTGAACAGTCTCTGACTGGGCAGAAGTGACGTGGACAGTCTCTGGATCGGTAGAAGTGACGTGGACAGTCTCTGGATCGGCAGAAGTGACGTGAACAGTCTCTGACATGGCACACGTGACGTGAACAGGCTCTGACTGGGCAGACGTGACGTGAACAGGCTCTGACTGGGCAGACGTGACGTGAACCGTCTCTGGATCAGCAGAAGTGACGGGGAGCGCAGGCTCGGCAGGGCTGACGTGGAGCGCATGCTCGGCATGAAGCTCAGGCATGTCGTGGTGAAGCTCTAGCTGGACGTGGCTGACGTGAAGCTCTGGCTGGACGTGGCTGACATGAAGCTCTGGCTGGACGTGGCTGACATGAAGCTCTGGCTGGACGGTCTCTGGGATGAAGCTCTCTTCACAAACGGAGAGCGCCTCTTTCCAGTTCAGACCGGATAAATCGGGGAGCTCCCTCGGGTTGACCTTCTTAGCCCCCAGCCGGTAACATAATTTGATCACCTTGTCCCCCAGGGAGCAGGAGGCAGCAAGTGAAGCAAACCCCCAGGTGTACTGGAACAAATCTTGGCTATCCAGGGCCAAGGCCGCGATCTGTCCAGCGAACTCCCGGCTCATGCTGGGGAGATCAGGCGAGATCCGTGCTGCTGGATTCATTTGGGGTCGGTCGTTCTGTTACGATGCGGCAAGGACGTAGCAGAGAGTGAATCCAATCGCAAGCACTTTAAAGGGTCACTCCACCCATTTCAACATTAATCTTTATTGAAAGTGGGTTATATATGTAGTCGAAATGTAAAAGAAATTTTGAATTTGGTGCCCTCTTGACCGAGAAAAGACAGAAAATAACCTTAGTTATATGTATTTGTAAGACAACAACTCCCACAATGCACCACATTGCACAGCTCCGCAAGCCACTCCCACTAATCCAGAACAGCGCGCAAACACCAGAGAAATCACTCTTCCGTCTACAAGGCTAGCTGCCAAAAGAGTTTGAAATTCATTTCACACAAAATGTCTAGTTAGTTGGCTGTGGCGAGCAGGACGAGGGCGAGGGACGTGAGAGGACGGCGTGAGTGATAATGAATGACACCTGTGAGACGCAGCGGTCTTATATCTCTCACGGAGGAGCGGATGCACAAAAGGAACAGGCCTGATTTTATGTTTTGTTTCTGTTGTGTGTGGCCAGCTGGCTTATACTTTTGTTTTGTATTTGTTTATTTTACTATTAAAATGTTCGCCGGTTCCCGCCTCCTTCTTCCCACAACAACGAACCCCGTTACATTGGCAAACTCATTAGCGAATTACTCCTCGTTTGTATTTCTTTCTATATGGTGAATTATTGCATGATACCTGGATGTTCAGTCAGAACATATGCGGTGCGACACTAGGATGGTTCACATCGCAACACAAACGTCCGTGTGGTCGTCTGATTCAGAGATTTCGTCCAGGAGAAATTGCTATCGTTGAAGTTCTCTGCAGCAGACGGACTCTATCTGTGTCCGTAGCGCACAGCGAGAGCACAGGCACCAGCAGTCCGCCCAGCTCGAGCCAGTCCGGGCTCCTCGTCCGTGACAGGCAGCCGCCTCCTGTTTCTCCATCAGCCTCAGCTGCTCTTCACTATATTGCGGCTCGTAAAGATAGCCACGAACAGCGGATTCGAGCAGCAGAATTTCAAAATCCTCTACTTCCATATCATGTTTAGTTTCTTCCATATCGTGTTTAGTTTCTTCCGTCATTGTCATAACTTCCTATCTCCACAGCGCTTGGTAGCTTAGCTTATAAACAAGATGGCTGATATTGATTTCAGTATCTACAAGTGAAGTCCCACCCACTGATCTGTGATAGCTCTGTTAGCGCATTAGGTCCAACCTATGGGCAGGTTTGAAAGGGTAGGATCTAGTGCTTGTAGTCTTTAGAGAAATCCCCTCTTCTTACACTTCCTCCTACAATGACGTAAAATGACGATTTTTGCGTCATTGTAGGAGGAAGTGAAAAAGGTAAATAGCGGATTTCTCTCGTCTCAGGGGAAAATGAGAGGGTATTGCACGACCATTCAATAGTATGACTAGGTTTCTAACAATGGAAAGCTTAATGCAAATAGGTGGAGTGTCCCTTTAATAACGCAACAAGTAATTCAGGGTAAACTCAGAACAAGGTACACAGAACAAGGTACACAGAACAAGGTACACAGAACAAGGTACACAGAACAAGGTACACAGAACAAGGTACACAGAACAAGGTACACAGAACAAGGTACACAGAACAAGGTACACAGAACAAGGTTCACAGAACAAGGTACACAGAACAAGGTACACAGAACAAGGTACACAGAACAAGGTACACAGAACAAGGTACACAGAACAAGGTACACAGAACAAGGTACACAGAACAAGGTACACAGAACAAGGTACACAGAACAAGGTACACAGAACAAGGTACACAGAACAAGGTACACAGAACAAGGTACACAGAACAAGGTACACAGAACAAGGTACACAGAACAAGGTACACAGAACAAGGTACACAGAACTAGGAACATCAAACAACGACCGCCAAACACCAACTGAAGAACACGGGTATAAATACACAGGCAAACAAGCTAAACAAGATAACAAGGGGGCGTGGCTAATCAGAAACACATGGGGGACTAATCAACAAAACGGGGAACAGCTGAACCTGAAAAGACAGGGAAACACATGACAGACAAGAACAAGGAACAAAACACAAAACCCACACCGTGACAGTGTCATTGCATCGTTCATTCAACCGATGTGTATATAAATACAGATTCATTCAGAAATTAAGCTTAATAATAATAATAATAATAATAAAATGGATATATAAAAAAAAATAAAAAAATATAATATACTCTTATATTTTAAATAAAATATTTATAATTATAATTTTATAAGTTGTTGTTAATAGAACTGTTGATGTATAGTACAGAAAAATGATTTTAACTGAAATCATTTCTTAATAAATTGGGATATTTTTCTGTGTTTGCATGAGGCCTCTAAACAATAATTAAAAGAATGGGATCAATTTATAATGTCCAAAGCACATGTTAGTCTAATTACAAAAGATATGTGAAATTATATCTTGGCAAAATAATAGCATTCATTTTCTTATGTAACATATCATTTATTTTGTTTGTAACCCGAACAGTTCTTTGTGATTCACCAAATGATTTGATGTCATCTAAATCCTTGTTGTCTTTATGTGGTTGCTGCTGTTTTCTTTATATCTATTTTATAAGTGTCATTAGTATTATAGAAGCCAGGATATCACAGAGAGGCAGAGCGTTACGCCCCATTGAGCTGAACTGGAATGAGACAGAGGGAGATATGAACGAGTGTGTGGAAATAAATCTCACAGCGACAGGAAAAAACTAGAAGAGAAAGCAGAATCGATGGTGAAATAGACGGTTGTTGTTTTCCGTGGACAGAGTCAAATGATCCTTTCGGTTGGGTGGCACTTCAAAACCAGGCACAGAAAACCTGTTTGTGTGATCTCTTAACCTCATGTGCATGATTCCCCTTTTCCTTTTAGGCAATAAAGGGACAAGAGGTCATTGGTATAAAGAGATTGTTCACCCACACAACTAAATACTGTCATCATTTATTCGCCCTCATGTTGTTCCAAACCCACTCGACATTCTGTTCTTTCTTCTGTGGAACAGAAGATATGTTTTGAAGAACATTGGGGTCAAAACAACACTAGACCCCATCTATTTTCATTGTATGAAAAAAACAAAACAAAGCACTGAAACTTCAAAATATCTTCATCTGTGTTCTACAGCCGAACGGAAGTCAAAAAGAGTCATTTTTGAAAATGTGTTTTTCAAACCAGTCCTGGTCTTTTCTTACTCTGTACACACCCCTCCCCCAGAACAGCTACCAACTGCTGAACACACAACACAGGCTGTCAGAGGCATGTTGAGAAGGCTTTTGTAGTCAGTGAGAAGCGACCGTTAGGCCAGCAGTCTTCAACACACAAAACAACAGCACAGGCTCCACACACACACACTCTCATTTGTTGTAACAGCACACCGAAGAAACGCTTTGATTTTGAGAGCTCTAGATCTGCAGCACTTTGATTTCAAGAGGCTTTGCGATCACATTTATGATGCAGGGATATATTAATAAAGTTAATGTGTTATATTTAGGTAGACAGCAAAAAAATGAATAAAAAAAATAACAGTGGCCCTAAAAATTATTAACACATTTACATCAGATTTAAAAATGTCTGAATGTAACCGAATTAAATACAAAATATCAGCAAATGTCATCTGTGCTCAAATGCTGCTAGAGCTTTTCTCAGAATTAATTTCACTTTCCTGTGCCATTTTTTGCAATGATTTTTAATCAGCTGGTGTCCAGGCAATGAATCTACTTGCACTCACAGAGGAACCACAGGTGTACAAAGTGGTAACCTGTAATTGCTTCACAATTTGTTCAGGTTGATTTAGTGACATTAAACATACTTTTTGACCAATGAATTTGCTACTATCAGAATTCTCAGTGCACATGTGTAGTATTTCACATTAACTATGAATATGATCCAATAGCATTTGACAACCACAATGCGATTCTATTAATCTATTGAATTGTCATTTAAAACATTTTTGTGAAATCTTTTACTTGAATAGTAGGGCCATGGATGCAATTGCTTCCTTCATCGATGCATTTGCCCTTCATCTTAGTATAACTGACAGATTTGTATTATACCCCAATAGATTTTAGATTTTTAATAGATTTTTCTTTGCCTTACAAGAGGAGGTCAAGAGCAGGTCATTTTTCTGCCTGTTCCGTTTGCTCAACACACTGATTTATATTAATGCTGCTTTATATCGATTTTGAGGACTTATTTGCCTCCAGCAACACCATAAACATGGGACAATATTAAATTCCTGTGAATTATTAATGTTCATTTTATTGCAGACAAGTTTCAAATAAATACGGTTCAAAACTAGGCAAAAAAGCTTTCACTTTGTTTCAAATGCTTTTTGATTTCTGATTGGTCGCTGTGATGCTCGGGCAGCAAATAGGAATGGAGAAGTGTCCATTTTAAAAGTACACAGGTGGTTGGTGGTCCCGTTGGGCTGCTGCCAGTCCTCTGGGGTTTAAAGGATCCGGCAGTTAATCCGGCGCCTTCTTTTATTCACCAACGCTTTTACATTTTAAATTACCATTCATTCAGCCGGCCAACCGTCACGCCAGCTGACACACTATGGCTTCACAGATGTTTAAATCATCCAGGGCAAGAGCTACTCTGCCCCCTACTGCCTAAATCTGAACATTAATATATAAAAAAAAATATATATATATATATATATATATATATATATATATATATATATATATATATATATATATTGTTGTTTATATTAATTAATTAATTAATTACATGATTAATCAAACAAATCAACATATTAGTTGATTATTATAATAGTTGTTAATTGCAGCACTTGAATAACTACAGCTTTTTGATAAGTGTTAATTGTCAGCAGTGAAATAGAGACACTGAAATGTGTCAGATTTCATAGTGTGGGCTCAACTACATTTTAAAGTGTGAGAAACTCTATTAGCATTTTGCATTTGTGTGTGAATGTTCTCGGATGAAGCCTGTGGACGTCACTGGATTGTTTGGTGCTTTGTGTGAGTGTTGTGGTAGTGGACGTTTTTCTGTCCAAGCGTCTCTCTTGTGTGTTCTTTCTTTCTTGTGACAGATAGTGTCTTATCAGCGGGCCAGTTTGAAACTCAAACAGCCAGTGCTTTAGTCCAGTCTAGCCTGGAGGAGGTCATCAACCGTTTCATTCACTTCAGCCCAAATCCCTCCTCTGATAGCATCTCCATTCCAGCAGCCATTAATCCAAACGCTTCTTCCTCTACTGCAGACAGTCCATCCAAAATGCATTTAGTAGAGGTCAAACGCAGACATCAAATCAGCCAAATGAATAGATACTGATGGGATCTGTTCTATTAACTCTGGGTGGAGTTTCATTTTGATTTGTGTCCTGGAAGAGATACAACAGCATGTATTTCAGTCAGTCTTGAGTGGCTTTGTCTTAGCTTATCTATACAGTGTCTTTGTATATTCTTTTTACACGTGCTGTTCTCTGAATATTCAAGCATTATTGTTTTTTTTGTTGATGTGTAGTATTCTCATATTTATAAAGAACATTTGGATTTTTACTATGCCATATATTGCGTATTGTTATTACAATAAATCAATTTTATTAAACATATGACAGAGCAGCTGAATGGTGCGAAGATCGTTACACTCTCTATACCGACCTGAATGTGCTTTTTCTTCAACCCAACAGATATTATTTTCGCTATTGGTGTGACTTTGATTGCCTTTTACTCTTTTATTTCATGTTTGCTGTGAAAGGGACTTTAAGTGTTTCCACTTACTGAATGTCAGGGAGAAACAAGCAAACTAACTTGAATGACTGTGGCAGTCATTAAAAAAAAAAAAAAAAAAAAAAAAAAAAACTCCACACATACATTTATTCCTCAAAGCATAAAAACTGTATCACATCCACTCTTTTTTTATTCAGAGACATAAGCTGGAGCTTGATGACAGCCATTTGTGACACAAGAGTTCACAATCTCAGCTGTTAACATTAAAATGCATGCATGGATGACAGTTCAATCTTTTACGTTTGGAGTATATTCAAATTGTTTTTTTAGTAGTGGATAATGCATAGTTTAACCTTAATGTGTTTGCTTAGACAAAATACCGTACAAATAAATAAATAAATTAATTGATTAAATAGCAACTAAATAAGTGATATAGAAAATAAATATGTACAACTTTCAGAATTTGACATTTTAGAGTTGCTTTTTAGCATGCATATTACTATATTGGCTGTTTGTTAGTACTTATAAAGCACATATTAATTACTTATTCTGCATGACCACATTCTACATCCCTAATACCTAAACTTAACAACAACCAGTTACACTTTTTTTTTTCATGTTTCTCTGTTACAGTATATTTATACATTTAAGTACTGAATAATATTAATTAACTATGTACTCACTACACAGTTATGGTAGGATTAGGGTTTGGTTGGGTTTATAGTTGTTACTATAGTAAATAGCTGTAAACTGTGTAAAGTGTTACTCAACAACTACCTTAGTAAGCAGTAATTAGGAGTTTATTGTGGCAAAAGTCATAGAAGAAATAGGTGTGAAATCCTTTAGTCTCCAGTGCCTCCACTTTCCAGAACGACAACCAAACTGGAGTCTCCAGAAGTGCAAGGTGTCAGGATCTAAGAGACTTTACTATGGTATACTCACACTTAATAAAAATCACAAGCTGTAGTGTTGTGAAATACATAAAGAGTGTTTTTTATAAGCTTTATAGACAGGTTGGGAGTGACTCTTGAAGGACAAACATGACATCCTCTCACTGTTTGAAGAATTTATCTTCCAGAATCTGGCAATAAGTTTTGGGAGTTGATCTCCTACCCTGAAAGGTGCATCTTGCTCATTGTTACGACTCCCTCGCCACCGCTGCTGTTGTTTGACTTGAACTGGTGCTGGTCCCTCAAGAGTCACACTCAACCTATCTGTCTATAAAGCCTTCAGACAGATAGGTTGTCTAAAAACAGTCTCCATGTATTTCACAACACCTCAACTTGTGATTTTTATTAAGTGTGAGTCATATTTCAGGATTCTTTACCTTAAGCCTGGTTCACACGGGACGATTTTAATATTGTCGGCCGATTTTCCAAACCTGAGAGACTCCACACACGGCGATAAAAAATCACGGGTCTAACAGTTTTGGTCGTACAGTGTGTGGTGCGCAGCCACACGGCAAAATCAACACATCACACACAAACCGATTTGACTCCAGAGCATTCCCAGGTCAGACGGAAAATCTCGCAAAATCCCTCGAGATCAAACGTGACTTCAGAGTAAACAATCATGGCGGATGAAGAGGATGCAGTGGCGATAGTTTGTAGTTTGTTTTTAACCGGAAAAAACGTTATCAAAAGAAAAGGCGATGGTCAAAGAAGTGGAGACAACGCGAGCATGGACGGCTGTTTTGATTTTGTTTCCCGGTGCTTCCTCTGCGCGTCGTCACCTCGCTTTCTGATTCGCTACACGCCACAGTCCACAGACTGCGTGCTCGTTTGTCCCCGGGGGACACCACACACGAGGAGAAATCGGGCCAAAAAAATCCAACATGTTGGATATCCCCGATTTGAGATCGGAGCGGTCCCGACGTCCTTCCGAGCAGACGAGAGCACTCTTAACACACCACACACGGCAGGAATATCTGATCAGATTATTTTACGATAATCAGAGCATACTTAAGATTGTCGGAAGGGGTAAATCGGGGCTAAAATCGGCCTAATTATCCTGCCGTGTGAACCAGGCTTTAGTAAAGCCTCTTAGATCCTGACACCTTGGACTTCTGGAGACTCCAGTTTGGTTGCCGTTCTGGAAAGTGGAGGCACTGGAGACTAAAGGATTTCACACCTATTTCTTCACCTTAATTCCTAATTTGTTTTGTAGTTAACATGTGTCTTTTCTTCTTCGTTTATGACCCTGCTGAACCATGAGCATTTTTCTGTCCATTGGTCATTTCTAGTATTGCATTAGTATTGCATATTTACCATGAGCATTTCATAATTTTTTACTTTTCAGTGCGAGTTAAATCTCTTTTTTGGCCAATTTTAACTGTAAAAGAAAACCTGCTTAATAATTATGCACACCTGAATATAAGGCGTTTTACACTTCCAGCCTTCCTTAACAATAAATTATCACTTATAAATAATTAAATACAAAATTAATAGATTAATGTGGTTTGGAATTGGTCAAATGTGCTTGGGAAAAAAATATGATCAGAATATCAAATTGCATAATAATTATCCACGCACTGTGTATATATAGCATTCCTTTTAGTCCAAAAAAGAACAAAAAGTGCACGTGTGTGTTTGCCATTACCCTAGTGACCAACATGTAGCTGGCATTTAGACTGTACGATAGCAATCACTTTGTGTGAAAGGTTCTTTTAATTTGGCTCATTAATTCGATTTCTTAATAATTCATGTTTGATTATATCTGTGCCGCAGGCTTTGTTGTTGAGATGTCTCAGTGGGTTTGAAGATTATAGAGGTCGTGCGATGCTGAACGGATCCCTCAGCCTCGTGCTCTTCAGCTGTTTATTTATTGGTGGTGTTTATTCAGAGATGTGAGAGTGAAACAGCGGTATGGTTCCCTCATCTGCCTCAGATGGCTACCGTCAAAGACAATCTCTCCAACTCTACCTGCTTGCTTTGTTCTACACTTTCACCTTTTATCTCCCTCCAGCGAGCTTAAAATTCTAGTTTCCTCTTTAGTGTTGGGACTTATACAGAAAGCAAAATTACTGGGCACGGTTGAGTTTTTTTAATGAAAGAAAAATGTGTCCAATAACTGAACCTAGAGTTAAAAAACATAACTATGCTGTATAACATTATCATTACTTTCATTGCTGACTCATTAACAAACATTTTAATAATATAATAGAATATTTTCGGTCAAATTACTTGAATTGTGAATAGTATTCTCAGACCAGTTATTGGTACGTGCTAACTGGCAGGCTAACAGGTAAATTGCCTATTGCCTACCAATCTAGAACATAAAGTAGTGTTCAAACGTTTTAGGGTTAGTCAGATTGTTTTTGAAAGAAATGTCTCGTACTCACAAATTCTGCAAATTTATATCAAAGATATAGTATAAACAGTAATATTGTAAAACATTCTTAGTTTTTTATGTATTTTAAAATGTAATTTATTTCTCTAATGGCAAATGGCAATTTTCAGCAGCCATTACTCCAGTCTTCAGAATCAAATGATCCTTCAGAAACCATTGTAATATGTTAATTTGATGCTTAAGTAACAGTTCTTGTTATTATCGATGTTGAAAGCAGTTTCATATTTATGGGGAAAAGTTTTATTTGAAATAAAAATCTGTTGTAGCACTTTAAATGTCTTTATTGTCTTGTGATAATTTGAATGTGTTCTTGCTGAATAAAAGTATCACTTTATTGAAAAAAAACCTCACTCACTAAGAGATTGAGAAAGGAGAGTCATTCAGTTGCAGCTTGACTGCATGATTTAGAACATTGATATCTCATTATCTTTCACTCCCTGTATGCTACAATTGTTGTTAACATCAAATCTGTTCTGATTTGTGGCGGCTGGTGGGTTTTAAAATAGAGGGGGCACACACAATTTTAGTGGGCAGATCCGCTCTCAAGGATTTTTTTTTTTTTTTGCCGAACTGCTTTAAGGTGGCTTTTTGGTCATTTTTAGACAGGAAACCGACACATATACAGCACGACAATAAAAAAAAAAAATCACCTGGCCTATCACTAAAAGCAAAAATCCATCCTTCTGTCCTTTCAAAAGTCTATGCTAGAAGAGTACGCTAGGCCGTTCACTGAAGCTGATTGCTGTAGGCGTGGAGTCTTCCTTCATTTTTAATTCTTAGCTGCTGTTCGAATGGTAGTTTGGTAAATTTGTTTGTGATCGAATATTCAATATCTCTACTCTCCACACATAGTTGGTATATCAGCGGTAGCAGTTCAAACTAATATCACGTAATTTACATCTCTTCAATGATTGGTTGATATACCAAGGGAGGCTAGCCTCCTCTGCCATGTTTCTTTCCTCAACACTCCTAATCGCTGAAAGTGAAATACTCAATGGTGATTGACTGCACAAGTCTCCGGATATTGGATTTGCCTCCCAATCCCCTTCTTTATCCCATCAGACTCAACTTAACACAGTTTTCCAAACTTTTGTAATTACATTGGCAATTTCAGCATGTTCGGGGAAGAGCGCAGGTACATTGGTGTCACAAATTACAAGCAAGAAATACACATTCTGAGACATGAAATTACACTCTAAAAAATGCTGGGTTGCTTTAACCCAAATTCAGGTCAAACATGAACAACCCCAGCCATTGGGTTACATTTTTTTATTACAATTTTAACCCAATGTTTGAGTTTGTCCATATTTGACCCAAAATTGTGCTAAAACAACCCAGCATTTTTTTGAGTGCAATAACTGGGAATTGTATTAACCTTAAATCATCCATCTCCCATTTTCACCTCAAAATTTTGGGTAGACTGTACTTCCCTTGCCTGCCCTGACGAGCCGTCACTGGTTCTGATTACTGAGAAGTCACACTCTACAAAATGCTGGGTTGTTTTAAACCATGTCTGGTCAAACCCAACCATTGAGTTTAAAATTGAATTAAGAAATTTAAACCAACAAGTTGGGTTGGTCTATATTTGACAGCTTTTTTTAGAATGTAGAGTCTTGTTTTACACAGTCCTAAATCACTCCAGCCTCAAACAGTCAGTCATGATTTCTTAACTGAGATGTATAAGTCTGACCTAAATGATATGTGATGTTGCACATTAGGTTTTTAAGGCAGGTACTGGGGTCATATCATAGTGAACAACCCGACAAGCAACAACCGTAAAATAATAAATCACACAGTGCACCAGGCTTCAGTTTGCTTATTCAAAAGGGTAGCTTGACTATAGTCTGCAAAATTGGCTTGACTATAGCTTCCTCACAACTGAGATTTGATCATATCAATGTGGCACGTATTACAGTATGATTTCAGTGTTCTCATCTTGTTCCAACCCTTAATACCTGTCATTTTCCCTTACCTCTTCTCTTGCACACTTTCTCACCTCTTTGAAGAGTATTGCAGGTGTCCAGGGAAAGGGAAAGTGTTAGAAAGTGAGTCTCCAGCAGTCACTCACAGCAGAGCTGGATTCCCCTCAGGGAGACAGACACACAGTTGGCTCTGAGCTGCTAATACTCTATTGATTTTCTCTATGGAAAGAGGGCATCCAGCATTTTAAAGCTTCAGACTGATGTCTCTCAAAATATATCAACACACACACACACACGTGCGTGCGCATTGATGTCCTTGCTCTTATACTGCAGTGAGGTTCTTTATGTCAAATCATGTGCCAATTTGGGTCAGTTATGCTACAGGACTTCGGGGTTTCAGGACTTTCAGAACTTTTCCAACAGTGTTAGAAAGTTAAAAAAGGCTATTAAAAAATACTCATTTTAATAAATATTTTTATTTACAATCAAAAATTGCAAAAATAACATGTATTTACTTGTATTCACTTTCAAAAGAACATGTTAATAAATTATGCATGAAACCACAGGCTAATCATGTTCAAATATATTTATTCCAGTTAAAGTTTACACAAAATTCTGTAAGGAATTTAGGGATCATATAAATGAGTTTTTCTTCATTAATAATTCACGTGAAGATCAAAGTGCAGCCCAACTTTAAACTACTGATATAGTCTAAATGTGTAATTACAGTCTATAAACAAATAAATTCAAATGAAGTGAGATATAAAAAAGTTTTCCCATAATTTGACTTGACTGAAAAGACCCAGATTTACACTTACTGTAAAAATTATTTCATTTCGAATTACATCAAAACAATACAATTAAATCCAGTTAAAATATCTTGTCATTATCTATTGAGTTTTATTTACACAAATGACCACTTAAAGGGTGAGTTCACCCAAAAATGAAAATTCTGTCATTAATTACTCGCCAAGAAAGGTAGGAAAGAGATCATTAAAATAGTCCATGTGACTACAGTGGTTCAACCTTAATGTTATAAAGCGACGAGAATACTTTCTGTGCGCAAAAACAAAACAAAAATAAAAATATTCAACAATTTCTTATCTTCCATGTCGGTCTCTGATACTGTTCACGTAGTAAACAAAGTGCAGCGCTTCCGGGTTCTACATCAGAACGCCGGCTCAGTATTGCTCTATTTCAACGATGTTTTACTACCTTTCTAGCAGTAGCGGCACCAGGAATTTGATTGTAGGTTGGCCTCCAGTAAACTGGATGGGCCAGTTAAAATAAGCACACACAAAAAAACAAACAAAAAAAACACGGGTTCCCCTTCATCTCCGTTTCAGCGCTTTTCTGCGGCACTAAGGACCGCGACTCAGTAGCCTACCTGTGTGGCTCTTGTGTCACTGTCCTCAACTCAGTGCAGTAACGTTAGCCTAACTGGGGGGTCGCACACTGGACAAGAACAGTGTTGCCAACTTAGCGCCTTTGTCGCTATTTTTAGCGACTTTTCAGACCCCTTTAGCGACATTTTTTTTAAAAAGCGACTAGCGACAATTTTAGTGACTTTTTGGACAAACCTCAGTAACCTCCAAATGTTGCCAGTACTGTCCTGCGAGCACGAGGTCTTGCTTTCTCCCTGCCGTCACTCTCTTAGCTGCGTCTCCCCTGTTCAGTGAATGGCTGAGAGGAGCGCACGGCCGCTGACAGACGCGAATGAGCAGTGTTTTTCCACGGACTTATCACTTATCTGCTTTTCTTTTGTTTTATTTTTAAATAATTTAGTTTGACCATTTTAATTTTATTTCTTTTCTTGTGCTTATTACTTGTAACACTTACTATCACAGAGCTTAGTTCATCCGGTTCGCTAACTCTCTCAATTCAGATAATGTTCCACATAGGCCTATAAAACATGTAATCATTCACTATATTATAGCTACTCGTTCTATTGTCTGACAACAAAAAAATAGGAAATGAGAACAGCTTTATTTGACATTCGGCTATATTATATTAAATAGAGCATTAATTTAGAGAGAAAACGCACTAGGCTAACAGAACGCAAGTACGACGCGATGAGGTCATTAATATGCTAATTGACGTATGACGTCATCTAGCGACATTTAGCGACTTTTAGGGAACGCCTTAGCTACTTTCCTTTGAAAATAGTTGGCAACACTGGACAAGAAGCGCAGCGCTGTGCCGCGTCGCGTCTAGGACAACTCGAGGTATCGTACACTGGAATTTTTTGTTTGTTGTGGAATTAAGATAATGTCTGTAGGAAACTATGTTATGATTGTACTGTACAATTAAATACAATCGTTGCTGACTTTGCAGTCTGAAGACTTTACCTCAGAGCGTCCGTTAACTGAATGAATTGAGAACATCAGCTGAAAATTCGATAACATCAGCAATTTTCATTCAAGCAGCTGATTTCTGTAAATGAATATAAAACTAAATGTATATTGCAGCACAGGGTGAAGTCACTATACATTAACGACGATTTGAGACAAATACATTTAAATTTAAAATAAAACAAATGGCGCTCTGTGGCGCGGCAGGATTTTGAACAAGGTCCTGAGCCGTTGCTGGGCGCCACAGACGACGAATGGCGCCGCCGGTGTGAACACTCATGCTGCGTCCCAATTCGCCTACTTATACTACGCCCTAAAAGTATGTACTCTTTTTGTGAAGAAAAAGTACATACTTTTGAGTGTGTAGCAAAAGAGTAGGCAAGCTTTGGGACATACTACTTCCTCATCTTTAACGGACAGATCTGTCACGTGCATCCTGTCACCGTAAACTGCCCTGTCAATCATCTTGTCACAGTTAAAATCGTCCATTCAATCTAATATAACTTCCTACCATTTCGGAAAGAATTGTTGTCGCACGTTCATCTGCCAGTCATGGGTCTTTCATGCCGAGACTCTCCTCATGTGTTTGGAATTTGAATATAATAATGCATTTAAAAGTTAATGGCTAAACGTATCTTTGCAAAAGTTCACAATGCTGCAGATGCAATATAATGTGGACAACATTGAATAAATACATTTTCGTGAGGTTAGATACTGATAATTAATCACTCAAACCCCTTTATCTAAACCTCTCGGACTTGCGCGTCCTCCATGTCTGTAGTTTTTGAACACTTTTCAGTCGTGTTTGTAGTTCTAACTGAATCCTCGTCCAACGCGCGATGGGTTGTGGGCAATATCAGCCGTTAGAGTGTGCAACGATCTGCACTTCGGATTCTGACCGAATATAGTAGACCATCCGGGTCTCTTTGGGACACTCATTTCAACATACTACGATTTGGGACGTACTGATTCTATTTTCGAATACTATGTAGGACGGATAGTATGCGAATTGGGACGCAGCATCATACAGGGAATAATGTGTTTGAATTTTAAAGACGCGGCGCACTTGTCGTCCGGTGTGCGCGACCGCCTTAAGTCACACGTGGGGTAGAAGCCACTGATTGGTTGAGAAGCTTTTACTCAAAGCTTTCCTCGGGCTGCTAGAATGAAAATCACTCACTACTCACAATGGGCGGGCCCTGACCTAAAATGGGTGGGCCCAGGCCCACCCGGGCCCAATGGTAGCGCCGCGGGTGCTTTCTAGGCCTTGAAAGTGGCAATAACGTTTGCAGTCTATCGGGGGTCAGAGACCTCTCGAGCTTCGTCAAAAATGTCTTAATTTGTGCTCAGAAGATGTATATGTATTTGATTATTTTCTAAATTTCTAAAATTAAAGCCAAATGTCTAACCAGGTGCATATATACAGATGCAATGTCAAATTTCAAAAGTGATTTGCATAGGATGAATTTTAAGTGTTTAAGTGTTTCAATATTATATTGTGATACCTAATTAATGATCATTAATAAATAGAATATGATATAGAAAAAAGACAGTACATAAAGCACTGGCAAAAAGTTCTGAAAAAGTTCTGCTCCAATTTATATATAAATAATTTTTTGGTCCCACTTTATATTAAGTGGCTTTAAGTACTATGTACTTACATTGAAATTAATAATTTGATGCAATGGGCTTATTGTGTACATACATGCTTTTACATTGTACTTTTATTTTGAAAATACCTGCATGTAATTACAGCTGTAATTAATTTATGTAATTACGTTTGTAATTACACAGTTGACCCTTCCCTTACACCTTAACCCACCCTTAAACCTACCCATACCACTACACCTGTCCCTAACCTTACCCGTATCACACCTCAATAGCAGCAAAAGTGTTTTACAATACAACCTGAACAAAATAAGTACATTGTACTTATTTTTCGATGTAAGTGCATAGTACTTAAAGCCACTTAATATAAAGTGGGACCAATTTTTTTGGGTGCGTGGATTCAGTTTATGAAACATGAAAAAAAAGGAAAACAGAAAAAGGAATCTGCACACCAAACTAATTAAAAGTTCATGGTCCATTGATTTTAATGATGCTGGATATGCTTGTAGCCTAAGACTACTCCACCCATCCGGTAATTGTCAATTAATCAGTCATTGTATTATCAATAACGATCCAGCTGATTTAGGCAACAGTTTAGGACAGTTTTTTTTAACAGATTTCAGCACTGAAGAGAGAACTGTTTTTTTTTTGTTTTTTTTTCGTACACGGTCACATTTTTGTTAGTGCACTGGTATTTTGTTATTACCTTTCATGTGAATTTTTCAGTAAACTATTTCTCAATGGACCTTGAACTTTGCATTTGTTTTGTGTGCGGATTCCTTTTTCATTTTTTTCATGTTTAAAGGGGTCATATAATGGTACATGCCCTTTTACAAGTTGATTGTACTGAAATGTGTGTTGGCAGTGCCTGTACACAACCATCATATAATGATCAAAATTCATCCAGTGTTTTTTTTTTTAATCTCCTTATATGTTTTCCCCTGCCTCAAATTGAGCCGTTCGATTTTGTGACGTCACTAAATCGGACACCCCTCCCAAGATTGTTGATTGACAGCAGCGTTTCAACACAGACCCGCCCTCGCTCGTGAGCGAGCAAGCTGTCAATCATAGTCCGCGCGCACCGGCGCGGTCATTGTTGATATGCTGGAGCACTGTCTATGAGCAGAATGGCGTCTAAGCGATTGTGGTGTTCTGTTCTTGGGTGTAATAACGAACACAGCAGTCATTTTAATGTTCCTAACTCCGAACCGCTAAAGACGCAGTGGCTGAGTTTCTTTCCGAAGGGAATATTCCCCACGAGCAATGTCAATGCTCTCATGTTTGCGCGAATCATTTCACACACCAGACTGCTTTATAAACGAGGATCAGTATAAAGCTGGTTTTGCTAAGAAGCTGCTCCTGAAAATAGGATTGGTACCAGATATTCGTGTTCCTGCTGAACCTCCAGAAGAACTGAAGTGAGTGTAATGTTTTATTAAACTTTATATTAATATTAATATTAATCTTTGCAAATCGCTAGCTGCACGCTTCACAATCAATGCGTCTAAGGTTTACACTCAGGGTACATTACGGCATGTTTTCTATGTATGACGTTCTCAGTATAATTCATAATCCCACGTTTATACTGAACAACGCTTTATGGTTATTGTGTTGTTGTGTTCAAATGGTGTAGGCACAGAACAGAGAGGCGGGGTGAGCGAAGCTCATTATCATTTAAAGTCATATGCACTGAAACGGCGTGCTGAACACAGAGCTGTTTTTGACCAGATAAAATAAGTGTTTTCTTACAATACTAATGAGAATTTTTAATTAAAGTATATTACAAACTTTTAATTTAGACCCTAAAGAATCATATTAGCTTGTTAAAAAATGGCATTATATGACCCCTTAAATAAATAAAGAACAACTATCAGCACAACTAAAGCAATTTGACAGTTCCACATAATAAAGGGAAATTACAGCATTAATAAGCATAATAACTCATTTGTGTTTGTAGATGCAGCATATGTACTGTAACTGTCAGAAACAGTGTTTTCTAGTTAATTTATATTTATTATACTTGCAGGATTTATGAGCTCCTATTAATTGAGAGAGTAAGGATTTTGTGAACTTTTAAATATTAATTCGGTCACACTTTATATCAGGTGACTTTAACTACTATGTACTTACATGAAAAAAATATTACATAAAAAGTTGTTGTGCTCATTGAGTATTGCAAATCCCTTTTGTTACAATTGAGGTCGGACACAGGTTAGGGACAGGTTTGATGGTATGGGCAGGTTTAAGGGTGGGTGAAAGAGTAAGTGAAGGGTCAACATTGTAATTATAAATGTAATTGCAGAAATTAATTACAGCTGTAATTACATGCAGGTAGAGTTGTCAAAAGTACAGACTTCGGTACCAAGTCGGTACTGAAATTAAAAAAAATGTGACGTTACCAGCATTTCCCTCTAGCATTTTGAGCGCTGTTGAACGGAACACTCTTCACTGAGCACTTACACAGATACACACGGGAGCGTTTGAAAGCAGCTTCTATCAGCGGATCTGTCTATCAGTGGATATATTTGGGATCCGCTGATAGACGCCTGCTTTTAAACGCTCCCGTGTGTATCTGTAAGGGCTCGTGAAGAGCGTCAAATATGTATTTGTTGATCATTGTAGCCAAACACAGACATTTATACCAAAAGGACTCGGAAGGCGAGATGATATCAAAATGACATTTATTCATTAATAGACCAGAAATGAAACAGAAATATTGCATGATAAAGTTCTTTATCGCGGGCCCCGTCCGTACCTGCATTTCCTGCCCCGAAGATGGAGGCAGGAGCGCAGCCGACCCCCCTGGGAGGTAAGGTGGTGGTTGGGGAGGATAGAGGTGAATGTTTGCGTCATCATCTGCGAATTCAAACAAATGTAAGTAACGATCTTTTATACACTAGGAATTATATAGTGATTGGATAACCAGAAGTAATGTGTGACGTAACATTGAGTCTTCCTGACAGAACTTTACGCTAAAGCTTTCATGTATGTTAAAGCGCGTCAACACAATTGAACAATCAGAGACATATGTTGAGCGCGTCGACCCAATGGCCAATCAGAGGTGTTTAAGAATCCGTTCAACAGCGCTCAAAATGCTAGAGGGAAATGCTGGTATTGTCACATTTTTAAATTTCAGTACCGACTTGATACCAAAGTCTGTACTTTTTGACAACTCTACATGCAAGTATTTTTTAAGTGCAAGTACAATGTAAAAGCATGTACGTTCACATTCAATTTCAGAGGAACACTGATAAAGGCCGTGACACACCAACCCGACGTCAAAGAACTAGTGGCCATGGAATCCAACTGTGTAATTGCCTCACATTGGCTGCATCTTGGCCAATAAGCTGCGCTTGAACACACCGCAAAGACTGCAGCTGACTGCCAACCAGCATGTGCGTTCTCCACCTGCCTGGAAGGACATAACTGTCTATGTTAGCTAGTATCAATTATCTTTATATGTCATTCAAAAAGGGAAACTGAAAGGACTGCAGATATACCAAGTGTAAACAATGCAGCGCTTGCTTAATATCAATCATATTGATCACTTTCTTCATTCCAAGCGGCACTGAAAATATGTGCATATTGGAATGATCAGGTAAGATGATGTCAAATTAGAACAGCCTTCTGTATGTGCCGTTTTCTTCGATCGCGTTTATCACTTTCGCTTTTATTCTCACGCACTGGCTCATTCGCTAAACCGGTCAGCCATTAAAGGAATAGTTCAAAAATGCTTCAAAATGAAAATTCTGTCTTCGTTTACTCATCCTCAAGTTATTTCAAACCTGTATACATTTTTTTCTTCTGCTGAACACAAAGGAAGATATTTAGAAGAATGTCGGTAACCAGACAGTTGATGTACCCCATTGACTTCCATACGTAGTAGAAAAAAAAAAAAAAGTTTCAACATACTGAATCAGGCGAACTGCCGCCGACTGGGCCTGACTAGAGCCGATGTGTGAAACACACCACAAAAACTAGTCAGGCTACCGCTGACCTTCGGCTTGGTGCGTCACGGCCCTAACGCGCTGCAGGAGCAGCTTGCAGTGAACATTGATCCAGACTATTTAAATGTTGAGCAAGCAATCTCATTGGCTGCAGTATAAGCAGAGGCCAATCAGCATGCGCCATGTCAATTATGTGATTGCTAGCAGACTGCACATAAAGCCTGTGTCATCTGTAAGTTGCATGACATAACAGGGTATTTGTCACATAATATGTTATTAAAAATGGAAAAAAAAAACCTTCAAATTCACTTCTATTTATATATATGTACATTTATGCATTTGACAGATACTTTTTTCAATGCATTCAAGGTGTACTTTTCATTAGTTCCCATGACCTTGCAAGTGCGATTCTTAAGTTTGAGCTACAGGAATGGGATATACTGCAATGTATATTGTATACTGCAATGTATATATGCTACTACATTGCAGCATATACATTGTAGCCTAAAACCTTTATGAAAAGGAAAATATGTTTATGTCCACGTAAACTATTCCTAAATAAATGTATTTAGTGCAATGTATAGGTGATATATGAATGGCCATACTAAAACATTGGTTTTGTTTGCTTATTAAGTTATCCAACATTTATTGATGCGAACAAAATGAATTTCACATCCCACAGAGTAGAACATTCGAGGACTTATCCTAAATCAATATTTTCCTCCGAGACATATCCGTGCCCAGATGTGACAGTTTTGTCCATTGTGCTCTGAGCTTTGAAGGAAATCCTGTTCAAAAACAGCACAATTTGGTGAACACTGCTTTAGAAAGAGATCTGTGATTGTTTGCTGGGGTCTAGAGGGGCATCTCTGACCAGTTGGCATTGCCATCTTCACCCATTCTCATTCAACTCCCTATTCAAGTGCTGCCTGAACAGCCTGCAGCTCTGTAAATGCCAAAATCTGCATCGACTCTGAGCTCCAAAGAACACAGGCAGTGAGCCTGCAGGGTTTAAACCCATGAGAGTGAAACAGGAAGGGGAAGAGGATGAAAGGGAAATGAGACTGAAAGCTGGGATGAGACGGACTGAACTGAATATTTGCTTTTTGTTTTGCAAAAAAAAAAGACAATGTTTTTGCTGCAACCTGCTGATGTCCTTTAAATAACATCCAAGGTGACTGTAGTTTGGAATAAAGTCGCATTGATACAAAAAGCAGAATTGATGCAACAACGCAATTGTTCAGTTTTAAACAGCGTAGTGAAAGAAGGGCGGGTGAGAGAATAAACTAATGAGTGTATTTAGATCAAGGCCGATTTGACACACGATTGTCACAGCTCTTCTCAAAGATAGCGCAAGCTACCCTGCCGCTTCCAAAAGATTCAAAACCATTGATGTAAAACAATGATTAAAATGCACATTTGGTAGTTTTTCAATTCACTGCTTGTCTCTGAATGATGGTTTGGCATGCCCAGGAAAGCAGTGGGATCTCATTAGTATTCTAATGCACTTAACATTTTTTTGTACATTTGGATAAACACTGCAATGTATAATATGAACATATCAACAGCTTCTGCAACATCAACACTTTAGTGTTTATACGTTATGCATACAAATGTTTAACAGCCTTTTGTTGAAGTTCACAAAATGTTGCATTCATGGAAATCACACTGATTTGGTGTTATTTACAATATATGAGATTAATTACGTTTAATTCCAAATTGATTAAATGCGATAATCACATTGACAATATGTTCTTTAGCATAAATTTTAACGAATGAACAGCGGAAACTATTTATTTCTCATAATGTTTCATTATTTACTGATGAACAGGGATCCTGCAATGAGATTGTATTGGACTCTGCCACTGTAGCAGTGCGCTTGCACAAAAATTCCAGTGATTCTAGTTCTAACCAGTCTTTGGTGAGCAGCAGCACATATGATTCATACATATTTTTTTCATCTCTAAAGATTTTCAAACATCAACATCTTATGTTCTTTAAAATAGAAAACACATTTGTGGTGTATGCTTCAGTGTTTGTTTTATTGGCAGGTTCTATTTGCACAGAAACTCACAGTCTTTAGTGCTTCAAAGTTAGCATTTGTCTATCTATATACTACTGTAAAACATTTATACATTTATTTATATATACATTTATATCATTAAGTCTGGGGTTGGTACAATAAGTTGGTACAATGCTAACCAAGGCACCTATTTGATCAAAAATACAGTAAAGCAATACTATTGTGAAATATTATTACAATTTAAATTTTCAATTTTAAAATGTAAATGTAATTGATTACTCCAGTCTTCAGTGCCACATGAACCTTCAGAAATAATTATAATATGCTGATTTGGTGCTCAATAATAAGTTCTTATTATTATCAATGTACAAAACAGCAAAAAAAAAAAAAAAAAAAAAAACTTTGAAAATATTTAAAATTGTTTTATTATTATGTATAGTTTAAATAAACATATCAAACTATGTATTATATGGACTATTGGAGTGTTGTTTTGCAAGTGCTATTTACACGTATAAATATATGTTTATCTCTGTAAAGCTGCTTTGAAACAATCCATTCTTAAAAGCGCTATATAAATGAAGATGACTACACCAAGTGCAATTAGTAACTCTGAATGCTGTTCCGGTAACATTTTACAATAAGGTCTCATTTATTAACATTAGTTCATGTATTAACTAACATGAAATAACAATAAGCAGCATATTTGTTACAGTATTTATTAGGGTTGCAACGATACTGTCACAGTGTCTGGTTTGTGTTTCCCCGGTTATCCACTAGAGGTCCTCTTCCCCACGGTGTCATCCTTTCATGAACTGCATTCCCCACAATCCTTGTCTGTACCAATCACTATTCATTGCACTCAGCTGTTCCCCGTAATCATTATACCCAGCTGTTCCTTGTTAGTTCTTTGTTAGATCTGTGTGTATATATATATTCCCTGTCTGTGTCAGTATGTGTTACGGAGTCGTTGTATATTGTCCCCACACTTCTGATGTCTGTTCTTGTTCTTGTTCTTGTTCTTGTTCTTGTTCTTGTTCTTGTTCTTGTTCTTGTTCTTGTTCTTGTTCTTGTTTTGTTCTTGTGTTTGGATTGATTATTTGGATTTGGACCCCTGCCTGGCAAACTACGAGTTTGGATTGCCCTTTTAATTAAACTACTGCAACTGGATTTTCTGTTCCCTGTGTGTTTCGTGACAGATACCACTTTTTCCAGAACGAGTCCGATACCGATACTTTCATTTTTGGTACTTACCGATACCTGTATTTTCACTGCATTTGTAATTTTAAATGTATTGGGTAGAGAAACCAAAAGAATATACATCATATTAGTTGGCTCCATTTGTTCAGCAAACATATATTTTCTTCAGTTATTTTCATGCTTAATTAAGCCTGTTAAAATATATTGAGCTTATGTTACTTTCACATTTTTATTTAATTGCACAGCGCGCATTTAGAGCAAATCCCGCAGGGATAAGTGCTAAGGATTGGGTCAGTGGTTTAAATGTTTACATACCAGTGAAATATCACAATTCTCTATTCCAAAGTTGATATACAGCAAAACTACTAGCCTAATTAATGTAAATTTAAAACATTATTAAAGACAAGTAAACAGTCAGTAGTAAAATAAGAACAAATAATCAAATTACAAATAGCGCAAATAAATACAATAGAACAAAGAAAGGCTACAAATTAAATAAACTGGTTTTAGATTTTTAAGGTAGGTGACGTAGGTCTAGGTCTAACAGTAGTTTTTAGGTACAGACATTTGAATTAAGTAATGGGATGTGAAATAACACTGCATATTCATCACTGTATAAATTAAATATAGATTGATCTTTCTAAAGTTACAAAAGGTATATAGTCAAGAGCAGTGAATGATTTCTTTGTCCTTTTTTTGATTAACATTAAAACACAGTAGCAGGTTTATTAGACTGCTACCCCTTTAAGACCGGACTTACGGATCCCATTTAAATAAACTGTCTACCTGCACTTGAGAAACCTAACCGAATATGTTTACTAGCATACCCGAGCGTTTTTACATAATTTTGTGCGAATTCGTCTGTACAAGGGCAAGACGTGAAAGAGAATTCAACTCGGTATTTGCGCTGTCTGTCTGAGACAGCTAACACTAGCCCCGTTTCCATTATCCTTCAAATTGCACAAATTGAAATTGCGAATTGAAAATACGCCCAATGGAAACACGTCAATTTCGGAAAAATTCCCAAACAAATTTTTACACTCGCATGAGGTGGTTTTTCAGGCAATTCGAAAAAGGAATATTTAGTAAAACTGCAATGGAAACAGTTTTTGCACATTTACAGGTCACCTGACGACGACGATGACGCGGTATGTTTGGACAGAAGACGAGATGGAGTTCTTTATTAAACGCATAAAAGACTGAGAAAACTGGATTCTAAACCACAAAGAAATGCCACAATCAAGACCTCGGAGCAGATTAGAGGGAGAAACACCCAGATATGTGCCGCTCCAAGTATAAGGGTCTTTCCCTGCCATTAATGTTGGATAACACGCCTAGGTCTCCTTCGGTTAAAAAATATGGCTAGTGTGGTACCAACATCGGTTGCCATAATTATTGGAATGACTTATCGCGAGAGGAAAAAATATCAGTTAATGGAAACGGCGTCATTTCGCTATAGTTTTTTATCGACATTTAGAAAATATCGCAAAAGTTTTGCGCAAATCTGTAATGGAAAAGCGGCTACTGAGACACGGTTTTCGGGGTGCGGCTTCGGATGTTTGCATTCATGAAACTTCTTGATCTGCAAACGTCCTGTAATAATGTGGGAAACATTCGTTATACATAAGGTAACAGTTCATGTTTTACTTACATAGGCCTATACGATTTAGTTTTAATTCAAATGACACGTGTGTTGAGTGAAGTGTCTATCTCTACACCGTCAGTTAACGTTAACAATACATGCCTAGTTTTACTTTCTTTAACTTTGACATCTGACTGAACAAAACATTCCACTGACGTCTGTTAAAAAGGCGTTGTATCGGTTGTTGGTATCGGCGCATTTTATGAGTACGAGTACCCTACACGAGCGCAGAATCGGGCCCGATACCGCATCCCTAGTATTTATTTATTCATCTGTAATTCATCCTATTACAGTCGTTCATAGTTCATATTAGTTCACAGTGCATTAACTAATGTTAACAAATACAACTTTTGATTTGAATAATGTATTAGTAAATTAACATTAACTTAATAAATCTAACTTATTAATAAAAAATAAGATTAGTAAATGCTGTATAAGTATTGTTCATTCTTAGTTCATGTTAACTAGTTAACTAATGTTAACTAACGAAACCTTATTGGAAAGTGTTAACGTTATTCCCATCGTTTTATTGAAAAGCATTTCAGCCAATGTTTTCCATCAAACAATGTGGAAAAATAAAGGTCTAATGAATAAGTGTAAGAGCACAACAGATAATAAGAGCACAGATCGAACTAATTGATTATGATTTTTAATGTGTATTTATAGATATATACATCTTTCCTGTAGCTCACACAGTAGAGCGTTGGCGCTTGCAATGCCAAGGTCATGGGTTCAATTCCCAGGGAACTGATAAGAATGTAAATGTGTACCTTGTTATGCAATGTAAGTCGCTTTGCATAAGCGTCTGCCAAATGCATACATGTAAATATATATATATATTAGTTTCATATTGTTCATAGTTTCATAGGTTGTTAAACCTAAGACGAACTCTTTCTGACGGTAAGGTTGCGCTGTTGACGCTCGTGCGGTCTCTCGAGGAGAAATCTACACAAATGAGCGCAGCACACACACACTCAGTTAACAACATACTGTCTATAAAACATCTAAATGTGGAGTTTTTATATTTTTAACATATGTTAAGCAACCTCAATTATTTTTCCTGAACACCATCTCGATTGAAAATGTGACATTGATTTCCTACAACAGTTCAATAAACAATATATGTAACACACTCACTATATATATATATATATATATATATATATATATATATAGTTAAGAAAACGAATGGCATCACTCTGATGAAACAGAGGACAGCAGGGGCAGATTATTGATGGCGGAGGTTGAGAAGGGTTTTTAAAGAAGCGGAGGAGGGAAAATGAAGTTGAAACCAGCGCTGCCTCTCCTTCGCCTCTGTGTGTGTTTGATAAAATCGTGTGCTGGGCCCGTGGGTCTCGCTCTCAGCAAGGTGATGGAAATGCGCTGCTCCTAATCTCCTAATGTATGTTCCTTCGTCCTTGGCCGGGGCACATGGGAGAAAGATGGGGCCTTATCAGCGTTTATGAATTTATGAAAAATATTTCTGCACTGAAAATTTTCAGTGCTCTCTCTCGATTTTCCTCCATCGTTCTCTCACCCACCCACTCGCTCGCTTACTCTTGCACTTTCCTCTAGCGTACCAACTTCATACGAGTTTCAGCGGAGGACGGGAATCTGGCAAAGTGGTTGGCAGGAGTTTCTCTGTATTGGAGGGCTGTTTCTAGAACTAATGCTTCTTTTCAGGCCATATACGTTGACAAGCTAATGATGTTGATATGAGGTCTATTTGTACACACTCCTGAGAGCCCACACACTTTTACAATACGTGATTTCATTGTCAATATGAGCTGAGCAAAAGATGACAAGAAAACATGGTTGTTAATGTGCTAATTACTGAACTTCAAATAATGACATTGGAGTATTTTCTATTTTTTTTTCTATTAGTATCAAGCGTAGCGTTAGTTCTGGCAGGCCACGTTAGTCAAGCTTGCATAAGTTGACTCTCAGCTGATCCACGTCTACCTATAGGAATATGACGCCTATCACCGTGTACATATACAAGCTCCTTCAGTATTATCAGCAGCTATACGCTGATTTCACGCAGCCGCCATTTTGAAATCGAAAGTGAGGCTCCGGTGGGAAGAACCCCGGAAGTACAGATAAACAACAATGCCTTGGACTACCAACCTAAAGCTGCTGCCGCGATTTACACTATTGGATGTTAATATCCAATATAGGATATGTACAGTATATAGTTCGTTCCTGCTTCTTTTTTTAACGTTCTGAATTATATATGAAAAAAATATTTTATTTATAAATAAATTTCACTGTATATAGTCTAAAATATGAAAGAAATGTATGTACATTTTTAGAATAACTAATTTACATTAAACACAACAATACACCATCGCATTCGCAACTCTCCTATGATTAAAGGCGACACTTCCGGTTTTCTTCCCCCCGGAGCCATTTTAAAATGGCAGCTGCGTGAAATCAGCGTATAGCGTTTCTCAGGAGCTCCATCCCCAGCTCCTCCTCTCGTCAGTCAGGATTTGGCATTCTGATTACCCCTGAATCAGACTAAAATTCTCTAATTATGTTGTCATTAAGATGAATTAATGATATGTGCAACACATTCAAGTTGGTTCTGTTCTGTTTACCCTAAGGGGGGGTTATTGCTGCTCTCCCTGCTCTTATCCCTGCTAGGCTGCATGGTTGTGCAGGGAGTTCTCGCCCAGGCCAGAACAGAACCATACCGCCAATCCAAACTCTATGCTAATTGTCAATCGTATTTGACGATAGTGGTCCTGACAGAAATCAGAGTTAATTAAAAAAGCAACAGGCAGAAACTGCTGTTGTCTACCCATCAAAATGTCAACATGCTAGTATGCCTATAGTGCCGTGTGTTAATAATCTTCATACCATAGTGCCTGTCTTTTCGCAAAAAGTTCTTAAAAGAACGTCCATGTTTACAGGATGGGACTGAAAATATTCCTATATGAGACAAGTAAAAATGATGTGCAGCTTTTTTTTTTTAAAGCATCAGCTGTACAAAATGTGTGTTTTTACGTTGTAAAACGGTTCTTTTAGAGGTGGGACTTCTGTTCAAGGTGGACGACCTTGTGTGTTACTTAATAGCACTAGCACCGCAGACACAGGGGGCGTGAGGGACCTCCTTTTAAAAACATTTGAAAAAAGGTGATTCTGTCCACTGCTTCTTTCTATGTTCTGAACCTAACCTACGACCATACTGAAAGCGTTTTAACATTCTCAAAAAAGATGAGATAGCTGCACCGTACAAAAGAGGTCATGTTGCAAATCATCCATCCATCCATCCATCCATCCATCCATCCATCCATCCATCCATCTGGTGATTGCTAGCAAGCCAGTCTAAAAAAATGTTTACGGTTCTACCAATAAATAATATAGGCTGGTATATATATATATATATATATATATATATATATATATATATATATATATATATTCCCCATGGACTTACTTCATTATAAACACAATGTTTGTTTTATTTTTTTAACTAATAGACAAGTAAAAATAATTTTCTGTTTATGTAACAGATGCTGTCTTTATCTAATAGTTCACTAAAAAATAAAAATTTAGTCATCATTTACTAACCCTCTTGCCAAACATCTACTACTTTCTTTATCCTGTGGAACACAAAAGAACATATTTTAAAGAATGTTTAAAACCAAACTGTTTTGTTTCCCATTGACTAACATTGTACGGGTGAAATCAAATAAAAATGGAAGTCAATGGGAACCAAAACCGTTTGAATGTCAACATTCTTCATATAAAAAGTCTTCTTTTGTGTGCAGCAGAAGAAAGAAATACATACAGCTTTGGAACAAGATTTTTTGGGTAAACTATCCCTTTAAGATGTACTGAACTCAGAATGTTCTTTATATGAATTACCATCATCTTTTGGTTCTTGTGGTACACCGTTTCGGTTATATCAGTAAATAAGGAACAGTATAATTTCTGACATCAGATTTTCAGCAGCGCTCTGCCACGATCCATTTGTCTGACCTCCTGTCTCTCCTCCGCCACCTGTCAGGGCCTGAAAATGGGCTCCAGAAAAATGAGCGTGTGAAAAATTTCATTTGGGTCATGGTCCCTGGCGCTCACACCCTTCAGCTGAGTGGAGGCAGGCTTCTACATGTGCCGGGAGAGGAACGAGGGGGAGATGGAAATTAATAACTTCTGAGAAATGGACCCAGAGCCTCCAGGAAGCTTAGTCGTGATTACAGCAGGATGGGCGGCGGGTGCGAGTGGAACTGGGATTGTACGTTGGAAGTGTTTGTAAGGTTCAGACATTATTACTATTTCATGCTTTGAGGTATCCCAAACCATACCGCCCACCAAAGAGCTCAGCTTCTTGACATCTTAATTTAAGATGTCTGAAACAATTTCAGTGTTAAAACAGAAAGTTCAGGATGTTATGATTCCAGTGTATCATTTCCTTAGAAAGTGCCAGCTCGTGAAAAGCAAATTGCTGATGAATTCAAAGTAAATAAGAAACAGCAATTACAACCCATTTTACTTCTATAATGGGACATATTTCAGAGGGAGTCAGAGTGTATTTCAAATGGTGACATCTTTTGACAGAAGCTTTAAGTTGTTATAGCATACTAGAAAACATTATTTATGTAAGCAATAAGGTAGCTTACTCGAGGCTGTGCTGTATCGTGAATAAGTCACGGCTGAAGGGTGTTGTTAGGCACCACGCGACCCCTTCAGCCATGACTTAAATTTACGAGACAGCACTGGCCTTGATTATACCTTATTGCTTTTATAAAACGGTCACCACACAATACAAATATTAAAACCAAAAAATATTTAACAATGCAACTTTCATGAAGTAAAATCTATAAAAGCATTCCTTCTGCTGGAAAAAAATAGTCCCTGACCGTGAACAGCAACATAAGTTACATTATTTAGCCATTAGATGTCTGCAAAGATTTTCTTTATGAGTGAGTCAGTCAGTAGAGAAGACTTTAATATTGAAAGGACTGAAACTTGTTTTGAGCACGGAGAAGCAAAATGCAACTGACAAATGACTAGCATGTCAGGGCACGGGAATTTTAGAACGGTTGGGTGAAGCCGTGTTTGCATAGCCGTGTTCGATCGTGAATAAAACACATTGACCAATCAGAATCAAGGACTAGAACTGACCGTTTTATAATTATTTTTATTGACTGATTGATTGTTTGTACATGACCATATTGTACAGTTACCATCTTAAAGGGTTAGTTCACCCAAAAATGAAAATTAAGTCATTAATTACTCACCCCCATGCTGTACCAACCCCGTAAGGCCTTCGTTCGTCTTCGGAACACAAATGAAGATAATTATGATTAAATCTGAGAGGTTCATGACTGCTACATAGGCTCCCTAAGGGAATGACACTTGACGGCCCAGAAAGTCATTAAAGAAAATGTTTAAATATTCCATGTCGCAACAGTGGCTCAACTATAAGTTTATCAAGCGACGAGAATACTTTTTGTGCGAAAAAACAAACAAAAATAACGTCTTTATTCGACTATTCCTTTTCTTCCTTGTAGGCACAAAAAGTATTCTCGTCGCTTGATAAACTTATAGTTGAGCCACTGTTGCGACATGGAATATTTAAACATTTTCTTTAATGACTCTCTGGGCCGTCAGGATTCAATCCCTTAGGCAGCCTATGTAGCAGTCATCCACCTCTCAGATTTAATCATAAATATCTTCATTTGTGTTCCGAAGACGAACGAAGGTCTTACAGGGTTGGTACAGCATGGGGGTGAGTAATTAATGACTTAATTTTCATTTTTGGGTGAACTAACCCTTTAACTGTCTCACATGAATATAGAAATCATATGGTAGCATGGCGAATATTAATGAGCCATGATAAAAAAGGTAACACTTTACAATAAGGTTTCATTAGTTAACATTAGTATACTTTAGTTAACATGAACTAAGATAAGATATACATATGTGTGTGTGTGTGTGTGTATATATATATATATATATATATTATATATAAACTATAGTAGAATATAAATAATACTAAAATAACGTTTGTTTGTTTGTTTGTTTGTTTATTAAGAAAATATAATATAAATATATTGGTTTCATGACTTTAAGTATGAAAACCATATTAGATTAGTAAGTTTAGTTTATTTGAGCGACTCACATCACCCACCCCGTTATAACCCCCCGCCAAGTTAGAGGAATCTATTTAAGTTTTGCATCTCATTTCCTTTCAGAATGCTGCGTTCAAAAGTACTAAAAATGCCTGTATATTTAAAAGTTTCTTTCTGATGCTTTGAGTTCTCCCAGGATACAGCACTTTTTTTCATTTGTGACTGTCATAGCAATTCACCGCAGGCACTGATGCACATTCAGGCCCTGATCTGCATAAAGACTGTCAGATGGACTTTTGATTTAAGAAGCTTCTTTTATCCTCTGTTCTCTTTAAGCCGTGGCTCTAAAGTCCGTTCCATGAGAGCGCTCATGCATACAAACCTGACAGTCTGAAAACAAACGCTCATGTTCTCTTCCGGACGATGGAGCTGCAAACTTGTTCTTCAGCAGGTTGTTGTTTGAAACAGTCAAGCAGAAGAAAAAACACGCTTTAAATTTCAAATGCAGATGGAGGGCAGCTGCTGACCTTCGACTTAAGTTATTCACAATGGATGCAATAAAAAAAGGACAATTATTGAACCATATGTGCCATGTTTTTTTTTTTAATAAGTTTAAAAGGGGGGGGGGGGGGGGGGGGGGGGATGGGTATATTTTCTTTCTAAAATTATATATTTATATATATATATAAATATATTTTCTATTATATATTAGAAAATATATAATAGAATATATAATATATAATAGGGGTATATTTTCTATTTGATATATTTTCTTCTATTATATATCCTTTATACATACATCCTTATATACATCCTTTTCTATTATAGGCCAGTCTAGTTAGGTAACTGTAATTGGTCCTACTGTACTTCCACTTCTCCGACCAGGGTTTGAATTGCCAACCATCATGGAAGATGTCACAATAACAAGACCAGCATCAGCGCCACTTCACTCACTGTGCCCCCTCGCTTGTTCGGGTTCCAGAGTGAAAAAAAAACCCCCAGAATGCTCATTTTATAATGAGAGTATTGTTACAATCTTTGAAAATAACAATAAAAAAACAATTACTGCTGTTTATTTTTTTTTTTTCAGAGAAATATGCAGTTGTAACCTAAACATATTATTTGTGAATTTAACATTTTTAAATGGTCTACAGAGGCGTCAACACAGGATTGCGGGAGCCGTGCTTTCAGTTACAGAGATAATGATTACTATCCTAAAAATTTTTTTAGAGTTCCTTGGATTAAATCCACTTTATTTCATTTATTCTTTTGAAATAAAATTACAGTACATGTTAATAAACTGTAATTATATTATAAATTATATTATAAATATAAATTATATATAAATTAGTTTTTATTGCATTTATATCTAAATAAAAAAATATTAAGGATGTTTAATAACGACGGCCTGCCTTCAGTTGTCAAACGCCCCATTTATATAAATACAACTATTATTAAATTGTATAGCCCTATATAAAATGATTGTATTTACAAGTTAAGCTCTTGTGTTTTTTTTATTCACTTCATTCGTTGCACCTTTTTCTGCATATTGCTTTATCTAAGTAGTCTACACTATTTAGATAAATCATTATTCAGAAACAGGTGCAGTTATTTTTGTATTATTTTTAATATGAGAGAAACCCCCAACTACACCTGCTACTGAAGTTTATTATTTTTTTCATCTTCAGAACAAAATGACTAAAAGAGGTGGGCACTGACAAGTATGCTAAGGACTTCTAAAACCTCTTGAGACCAGGCTATTGAAGTTTACCTATGAAGTGCTTACTAGCTGGCCTCCATTTCCCTCAGCCCCATCATTCGGGTCAGGGGACCAACGTCCTACTTGCACCACTCTGAGCGGGATTCGAACCAGTGTCAACCGACATGGGAGACGGGATATTAACATGTACGGTAGTGTGCCTCTTGAGGCCAGAGGAGTGACGTTTTGCCTATATAGCTCTTACTAGATGACCTCTGTTAAGCTTACCCCCATCCGGGTCATGTCACCAATGTCCTACTCGCATCACCCCATACTCCAGCGGGATTTGAACCATCTTTAAATGGCATGGGAGGTGGGTGCTAAAAAGTATGCTAAAGATTTCTAGCGTAGTTTTTGAAGCCAGGGGTGTGAAGTATACAGCTCTGGGCTCCGTTACACTTACCACCATCCGGGTCACAACACTAATGTAGTACTCGCACCAATCTCAGCAAGATTTGAACCAGCACCAACCAGTTTGGGAGGCGGGCGTGCTAAAAAGGACACTGACCACAGCAGCCTCTAACATCAGCCTTATTTTTTCTCAGAAATGACTGGGGTCCTTATTTTCATTTTCAGACATCCACTTGTCTATTCCTCTACTGTGGCTCATTGAATCTCTGTGGGTTCTGTGCGGTTCTAAATGAATGAATGTTCTTCAGTTGATAAATAAGGACAGCTGAGCATGAGCCTGACAGATGTTATAACAGCTTTGGGTTTATTTTTTTATAAATTGTGAAAACAATACAGAAAGCTAGAGACTCAAATTTATCCTTAATGGCTGCCACGTGTTTTGACTATTGAAAACTGTAATTTAGCGGAACTGCAGCCCAGAAAACAACAGATCAAGCTTCAGAAAAGCGTCACATCTAAGGAAAACCATTAAATATGTTATTGTTCATTCTAAATTAAGTATTATTCTTCAATCTGTCATCATACACCATCTACAGACATAAATGAAACCTTAAACAATGTGACCTGTGGAGATGTGAAATGTTACTATTTTAAACAATCAGACTTTCACATGGAGAATGTTAAATCTAGTGAAATAAATCCCATAGATTTAAATTGAAGGAGGGGCCTGAGTCATATCTAGAGACTAGAAGAGTTTTACACCAACACTACTCACATTTTCTTCCATAAAATGTAAAAATCTGGGGCAAAAACTAACGAGAATAAAAGAAAGACAGCAGATAATGTCTTCAAGACTTTGAGGAATCAAAATGACTTCACATGTCACTGAGACTCAACACTTAATATTTTGTGTTTTTTAACGTCTTTGTAATATTTGTTGGGGTTTCTTGTAGATGTTAGTTTTAAAACTGTGTCTCGCTGTATGTGATGTGTTTTGTGTTGTACCCTGATGGCAGACATTAGAGGTTTAATAACTGTGTCAGCGTGATTAATAATGGTGGAGTACCGGAGCAGAGCTGCCATCATCACTGCACTGATTACACCTGCTTTAAACTACATTACCCACAGTGAACTCTGCACTGCCCCAACTCCACAGCAATCATTTATACTCACTGTTTCTAAATGTCTGCTTAGCAAGAGCTCCATCCCAGTTGCCCAACACAAAAGTTGAAGTGTAATTTGTATGTGTGCATTAGTGGTGGGGATTTTTCAGTGACTTTTTCGGCCAATGCATGTCAGTAGGTGGCAAAAGGTGAATTAATGAGTGAGTCATTGTATCATTCACTCAACCGTTTCATTCAGAAACACTGAATAATTCAGGAATGGCACTCCACTTCTGTGTACTGCTCGGTAGACATGCAGTGGTTGATTAATGTTTTGTCTTTGTTGTTGCTTTTTTGTCTGAGAACACAGGGTATGGGTTTTGAACAGCAATTCATATAGTTTAACAAAATAAATATTTCAAATAAAACAAACAAACAAACAGTGCCAAGTAGACCAAGAAAATAATCTCTCTCTCACTGTCTCTCTCTAGGCTCCTACATGATGGTGAACTCTTCTCAGTATGGCGCTGGACAGCGGGCTCAGCTCATGTTACGTCCGCTGAGTGAGAACGACACACACTGTGTGCAGTTCAGTTATTTTCTGTACAGCCGTGACGGACACAGTCCCGGGGGCCTGAGTGTGTATGTGCGCGTAAACGGTGGCTCACGGGGAAATGCCGTATGGAATGTGTCCGGCTCTCAGGGGCGGCAGTGGCATCAGGTGGAGCTGGCTGTCAGCACATTTTGGCCCAGCGAGTATCAGGTGAGTCGAATCCCATGCACTCAAATACATCATGCACATTGACTTTGTTTCAACTTACATGTCACAATCCTGTAACCTAAATATTCAGCATTTTTTGTACAGAGGTGTTTTCATGCACATTTTATTACAGTGTCAACTGCACTTTATATAGACAGAAAAGAATACATTCACTTATTGTAATTAATACGTACTGTAGTTGATATAGTAGTTCTAGTAAATATGTACTGTAGCAATTATTATTGCATGTACAATACCAGTCAAAAGTGTGGGGTCCGTATGATTTTTTTTGTTTTTAAAATAAAAAAATATATATATATTATCTTACTGACCCCCAAATTTTTATCAGTAGTGTATAAGCACTTTTGTACTATTGGGCTGAAAAATTCTGAGCATGATTGGTCACATTCTAATTATGAATTTGCAGCACTACAAATGGAAAACAAAAATAACAGTGTCATTGGATCAGTAAAGAATCGTTTGATTTGGCAAGTAATCGTTTGGCACAGTGGTGTAAAAACGCTAAATGTAACACAAACACTGTAAAAAAAGTGTTAGCCTTTCCTTGATCCTTTGAAATAAACAGGCTGTTTTCCATGATTTAGACCCACTTATATATATCAGAGTGTGTTTATATATACACATATTCACTGTTGCTCCAGAAGGAAACACAATGCATTAAGAGCCGGAGGGTGAAAACTTTATGAATTTGAAGATCAAGGTAAATTGTACTTAATTTCTCTTTTGGGAAACATGTTAGTATCTTCTGTTACTTCCGAAGGGCAGTAATTATATATATATATATATATATATTTAAACAAAAGTAGAAAAATTGGACATCTTCATCCTGTTCAAAAGTTTTCACCCCCTGGCTCTTAATACATCAGTGAATGTTTGAACCTTTTGTAATAGTTGTGTTTGAGTCCTCAGTGTGAAAAGAGAGATCTCAAAATCATACAGTCACTGCTGGAAAGGGTTCAAATATGTAAAAGATGCTGGAAACCTGAAGAATTTGCAGAACCTGTAGGATTTTTCTGAAGAACATTGGGAAGTTTAACTCCTCAGGACAAACAAGGGACTCAAGAACAACCATCACAGAACAACAACAACAACAACAACAAAAAAACAGTCATGGATCATCCATGTAACGACGCACAGTATTAAGAATCAAGAGTTCGTAAACTTTTGAACGGGGTCATTTTTATAAATTCAGCTATATTTTGTCTTGTGGACTATATGAAGAGTTGCAAAAGCCTCTAAGTGCCATCTGAAATTTTCTTCTAGAATGATCATTTTTATCAAGCTAGTATATTTAAGTTCAGTAATTTCACTCAAAATGACAATTAATAGCTCATTTTCATTGTCATTTAAGTGAAATTACTGAACTTAAATATACAAGCTTGATAAAAATGATCATTCTAGAAGAAAATTTCAGATGGCACTCAGAAGCTTTTGCATCTGAACTCTTCATATGTAAACATATTTTATGTGAAATATCTTATTCAGGACAGTACTAAATAAAAAATAACATGCATTTTGTGATCCCTCTTATTTTGTTAAAATTATTCACATAATGTGAAATAAATAAACTTTCAAACACCACTGTATACACTCACTCACTCACGCACGCACGGGCACACGCACACACAAACATATATATATTACATACTTTTATACTATACATACTACTTTTTCCTACCACTAAATAGTCTATTATCCTCAGCTCTCGGCTCTGTCAGCAGTGTGTGTTATTGACTCACTTGTTCCTCTGATGGTTAGTGCACAGAACACTGTCACCTTGTTAAAGGCTATGATTAATAACTTGCCCCTCATTTGCTCCCCAAAAAGGCCATAATGACCAGTAAGTTGAGTATGTCTGTGTGTGTGTGTGTGTGCGTATGTAAGTGCACAGTCAATTAACCCCCGCTTTTGTGTGGGACCCGTTTGAAAGAGGAGGTCCAGTGTGGTTTCCACAACCCTGACCCGTATCGCTCCTCTCTCCATAAATCAGAGCAGCCTTAATGAGATTACAGCCCTGCCACGATCAATACACACACACACACACACACACACACACACACACACACACACACACAGTGCGCCACAGGGTTCCCACACAGAAAATGTGAAGAAATTATCTTTGCCCTCTGGTTCTATCTTTCGCTCTCCATCATGTTTTTCTTTTAGGAGTGTGGTGTCTAGTTGTTTCAGACGTATCGTGGTTGAATAAACAGAGAATATGGTAAATTTGAGGTGTTTTGGAGATGTGGCAAGGCATGTTAGTCAACTGTAGTTGGCTTGTAAAAATTGCCTGCATAAATTTATGGCACTGTAATTCGTTATTTGTAAATGTGTAATGAATGTTGTGTGTAATTGTGTAAAGACACATAGACAGATGCAAATGCACATAGCTAAATTGCTGTATTTGTGTTGTCAAGAGAAGGTTATGAAGCAGCGGAGCAGAGCATTCAGAGCAGAGAAATAGACGATATATAAACTCTTCCAAACCCTAGTGAGCTGCCTACATAGAGAGGGGTTTAAAGGTGTATAGGTGCATCAGCAAGAAAGCTGTTCTAAAATGTAGGGAGCTGCCTTCTAAAGGCCCTTTCACACAAAACAGCCACAAAAAGCTAAATGAACCGATGACAAAATGGACCTTTCAGATCAAACAATTTGTACAAATGCTTATCAGGCTGAAGGACACACACACACACACACACACACAAAAGAGGGACACAACGTACACAGCTTTCAGTTACTAGCTATTTTTTATGTGGAAATGGTGATGCATTTTTTTCAGAATTCTTTAATAAATAGTTAAATAAACAGCAATTGAAACGCAAATATTTTGTAAAATTATAAATGTCTGCTGTAACTTATGATCAATTTATATCTAAGGTGTGCAGTTTCGTAGAGGCTAGCAATAGTAAGCTAGCTTTAAAACCTTAACCGGGGAAAATATCCCACCCTCCCTTCAGAGCTCCCTTCAAAGCCACAACTCCTTTTAAACACATGAACGTGCACCGCCAAAGCAAAGTCTGCAAAGCATGACGAGAGGCGCCTTGATGGAGGGAGGAATCCAACACTTTCAGCTTACCTCATGTCTCAAAGCCCAAACATTACAATTTGAATGTAAACAACGTATTTATGGTTATATTCTTTTAAATAGTAAACATTTAAAAGAATAAAAAAATTGTAATACTATTTCATATTTTTGATCAAATAAATGCAGACTTGGTGAGCACGAAGAGTCTTCTTTAAAAACAATTAAAAAAACTGAAGTATTCCAATCTTTACTGGTGGTGTAGATTCAGGTTTCACCCTCTCTTTAATCCATCCTTTCATTCTGTAATCTGTATCCGTCTGACTTGTTTGTTCCTCATTCCTCTCCCACTCTATCTCTCTCAGTTATTGCTCATGGGTCACTGGAAACCTTTCGGGCATCTTCACCTGGCTCACATATAGATTAAATCAACTCGCGTATACTCCCTTTGGGTGACAGCAGAGGAAAGAGAGAGGAAAAGAAATGAATGAAAGATAGAATGAAGGAATGAGAGAGCACATGAGTGCTGCGTTACTCCCCGCGTGGGTCTGTAGAGATGAGATCAGCAGTCAGGGCCATGGGGCGGCAGCTTGTATTAAGGATATCATTTCCCCCTTCTTAATCCGGGAAAACACAAAGGATTTGGATCATTCGGCTTCAGCACTCACTGTCACCTGTAAGACTGCTGTAGCGTTCTCCCTCCCAGGCTGATATGACACATTTGTGAAACCAATTTGAGCAGTTACCTGCAAACTAAGGGCTCTACGGACGTCAAGCTTAGCAAAGTGTTGATGCTTTACTTTAACATGGAGGTTCTCAAACTTTAATAAGTCATGCTCCCCCTAGAACGATATGACTTCTGATAGATGTGTGAGGAGGGGTGGCGACTGAGACTATAGTTCACCAAAAGCTTAGCAGTAATATACTTTCAAGTTTTACCAGTTATTAATCTGATTAACGAGTTTGTTTGCCCATAAAATCTTTAAGATATTAGGTTAAACTTATTTGGCTTGCTGTCCACTGGAGAGGGGCTCGATGAAGCAGCTTCAACTCGAGCTCTGATATACCCCCCAAAAGTGTTGATTAAATATGTGGGACAGCAAGTTAGAATAACGTGATCAAATAATTAAGAACTTAGGAAATACAGGATGCCTAAGAGCTTAAAGTATGTTACACCCCATAACGAGTGGAAATCGAAAGCTGTATGGAGCATGGATGGACGCTGCTACGGCAGTGATGTTTAATGGGGCTCCTGGCTGGACTGCGTCTCCCTACTATGCCCACCATGTGGGGCTATGAGTGGAGCTCCGGCGGGAGCTGTGTTTGAAAGAGAGTGTGCCTGCGTTCATTGTGGAGTGAAACGACATGGCTTGAGGAAATTTTGACTGGGGTACATCTCACCGCTGCACTGCTGCGGCAGTGACTTTCAGAAACTACTCCTGCGGGAGTATCTTGGGACTGGAGGTTTGAGTACGAGGTTGGAGAACGCCCTGCCACATCCATGACATGGAGACCTATAGAGTTAGAGAACATAGGGCCTCCAGATGTCACAAACGCGATTACCACAAATGAAGATGTCGCGATTCGGAAAGGGAGAGCCCCCACGGCACCCGAACGGAAAGCTCATACTGCGATTCGACCGGGAGAGCTCCCGCTGCGTTTCGAAGGAGAGAGAGCCCCCCCCCCCCCCCCATATGTATAAATAGGGAGTTCACTCTGCGATCAAAACGGGAGAGCCCACACAGCAAGTCGAACAGGAGAGCCTATGATGCATCTGAACTGAAGAGCCCACACAGCGATTCAGATCGGAGACCCCACTCCAGGAGTGGTATGTCACACACATCTTAAAAGAGAGAGCTCTCACAGCATCCAGATGAATACACGCCTTGCGGGGCTAGGTAAGCGGGGAGATGCAGATAGTAGGGAGAAGCGGTCCGGACTCAGAAGGATGCTAGTGTTTGTTGTGCTTGTCTAATGTTATGCAGATCAGAACGAACGTATGTTTCGAAGGCGTGGGACGACCATCGACCTAGCATTTTGATTTGGTGGTTGGATAGGCCTCTTTGTGCTGCTGTGGTGGCTGCACCTATTCGGAAAGAATGTGAAGAGAAATGTTTGGTTGGGATGCCGGAACTGTTGAGGATGGATTTGAGGTTCTTTTGAAACCAATGTCTGGAGGCAGGGAGGTTTTTTATCAATCCATAAAGAGAGGATCGAGAGAAGAGGTGATTTGGGATTTACTCTGATCGGTTTTGCTTTGTTTGATGTTGAAACGTATGGTGTGATGGTTTATTATTTGAAGGTCGGAGAATGTAGGATGGATAGATGGGTTGAAGTTTAAGTTGGTGGAAAATTCTGAGACTCTGAGGAAACCAAAGAAAGCCAAATTGAACATGGCGTCTAGGGTTCTTGTTTTGTTAGGAGAAAAGACCTGAGCGGAGAGTGGTTAGGCTGGCAGACGCTAAGAATGTCGATGGTTAAAGTTAGCTGAGGAGCGGCGCACAGGGCAAATAGAACGGGCGTGAGCTCCGCCACAGAAATGACAGACATGGAGGAAGCGGCATCGTTGTCTGTTGCAACCTGATGAATTAAAGCTGTTGCACACTTGTCTGCCTGAAACTGAGGTAAAAATCTGGTTACAGTCATTCCTTGAATGAGGGACATAAGAAGTGGATTTTTCTTGGAAAGGAGCTGGATGGGTTGGAAGATCTGGGTAGGTTTGGGGACATTCTGAAGTAGAATGAATGATAGACCTGCAGATGGCGCAAGAAAGGCTTCGAACACCTAAGAAGACTCTGTTATATAGTTCGAGGTCCAAGGCTCCCCAGTAAGGACACTGGTTCCAGTGGTTGACGCGGGCGGCGGATTTAGCTGAAAAAAGCTTATGGTATGCATAAAAATGACTACCTCCGAAAGAGAGACTGAGCTCTGCTATGATAGAGAGGTAGTCAATTAATTCCTTGCGTCTGGCTGGAAATGAAGTGCAAATTACTTCTGTGTATCTGGCAAAAGCAATGCAGAATTCTGCATTGACCTATGGCTAAGCCACGACCCCAAACGCGATGAGCCAATCACAGTGCGTATAGCTAACCCAATACACCCAGACATTCTCTGCTTCCACGTCCATTGAAATGCATTGCAGTTAGTCAGTTTTCATTCGTTTTTATATGTTTTTTCTTGTCATTTTAAGTTTAAAATGGTCAAACGGTGTGCATGGGGTACATGCAACTCCGACATTAGGTATCCCGAGAGGCTGGGCGACGGTGTGTATTTCTTACCCTTTTCCAAGCCACATCTCAACCGAGATAAGTGTCTGCTCTGGATAAAGTTATGCGGTAGACCACAAAACCAACTACACGTGGATAAATGAAACAAGAACTAAACAAGGATGTCTACATCTGTTCTAAGTCAACAACATATTTGAACGTTATCTTTAACATCTCTAACGTAACGTTAGGCTAACGTTAGCCTAACATTAGAAAACGTGGACGTTAGCTTCTAGCTGCGTTGTACATCATGTCACTTAGCTTCATTAACGTATCTGTTAATCAGTCCCTCCAGGATTTCGCGATGTCGCGATCGCAACTATTAACGCAACTTCAACAAATCCCTGTGAATTCAGTGCGCCTTGCAATTTTGAAAAATCACCGCAACTTTTCTGCAACTTTGACCAATCATCGCGCCGCGGTCTCCTGCAAAGCGTCGTCATACGTTAGCAAACTCACTTGTTTTGTTCAGAAGACGCAGCAGATGTGGGCTGCCAACATCTCACATTTAGGCTACCTACAAAAATAACAGAAAAGGCCAGTGTTGCCAGCTTAGCGCCTTTGTCGCTATTTTTAGCGACTTTGCAGACCCCTTTAGTGACATTTAAAAAAAAAAAAAAAAAAGCGAGTGAGACAAATCTAGCTACTTTTTGGACAAACCTCAGTACCCTGCGAGCGCGAGGTTGGCTTTCTCCCTGCCGTCACCTCTCTCTCTGCGTCCCTGTTCAGGGAACGGCTGAGAGGAGCAGCACGGCAGCTGACAAACTTGAATGAGCAGTGTTGTTTCCACGGACTTATCACTTATCTGCTTCTCTTTTGTTTTATATTTAAAGAATTGAGTTTGACCATTTTATTTTCCTTTCTTTTCTTGTGTTTATCACTTGTAATGGGGTACTCACTATCACAGTGCATTAGTTCACCCAGTTCCCGAACTCTCTCAATTCAGATAATTTTACACATAAAAAAATAGCTACTCGTTCTATTGTCTGACAAAAAAAATTAAGGAAATGAGAACAGCTTTATTGGATATTCGGCTATATATTATATTATATAATATTAAAATACAGTAGGCCTATTAAACTTTAGATTTTTCCACTATTTAACTTTTGTGGCTATTCCTAAGAAAATGGTATTTTGCACTTTATTAGTAGGCTATATTGGCATCTTTCAACATAAATGCTACTTAAAGGGTTAGTTCACCCAAAAATGAAAATTAAGTCATGAATTACTCACCCCCATGCTGTACCAACCCCGTAAGCCATTCGTTCGTCTTCGGAACACAAATGAAGATAATTATGATTAAATCTGAGAGGTGGATGACTGCTACATAGGCTCCCTAAGGGAATGACACTTGACGGCCCAGAAAGTCATTAAAGAAAATGTTTAAATATTCCATGTCGCAACAGTGGCTCAACTATAAATTTATCAAGCGACGAGAATACTTTTTGTGCGAAAAAACAAACAAAAATAACGACTTTATTCGACCATGCCTTTTCTTCCTTGTAGGCCTGAAACGAGACTTCAAGAGATTTCCACGACGCATGCGCGAGAATTGCGATCTCCTTCAAGTACTTCAGTTAAGTTCTCGCGCGTGAGCGTCATGGAAATCTCTTGAAGTCTCGTCTTTAAATCGTTTGTTTTGCCTTTATAAGGTTACTAAAGGTTAGTTAACTGGTTTTGTTCTCATTAACGTGTGTTACAAAGTGAGCACGTTTGTCTCTGAAGTAAATTCTGGACTACAATAGAGCAGATGGCGAACAGTGTTTTCTGTGGGACAAAAGTCCCTTTGGGGTGGACTTTGGGCTTTTTCTTCACTTAGTAAACCTATAACATGCACAATAAAAAGATGTATAACACAATAAAGGAAAGGGGAAAAGCCAAAAAGCATAATATGAGTACTTTAAGTAAAAATCTATCTACCTTTGCCGTTTTAACCTAAAAACAAATGCAGAAGAACATCGCAACTTTCATCGCAACTTTTTAGAAAAGCGGCCGCAACATCAGGCATTTTAGGCCGCAACAATCACAAAAAAGGCCCGCGAAATCCTGGAGGGACTGGTAAATAACCGAGATAACAAATGTTAGCAATTTGTTAGCAAATAATGCAGTGCATGAACAATGCTGATCCTCTATCTTGTCTGAGATGGTGATGGTAATGAGATGCGGTTTATCTTGTTTACACTATGACCTGTAAATTTTTGCCTGGAGCTGAAGTTTTTTATCAACCTTCTCAACAATAAAATTATTAATATTACCCTCCAATGAATAGTTAAGGCCCTTTTGGTGACTTCGAGATGATATATAATCTTTCTGTCTCCAAAAATCATCAATTGCCTCCCGTGAAATGTCTCCTACTGTGACAGCTGCCGTAGCGCCTGTCACCGAATGTTGACTGTCCGAGTGAGTGGAGGGGGCGTGGCTTAGCCACAGGTCAACTGGAAGATAGGAGGGGGAAAAAAGGAATGAGGTGAACTGGAATGGAAGGAGAGAGGGGGTGGAGGGGGGATGGCTAGCGACGGCAACCTCGCGCTAGGATCCGCTCTTTGAGTAGGTTGGTTTGGGGGTGAGAGAAATGTAACTGTGTGCGAGGGTGACCTGGCACAAGGGTTATTATAAAGAAGATTAGAGAGAACCGGAGAAGCAGAGGGACGTGCGGAGGAATGTGTTTGTGAGCTTGGTTCTTGCCTGGGGAGTGGGGCTGACTGCATGTAGTTTGTGAGCTGGAGACGAAGCGGAACTGTTTTCTGCGGCCGCTGTTGCTGGCCGGGTGGAAATACCGGCGGACAAGGAAGTGCGAGCCCCGGCGGCGCCGGCGGCTTTTGGATCGGCGCGTTGGGATTGTGTGTGGGTTCAGAACGCCGAACCGGGAGAGAAACGGAGGTAGAAGAGGTGCGAGTCTTACCTTTATAAGATGTTGAAGTGTTTGATGGAATGCTTGAACTGTAAGAACTGATGAAAAGATCGTAGAGTTGAGCTTTTGATGATCTGCGGGAGAAATGGATTCCGGAGCTGGAGAGGACTTGACGTAAGGTGTTGACTGAACATTTTGAAATGGGTGGAATCGGTGTATTAGCAGCGGTAGAATGGAGATATGAAGTCTGGGAAGATGGACGAGGCTCAGTTGAAACTGGCGATCTTGAAGGTGGAGGAGAGCGTTGCCAGTTTTGGAACGTGGTTTATACGAGCGCTGGATTTCTCGGCCAGATCGCTCATGAAGATGATCCGTAAGATCCGATCTCACGCGGGGTGTGACTGTCTGTGTCTCAGGAAGGCTTGTCAGTTCGTCGTCTTAAGGAAAGAGCTGGATTTCCGGGATGTCGGACATTATTCCGTGCGGCAATACTGGAACAGCTGATGCTAGGGAGAGGTAAGCGGCTGCTTATATACTCAGGCTGTTGATTGAAAGATTAGATTGGCTCACTCCTCCCTAACTTACGTTTAGGAACTTCATTAATTCAATCTTGTGCAAATAAATAATTACATAAATAATAATACGTTTTTTCATTATCTGGTTTGAAAAGCTGACCGTGTCGGTCATTTATGCTGATTGGCCAATACCCTTGTTTTATTTACAGTAGGGGTTCAATCTTCAGCTGGCTGGCAGGAGCCTCCACTGGCAGGTCACGTGACCTGTCCGTGGCTGGCTAGTTGTCTGGCAGTCTGCCTTTGGCAAGTTTCAGAAACCATTGATTTTTGTGTTCCTCTCTTTCTAGCTCATTTATTAGGAATCTGTTGATATGATTATGTTCTTTCGTATGATTGATGTTTTGGGGACTGTTATCCCAATATAACCAGTCAAATGGCCGTGATCCGACTGGCAGCTTACAGACGCTTGCTCGACGCTCATCCAGTCAGCCGCGGCTCATAGTGCGAGTATAACGCGTTGCCTGACTCTCTCGCTGCATGGAAATAAATTGTTTTCTTATTATGAATATAATGTCACGCATCTATTCTTCTTTGCAACTGCACACTGTGTGTGTTTTGAATAACAGCCTAGTTTAAGTGCGACAAGCAATGGCCATATGCTGGTGTCAGAAAATGGTCAAGCCAATGACAAAGATTCATGTTATTGGGATTAATTCACGTTTTTTTTACGGTACTAGACCGGGACGATTTTAATCCTTGTGAAAAAGTAGCCTATAAAAACGTGAATTAATCCCAATAACATGAATCTTTGTTATTGCCTTGACCATTTTCTGACACCAGGACAAAATAGATATGCTTTTAAATAATTTGATAAAACAAAGCTTTTTAATTATTCAATAAAAGAATGCCAACCTTAACGGTAAAATCACTTAGCACAGACTGTATCACTATTTTCAAATATACAAAGACTATTTACAAATAAAACCCAAGAAAAAAACTAGTTACAAATAAAAACAAATAAAAAAATATATTTACAAATAAAAAAACAAGAATCTATATAGGCCATTGCTTGTCGCACTTAAACTATTATTCAACACACGTGCAAAGAAGAATAGATGCGTGACATTATATTCATACTAAGAAAACAATTTATTTCCTTGCAGCGAGAGAGTCAGGCAACACGTTAGACTCGCACTATGAGCCGCGGCTGACTGGACGCGCACTATGAGCCGCGGCTGACTGGACGCGCACTATGAGCCGCGGCTGACTGGATGAGCGTCGAGCAAGCGTCTGTAAGCTGCCAGTCGGATCACGGCCATTTGACTGGTTATATTTGGATAACAGTCCTCAAAACAGCAATCATACTAAAGAACACAATCATATCAACAGATGCATAATAAATGAGCTAGAAAGGGAGGAACACAAAACACAAAAACTATCAAAAATCAATGGTTTCTGAAACTTGCCAAAGGCAGACTGCCAGACAACTAGCCAGCCACTGACAGGTCACGTGACCTGCCAGTGGCGGCTCCTGCCAGCCAGCTGAAGATTGAACCCCCTCTCTTTATTTATGATAAGGCAGGCTATGGCTGAACGGTGTATCACTGCGCATCATCATTAGCAACCAGACTTAACCACAACATAAAGAAACAATATTCTGTCAAAACTACAGTTTCAGAAGTGCAGAAAGAAAATAATTTAAATGTTTTTGGTTTCAGTTATTGTACTGTATGTTCAATGAGCTGTGTTGCGAATAGGTGTGCTTTAAACTAAAAGATGGAAAACAAACTTTTTGTTTTTGCTGAGAGATAAGCACATGTACAGTATGTACAATATGTCTATTATTCTGGTGGAAGGATGGAATCTACTAGCCTGACAAGCCAGACCCACATCAAGATGTTGGGTCTGGGAACACACCATTGACAAGGCTCAATCCAAGGGGCGGGATAAACGGTTGTCTTTCAAATTCCCTCTGCACGCAATAGGATAGCGCTACAACCAACCAGAGCAACAAAGAAGGTGACCTAGTCCGAACACATCTTCCTTTTTTAAGAATGACTTCAGTGCCGTTCTTTGTTCTTTTCTCAAAGAAAAGCTTAAGAGTCGCGGCCAAAGCCGCTGAAAGACCGCTGTTAGCCAGAAGCCTCAGTCATCTTCTTTGGTTTCAAGAATTCACGTCGAACCGTCGCAACTCTACCGTCATTATGTTAAGCCCGCCCACCGACTCTATACACGATGTGATTGGCCTGACTAGAGTTTGGTTGTTCCAGCTCGCAAGCCAACGGAGAGTTGCCAGACGTAACTGGCAGCAAAATAAAATTTTCTAGGCTAGGAATCTACTGATTTTAATAAAATATACTAATACATATATTTTCAACTGTATTATTTGTATTGTGTGGTAACAATTTTATAAAAGAAGAAAGGTACTCGATTTGTGCAGTAGGCATATTGTGAATACTTCGCTTTGCCTAACAACATCTTCAGTCATGTCTTTATTCACAATACAGCATGCCTCAACAACAAACAAATAACAAATTAGCTAAGCAAGCAGAGAGAATATCACAAATCACAAAGAAATCTGTTATTACTTGAGGTAATAGGTCACCATACTTGAAAACTGGGTCTGGATTTACGTGTGTAAGGCCGGTTCCCTGAGAAAGGGAACGAGATGCTGCGTCAGCTGCTGATGCTATGAGAACGTGCCCTCGCAGAACCGACACAGTGTGGTGACGTCGCAAGTTTTGCCGCAGCGTATAAGAAGGGAGCCTGAGAACAAGTCATCAGATTTGTACGTACATACGTAACCCCAGACCCACATTTCTTTGTGATTTGTGACATTCTCTCTGCCTGTTTATTTATTTATTTGTTGCTGTTGTTGTTGAGGCATGTATGTTGTTATTGACCATAGTTTTACTTTTAGAAACTAAAAGCATGATCAAAATGACATAAATTACTGTAATTATTTTTATTTTTGCATTGTTTTTTGCATTTGTCTTCTTCTTTTGAATACCGAGTGAACTGTCCTGGGCCTTTTTTTTCATCCCGTACACAATGCAATATCCACAGCATTGATGTTGAGAGTTATTGATGGTGGATTTCTTGTGAACTGAGAGACTAGTCATTATGCAGCGAGGACACGTGGTGCAAGCAGAAGACAGGTCTGGACAGACAACACAACTGAACTGTTCAGGAAAGGTCAGACCAGTTTCTTTTTTTCTTGTGGGACTTTCATTGTGTTTCAAAAGGTTAGAATAAAATTGAATGTTGATTTATCAAAACACAGCCAGGTCCAGTGGAATAGTGTTTCTAATATTTTCATTAGGTGTGAGGAGAAAAATCTGATTCCACCCTTGTCTAAGACCATGACAAGACTATGACCGTGAAAATATTGCTTCAAGAGCCATCTGGAATTTTTTTGTTAAATTTTCATGTTATTTTTTCAAGATTACATTAACAGTTTGTAACCTTGGAAGTGGAATCTTACTTTATAACACGTACACACACACACACACACACACACACACACACACATCGGGTTTTTATGTGGACTTTCCATAGACATATGATTTTTATACTGTACAAACTGTATATTCTAATCCACTAACCCTAAACCTACTACCCATCAGCAACAACAAAATTTCCCCATAAGGACAAGGATTTTGTATATTGCCAACTTTGTAAGGACATTTTGTCCCCATATCATATAGGGTATACCTGAACCACACACACACACACACACACACACACACACATAAAGACATATATTAGGGATGTGTTGATGTATAGAAAACAGTTCCGTTAAATTTTAATAATATTTCAAAATATTACTCTATCTTTGATTAAATAAATTAAACATTAAACAGTCTTAATTTTTCCATGCATTTTTGCATGAAATTGTAATATGGAGAATTCTGTTGACTTAGTTATAGAACTAAACAAACAGCACGCCGGGTGTTTTTGGCTTGGACAAATATAAATTAATAAGAACAACAAAAAGAAAGACAAAAAAGATGACAAGATAGAATAGAATTAATGAAATTAAGTTAATTCAATTAATTCAATAATTACAGAAAATGAAAGAAATAAAAGACAGTAACAGCTATATTATAACATTGAATATTCAGTGGTTTTGCAATCTGGCTGTTGCAAGCTGTTGTAATACGCTTAGGAACGACTTTGACTCTTGTCCAAACACTTGCCCAGTAGATGATCATTTATCTTATGTCCTTTTAACTCCTTTTACATGACTGTCCCTGTCCCATTCCCACTGGTCTTCCTTGGCTCACACTTGTCTCCATGGTTCTATATTCCATCATTTTAAGTGCCAATTGCAACCATGTTTTGCTAGCTGATTAGTAGAGTTTAATTGTTTAGTTGATACCTCATTTGTGTTGTGTATGTTCCTGTGTCTTCAGAGCACAGCTGCGCGAAAAAATCAAATCAAATGTTTAATCAAATCATGGTTGCCCATAAACACCTAATATAAGCTCAACAACTGTGCCTTGAATGTGCCGCTGTGAGGCACAGTCTTTCTACCTGCACACATACTGCATACAGTGTTAGTGTGTCCCTTTCTGTAGCTTCCCGTTCATGATCCAGCTCAATGAGCCAAGAAACCTGACATATTTTTTTTTAACATGCTTTGCTAATGGATGCTGCAAATTAAGACAGATTGAACCCCCACTCTTCATATTTCAGTCATCAACACACCAGCTGTATGTTTTAGTTTGTTTGGAAACATATACGCCAATGACGTCCCCCCAAACTTCCAATGTCCAAAAAATATAATCATTCTGAAGTAAATCTTTATTGAGAGCTTTTCTTGGTTTGGTTTTGACAGCGTTTTTACAGCGCATGGGGTCCAATTGATGTTGAGATGCATGAGTGCGTTTGGAGATTCCCCAGGGGTTTGTGCGAGACGTGAGTCGCATTGTCAACATTCCTTCGTTTTCCAAGGCTTTTGTAAGAGATGAAAAGGACCTTTTCTCTTATTTGTGTTTGCACTCCTGAGCTTGCCCTGATAAAATGGATCCGTACGTGGTATGCAACAGCGTCCCGCTGGTGTAAAAAAGATGCTTCCGCTTTTATGCCAACGAGCAATTGTTTCCTGCCTGCAGTATTTTGATCTCTATCATGTTGATGCTCAAGACATTTGGTGGGTTGAATACAGGAAATCAGAGCAATGAGATAAATAGTTGACAGTTACTATGAGCTGGAGATTTTAAAATCCACCTTCTAATCTGTATTGTGCTGCTGCCAGTACTGTAGGTGTTGGAGATGACAAGCAGCCTTTATCAAATATTAACAATGCTACCAGCCCTTCTGTTTCTTGTTATGTTTTGTGCAAGCATTTCACACACATACTGTACATATCAGGTACATGCACAATGGCCCAAGCCACTACCTTTATCCTACTAAGCTGAGGTGTCCTCTGGAGAAAGTCATTTAATTTGCATGTATTCATTTGGCATTTTGCAACCTCCTTGGAACTACATTGCTTGGCGGAGGAATACATGTGTTATAACGTTATATTTTTTGTTACTGGTATTTATTTTATGAATAAAATACATATTAAAATGAATATTTTTATGGAGTAACCGTTTTATAAAAGCAATAAGCCCCTTGAAGCCTTGTTTTACAGTGAATTTAGCCTGGTTTTACTCTGCTCAGCGTCGTGCCTAACAACGCCCCTTGGCTGTTCTAAATCCACTGTAAAACACGGCTCCGTGGGGCTTATTGCTTTAATATAAAAAGCACACTGTTTTCGCGATTATTAGGACTGTATGATTGTTAACGAGATATTTATTACATACAAATGTTCAAATGTTAAACAAGAAGTTAATATTAAGTGAATTACATTTTAGACATAATTTTAAACAAGTTTAAGTTTTTGCTATTTTAGTAACGAATATAGTTCCAAACAAACCCACAGCATAACTGTTGTGCGTTTCCAGCAAGACATTGTTTTTTGTTACTAAATGAATCAGTTGTTTTGAACGAATTAGTTGAATAGACGACTCCTTGTCTCACTCATTTAGTGATTTGCCACCACCAGGGGCGGCACCAGAGAATTTATAACAGTTGCTGAAGGGGTGCTAAATCATTGACAGGGGGAGCTGCGCAATTTTATATATATATCAGTATATATATATACTATTAATAAATGAGCAAAACTTGGCCACTCAATATTTAATTGTTTTAATTACAGTTAAAGTTTTAATTTTATTAAATTGAAGCACAACATTCAGCATTCAATCAAATATTCTTAAATATTTATTATTATTATTAATAATGCTATTTCAACATAATATCTCGTTATTTCGACATAATATGTGTGCGTGCAACAAGCAAGATGTGCATTTGTAAATCCGGTGACGTGTGCATTGATTTTTTTTTTAAAAACTAGTGTTTTCTCTGTCAGTGTCGGCTGCAAAGATGAAGTTGACGATCGCCATCTCCGTAGTGAACGCACATAATCAGAGAGTAGCCTATTTCTTTTCGTTTTGAATTGTGTGGTAACACTTTACTTGAAGGGGTGTGCATAAGACTGACATGACGCCTTCATAATCATGACATGACACATTGTTTGAGAAGTCTTTGTTATGACAACTTGACATAAACCAATACAACATAACCTGTGTCTTTGTCATGACAACTTGACATTACTAAGAAAACGCAACCTGTCATAAATATGTCATAAACATGACATAGCAGATTAATTATCAAATTTAAGAAACCACTTAGCTTGATGGGTTAACATTAAACTGTCAGGTAGTTTTGACTTTGGCTGTCATGAGGCCATTATAACATTTTAATAACAAATTCAATTTGTACCACTGTAGTTGATGTCAAGATATTAATGACACAGTTATAATGGCCTAATGACAGCCAATGTCAAAACTAACCACATGACAGTTTAATGTAATGTTCTTCCCATAGAAAACCATTATAAGAATGTTTAATGTGGCTTAATGCAGATTAGAATGTCCCTTATGTCGAAATATTGAATTATTATGTCGAAATAACAGATATTATGTCGAAATAATGACTTATGTCGAAATAACGACTTATTATGTCGAAATAGCGACTTATTATGTCGAAATAACGACTTATTATGTCGAAATAACGAGATATCATGTTGAAATAACGACCTAATATCTCGAAATAACAAGATAAGTTTTCTCTTTTTTTTCTTCACTATGTGGTTCAGGGCTTCCATAGAATACAGCCTGAATATAATTGCTTCCAGAAATAATTTTTGGGGGTGCTATCGGGGTGCTTTGGTCTTTCTTCGGGGAGCTGAAGCACCTGCTAGCCCCTCCCTAGAGCCGCCGCCCATGGCCACCACCAATTGGTGGTTTTAGTTTCATATTTAAAAGTATAATTTTATTTTATCATATTTCTATATTAAAAATTGTATTTAAAAAAATAGCTCAACAGTTATTATGCAGTTGTATTTGTACCTATTCAGATGCAGCTTCTGTGCCGCTACATGCAGTGCAAAGACAAATTTTGTTGCTAGTGATTTCATTTTATTGGTAACAGCTCTATATGTTTCTTATTATTCTAATTGTATTTATTGATTAGATAAGACATTTCTCAGGCAGTAAATGTGGATCTTTCAGATGAATTTGAGGAGTGCTGGTGTGATCTTGCTCTTAACTCGTCTCACCCTGCCTCTTGGTCTCAACCCCTCAAAGTCTTGGTCTTGTCTTGGTCTCAACACACTCTCGGTTTCGGTGGTCTTGACTACACTAGTGTGAGTTGCTTAGCACCAAATGTGCAAGATGGGGCACAATAATTTAATCATAATTTAATAATTTAATCACTGCTGTTTCAAGAAAAATCATCTCATTAAATGACTACCATTCTGTTTTAATGCAAAAGTATGGTTGTGTATGCAGTATGAAAGTCTATACTGTACCATATATTTATTTGATTTCTAAGAGAGCTATTTGAGAAAAAAATACAAAAAGTAATTGACGTTAAGACATCCAGGAGTTTGATTGATTGGATAGTTTTCGCACAAACATGATGAACTAATAGGTGATTTGATCACACAAGTCTCATGTTAATGTCTATCATGTTTAATTCTCGTTGCCATACATTTAGAAATGTCATGGTTCAATGCTGTGTGTCCCATACACTTCTAATGTAAGTTTGGTTTTTATTTTAATGTTGGCCTTTTATTTTTCTTTCTTGCTGTCACTCTCCCTCTGCAAATGACTCAGTTTGATTCTCCTCCGCTCTATAATTCAGATTTATTCTCTCCGCTCTGTGCTCCACGTCTTGCACAGAATAATAATAATGCAAAATAAAAAAATAGATTCTTCTATTTTCTCTAAAGAAATGTCACTGCCACAGTTTGAGTGGTTTCCAGGCTGCTATGTGGTGTGTGTGTGCTGTGAGCGATTCTTATGACCTGAAGTTTAATACTTAAAGGGGTTAGGGGTCTGTTCAAAACTGTACATATGAGCAATAGTGATAGTTCTGCTTGCTTTAGCAAACATCACTAAATATGTTTCTGGAGATAAGGACAGTGTGCGCAGAAACCCTAGTGCACTGTCAGGACTCTTTGCTAGCTGCAGCTCTGCTTTGATTGGCTGGCTCTTAGCAGCGCCAGCTCATTTGTTGTTTGATTCAGAGCGGTAGGACATCTATCAGCTATCTGTCCCTGTCCAACAATGAAACAGCCGGGGAGGCAGTCTTCCATTTGTTAGCAGAATGGCTAAAGGTTGTGTAAACGGATGAGTGATGTGGGGTACTTGCACTGTAATTGGCCACTAGAGAGCAAGATCTGTATTCTCAGCAGAGCACAAGTCTTGAGTCAAATTCATCCGTAGGTCAAAACAGGGAGATTGTTGTGCTGTATCATGTTGCCTTTAGCTCAGAGAACTCTGGCATAACGTTTTAGATGAGCAAATGCTACTTTCTGGGTGGGCAGAACTGCATGAAGTGATCAAATATCTATTTGAGTTAGCCAAGATTGTATTGTTTATTGAGAGAGCATAGAGTAATGAATCCGTTTGATACATAAGAGGCAGCATTAAAAATGCCTTTGGGAACAGACATAGTTCAATCACTCACACAAGAACACATGCAGGCCTATTCACACCAACAATAAAATGAAAAAGCAAAACAAATTGAAAGGAAAAAGCACTTTGCTCATTCACATGCTTCAATGCAAGAGACAACCCAACTGCAGTGATTATAGCGATAGTGTGATATGGGAACATCTGGTGTAATAACAATCACAGGGATGTTCTATTCTATTCTAGTAATTATAGTACAGCTGTTGTTATCATAAGATTCTAAGTATACATATATTTGAATAACTAACTAATGAAGGAACAAACTGACTAACGAATGGACAAACAAACAAACAAACAAATTAAATAAATAAATGAACAAATAAATAAATTAACTAATTAAGTTCCACAATTGGATTTTTTTTAAAATTAAATAACTTATACTGTAAATGTAAAATATAAACTTTTTTGTAAACACGTTTTGGTTATACTTTATTTTAAGGTGTCTTTGTTATACTGTAATTATACATTTAAGTACTGAGTAATATTAAGTAATTACATGTACTTACTATAGGGTTAGGATTATGGTTTGCTTTGGTTTAACTTAGGGTCAGTTGCATGTAATTATGCATGCCGTATATCATTTATAGTATAGTATTTATACTATAGTAACTACATGTAACGTATGTAACAATAACACTGTAAAATAAAGTGTTACCCATGTTTATTTTTCAGTAACTGTTTAAAAAAAACATATCTGTGACTAAATGTTATCGTAGAGCAACCTTGAGAAAAAGTTACAATGCTTTCTTTTTTTTTTTTTTTTTGTAATTCAAATGTGTAAAGGTGAGGTTATAGGCACACTTTTACGGTAAAAAAAAAATCCATTGTCAATAGTGTAGTGATGTTTAAAGCAAACCAAGAAGCGTTTTGTTCGATCAGCGGTGGCCTATTTGCATGACCAAGCTGACCATGAGTGAAAACCTCATAGGGAACTTTTCCACCTCAAATGGATTCCTATTGAAATCACTTGATTTCGCCTGTGATATTTCGCAGAGCAACAATAAATGTGACCGCACATTAACTGAGAATCATGTTGATGCTGGTTCAAATCCTGCTTGGAGTGGCACGAAAGTAGGACCAGTTAAGTTGGTGCCGTGACCCGGATCCGAGCTCCCTGGCTTCAAGAGGTGTCCTTGTTAGAGAGGCTGTCGTCGGTGCAAGCTCTGCTCTTAGCGGGCCAAGGCATTATGTCTTTCACACTATAATTGTTTTAGGTGAAAATTCTATAAAGGTAATTTAAAACGTTACTGTGACACATAACTGTAAAAACGTTTTGTGCCTGCTTTGCCTTTCCTTGTTTGTTTGTTTTTCAACTCACTTTTTCATACCTTTCCTTGCAGATCGTTTTTGAAGCCACAGTCTCATCCGAGCAGAAGGGATACATCGCCCTGGATGATATAGTGCTGTTAAACTACCCCTGCTGTAAGTTCTGTCCCTCTACAGACACAAAAAAAAACACATTCTCACTGACCTTTTCCAGCCTAGAGGGGGGGGGGGGGCGTATGGCCAGGTTGGCCCACCCAGATTGAGGAACAAAGGTGGCCATTTCCTCTCATCAGAGTCTCGGGGTACTTACTTTTGATCTGAATAGCCATCATGAAAGACAATTATCCACTGACACTTTGCCTTCCATTTCTCTTGTTCTTGCTCACATCCACTTCCTGCAGCTGACCTTTTTGTCCATATATCACTCTATCTCTCTGTCTCAGTGGTCACCGTCTCAGATTTATTTATTTTCTGGGGGAGAAGAAAGAAAAAAGGGCTTCTCTCTTTGGCTTTTGTGCCCTGTGTTCTGCTACTTAATCTGTTGCTTCACTCAGGTGTGAATAAGAGTGAATCTCTTGTGTCCATCTCTGCTCTGTTATTTTTCTCCCTTCTCACTCTTCCCATGTCCTCACTCGCCTGCTGACCTACACTCCATTAGCTCTGCTGGAAGTTTGTGTTAGTGGGCACCTTATAATTCTGCTCCAGTTGTTTGGACTGGGGCGCTCGAAGCCACAACCCACTGTGGGTCTCACTACCTGCTGACTTCTGGGAAATGCAGTGCAGTCATGCTGACAGGAATGCTGGAGAAAAGAGATTGTATGCGGATGGGGATCGTGCTGTTGAATTGTGAGACTCAGTTTGTGGGCTGCTTTAATTTGATGGAGTTGACTGTAGGCCTCCTGCGTTTCAATTTTACACCCCACAGCAAGAACGTAATTGCAAATGCTCCAGAAACAGACACCAAACAGACACACAAAGTCTCTTTACCCAAGTTTGTAAGCCCGGTGTTGAACTTTTTTATATATTTAGAGAGGTCATTTGTTCTGCATGAGTGCGGAGACACTCTTACAAGAAGAGAAAGAGACATTGTGGTGATAATTTAACAAAATTTGCTCATTAGTGGAAAAACCCTGCTATTACTATTACTTATATTTAGGGTTAATGATTTGAACAAGCACTCTAGCTCTACAACACTTGGGCTCATAACCATCCCACAAATCTTTTGAGATGAAAGTTAATAAAATTTTCTGGTTTGGTCAGTACATTAAGTTCCGTTTGACACCTGGGCTGGATTTCCTACAAGTAACGTGAGTAAGTTGACCGTGGAGAACATTGGTGACAATGGTTTTCACCATCAATTTGGGCTCACAATGCTTTTGGGTAGGGATGCACGCTGATATCGGGACAACATCGGTATCGGCCGATAAAAGCTTAAAATGACCATCATTGGCATCAGCCGATATGAATATTTCTGCCGATGAGCCTTGCCGATAGGGTGGCGTGTTTCCTATGCGCACGTGACGACCGCGAACGAAGCATGAGCGCCAGCAACTTAAACTTCCAACTAGGGGTGTGCGTCTCACGGTTTTTGATCGTGGGCGATTAAAATGTCTCCACGATCTGCTTTTGAAGAAAAATCATAGTATCGTGCATTCTATCAGTTCAATTCTGGCGCCTTCATCTCAACATACTGTACAACGCGACATAAATTCACATCACATCACATGTAAATGCAGAGGTAGAGTTACACTCACGGGACACCGCAATTCACAAAAGTTCATTATTTGCATGTGCGTCAAAGTCTTGGTAGGTAAACATATCATTCACGTGCTGATGCGCTGTTCTAACATCCGCTTTTCTGAGCGCGTTACACCCGACGGCATCGGGCAAAATTAGTTTGAAAATATCGGCATATTGAATATCGGCCAAAATCCTATATCGTGCATCCCTACTTTTGGGAAATGCTGCCCTAGACAGTTTAAAAGCTCTCTGTTCAAAATGCTGTTTTAGGCTGATAAAAGCTTTATTACTGCATTTGAAAAAAACACCCCGAGGCTCTGGAATGCTCAAGCACCTTACAATTGATTTTCTTGCTGTACATTTTCTTTCCCTACACATTAGAACTACTTTCCTGGAAAGTGTGATAGCACTAAAATCATTGCCTTCTGCCCAGATTTAACTAATGTAGACAGGGCTCTAAGTGATCAGCACCACGGACAGCTCCACTTAAACTGGCACTGGATGATCACAATTCCGTAGGAGTCTGGGATTTTTTTTTTTTTAAGAAATTACAACTTTTATTCAGAAACAATGCATGACAGTAAAGACTTTTAATTTGTTATAAATTATTCTATATCAAATAAATTGTGTTATTTTGAATGTTCTATTCATCAAATATCCTGAAAAGAAAACAATCCACAAACATTAAAATGATTGCCAAAGCATACCAGGATGAAATCAGACCAATGAACTCTGAGATTTAGCTAGTAATATGTTATGGATGGGAAAATATTAATTTACTGATAACAGATGGCCATGCTTTCAGCATTTTTTAAAAGTTACATTAATATTTAAAAACACTGAGATATATCTACTATTGCAATTTTCTGGATTTCGTACTGTTGGTGTGTATAGTACAGTAACAGTGAGCTTTAGAGACAGAAAGATGATGCTCAGTTTGCCAAATTTACACATTGCTGATGGAGACCAACTGAAAACATGGCAAAAACTGCTGACAGTCTCTGCAAACCTAAAATAAATTGCTAACTGATCACTATATTCCCTGACATGACATTACTTAGCTTGCTTGCAAGTAGTATTCATGTTTACAACTACTAAATCAACTAGGTATATGTACTTTATTAATCTGCAGTTATGCAGTTATTAATAAATAAAATACTATAAAACAATCTGTAACACTTTATTTTACAGTGTCCTTGTTACATATGTTATATGTACTTTCTGTAGTAATAACTGTAAATTATGCATAAATACAAAGAACTAACCCTCAACCAAACCCTAATCCTATCCCTACCTTACAGTAAGTGCATGTTGCTAATTTATATTACTCAGCTATACGTAAATATATAATCACACTGTAGCAAGGACACCTTAAAATAAAGTGTAATCAAACAATAATTTAAAATACAACTAATTACTATAGCAATAAAAGCAAATTTTGCTTTACAAGCAACTAACCCTAAACAAAACCCTCAGCCTAACCCTATAGTAAGTACATGTAGTTAATTGATATTACTCAGTACTTATTTGTGTAATTACTGTTACAACATCACCCTAAAATAAAGTGTAACCTAAACTGAATTATTATACCTATAAATTTGATTTAATATAAGCAAACATCACATGTCTGGCACGCATTTCAAATCAATCACTGATGAAGTTTGGTGATTTGAAGATATTGCCTGTGTGAGCAACTAGGTGTTGAAACAGCTTGATAGTTCAGACAGTAGTAGCGTATGTAATTCCATCTGCACTTTCAACTGGCTGTGCATTACCTGAAGTATAATCCTCATGGATGATAATAGAGGGTGTTTCTGAGAAAAGCTAGCTAGCCAGACTGCCTGTTCAAGACGGTCCGACTCACCTCAGAACCACTGTTTCTCTCTGAAAAACTCAACCAGAGTCCCTTACTGCAAAAAAAAAGAAGAAAAAGAAAAGAAAAACCTCACCTCAAGCAACAAGCATTTGTCGACTTGAATGACAATGGAGTGAAGAACCTGTCCCAGGGTCAGGGTGGAAGACTGTCACCATGGAGACAGGTTTCCCAAAAACACCAGATCACTGTCCTCTGCAGATGGTCCTCCGCCCAACAGATATCTGTTCACACACACACACATTCACAAAGGCTGCGTTGGCAGTCTTATACAATATCAGACAGACCAACCTTAGGCGTTCACACTCTTGACATGTTTGTGTTTGCTTCTGGTTGTGTTTACTCCACATGTGTTTTCACCAAACAAAATCTGTCAAATCCTTGAATTTGCTTGACTAAGCCTGGGACACACTAGACAATTTTCAAATCTTAACCACGCAGAACAAAAGCACGTAACGTCCAGGTGAAGCTTGTTTGCTCTCATTAGCTGTTGTGGGTATCCCGTCGAAGGCAGCCCGATCAAGAGTCAGGGAGGCTCCAAATCCACCGGGAGCAGTAAAATAATCGTAATGAAACCACACAATTGATGATTTTTTTGGGACAAAAAGTCAGTTGCGACAAGCCTCAAATCACTAACTTTAGAATGGACTAGCTTTTTCTTGTTTTGTGCAAGCCTTTTCTTTAATTCTAAATACATTATAAATGTTTTTGTTGTTGTTTGAAAAGTAGTAAAGCAGCTTTATTATTAACATTAAAAATATTTTTACCACCAAATCAAATATCAGGAAGCCATTTTGTTCACATGTAAGAACAAAGTAAGGTCAAAGTAATAAAAAAGAAAAATGACATAATAGAGAAGTCCCCTGTTGACCCCCATGACTTGTGCAATGGTCAGTAAGTTTTATGCAAATATTAGAAATTTGCAAGAGTAGTACCGTTTTCAAATGTTACAAGAAACATATTCTCCATGATTGAAAAATGCATGACATTTGTAAACAATGACTTTGCTCGCAATAAATTTTGTCTTAAATAAAGATTAAGATATGTAGTCACATGTATTTAATTAGTAAAGACAATATTGTTTTACTGCATTAAGGCAAGACGCTACAGGCAAACCTTTTTTCCCCTCTCTGTTCAATTTTTAGATTCTGGGCTAACTTGCTTCCAAAACATGCCTTCTTTTAGTTGAAAGAAAACATACATTTACTTTATCTGTTTACATTTCTAGATTTCAATTACAATATATAACTTTAAATGTATCTATATTTTCAGGGTTATTACATAATTATTACAGGGTTATTGCTCTTACACTCCGAAGTGCCCTTTTTTTTTTGGTGGTGGTGGGTTTTTATTTCTTCCTAAAAAATATTGGCTATTGGTCACCCCTTTGTCTGTTTTACAAATATTTAGCCATGAGTTCTTAAAAAGAGCTTGTGTAAATCTTGTTCGATCCTCAAACTGTCAGTAAAGCTGATAACTCCGCCCCTCTATCTCGATTGAATGAACTGAAGCTCCGCAGCGGCCGCACAACAGCAGCTGAACGAAGTTTTGCAAGGGTAAACAAAGATCTTGTTGTTTGAATAATTACTAACATTATGTCTATAAAGGCTCATATTTTATTTATTTGATGTCTGACGGAGACATGCGGGACCTGAGAGCGAGGTCTAGCATTTGCCACCTAGTCATAGCCAATACATGGCCTAAACTTATAGCCTGTGCATATAGTAGCATTTCAACTTTTATAAAATGAGATTTTGGCCAAATGTGTTTTACAACAGGAAAAACTGAGCGCCCATAAAGCTACAACAAACTAGTTTGTAACCTGTTGATGAAAATGTAATGTGATGCCGCTGGCGACGTTTTAATGACGGAAAAAATGCACATTTGCACACATTCGCTGGTCAAAAACCCCATAACTACATTTCAGTTTGAGTTTTGTAAAATGTTAACAATGTATTGATAAATAATCCAACAACATATAATTTGGTTTACCATCGGAAAATCACAAGCACAGGCGCGCCCCCGCGCTGTTTCGTACTGGAACTGACACAAAGCGACTGAGAGATCCTCGTCACCGAGGTAACATATATACATTTCTAAGAAATTTCTTCTTTGATTTATGATTGCTGATATACTTAATTTTGTTAACATTTAATCATGTTATGGTAATAATATTAAATAATGGTTAATTCAAGGCTGATAATATGCCCTTATTCGCTATCTAGCTAATTTTTTTATCTATAGTATTAGTATAGTAAAATTATAGTATTTTTTTAAAGACTTTAGGGCTAAAGAAGCCCTGAAACCTTGTATATCTATATTATCTATATTATTATGGTTGCAATTAATAGTGAATAAATCTAAAGCTTTTGAGACTATTATTTTGTGTTTTTGAATTTGTCATGACGATGTGACCATTTCTTCCTTTTTTGTAGGCTTACTAAATAATCTTAATATAAAAAAGGGGAGGGCGGTGCCCTTTTTCAGTTTCAACACATGCCCCTCAAAAGGTCTGTGCACGGCCCTGTTTCACACGCTCTCGCGCTTGATCTGCTCTCGCCTGCTGCTTTTGCTCGCTCGAACAATTTTATTTTTGACAGTCGAGGGGCGGGACTTCCTGTTTTAATAACCTCAAATGTCATTGGTTACTTCCCATTTTCTGGAAGTCAGTTGTGATTGGACGCCTGTCCAATGACTCGTAATTCACTTGACTTGAGACATCACTTAATTTGTTTTTTATTGTGGTTTATTAATGTGTAATGTGATTCAATGCATTGTTAATGTAGAATATATTCTTACCAGATACTTAATTAACAGAAAGTCTTAATAGTGATTGCATTGTGTTAAGAGATATTTACAGACTGTAATGACGCATTTCCATGGTTATTAGCATTGTAAATCTACCACAATTCTTATGCATTTTTACTTAATATAAATGGTTCATTATATTTTCTATTAAATGTAAAAGGGGCTCTGGCTTCGTAAGTTAAGATACAGTACACAGCATTAATTATAGCTTACAAATGCCTTTTCAGAATTTGCTACCGAATACAGAGGAACAATATTAAACCCAGCAAATTATTAAACCCAGCTTACCCAGCAAAGTAGCTATTACAACATTATGTAGTGATCTTAATCATCTAACTTTTTGTAAGCTACATGGTATTTGCCTCTTTACTATGAAAAGAAAGAGACAGAAAAGAGAGAAGCTAGAATCAGTGAACGTACATTAATACTTACGAAATTAGCAGGGTTTGGGATTAATAAAAATCATGTTGGTTTAAGAGCACGACATACCTTTAAAATGTTATTAGTTTTATAATAAAACTAATACAATTTTATTACATACTGAATTGGTCGATGTTTCTCGGAAGTCTTCTTTATTATGTAGGCTTGAGAAAGCCAGCATATATTTAAACATTATTAGTATTTATTATTATTATTATTGTGAGAAATTGACTCCGCCTAGAACTTTAATGCTTCACCAAACTCGGCTCAGACTGGTCAGACTCGCTTATATATTTTCTAACTGGTCAGACTTACTTTCCCAAAAAATCCCATTGATTTGCGGAATCTGAGCAATGAAGGCCGTAATACTTAATGATGTCCACTAGAGGGAGCGACAGGATAATAAGTCTTTTCTACTCTCTTTCCCTGTTTGCATCAGTTTAAATGACAAATAAAAGCATGTATTTCATTCATAAATAGGCCATATCTGTGTATGAGAACAAGCTTTACTCTGCAGAACATGATCCTCCAGGGTCAGGACTGAGTGTTAAATCTATAAATGAATGTGTAAAGTTGGGTGTCTGCGTGCAAGTCACTAAGAGTTTTGGGTGTCTGCATGTGCTTGAAGTCACTAAGAGTTTTGTGTAAAACAGTATTCTTTTTTTTTTCTCCACTTCCTGCAGTAACATTTGTTCAGTTAGTAAGGTTCAAGCATGTGATAAAGACAGAAATGTGATAGACATCTTCAAAATTTCAAACACACTGTCGTTTTGTTTGCATGTGTTGTGAGAACAACTTAATAAGAGAAAGTATGAGGCAAGCACACAGCATAAATAATTACACCCCATCTGAACATAACATAGCCTATCTTAAAAAAAATAAAATGCATTCATGCTGCCAGAACCCCTTTTACATTTAATAGAAAATATAATAAACCACTCAAAAATGACATAATAATACACAGGATGAAAACAAAAAGCTTACACAACAACTCTTGCTTATTGATATAAACAAGTAATTTATCTTTCGTTCAAAGCCCTTGTTATATTTACAACTATTTAATGGACACTTTTTACATTCTGAGGTTCTCAGATCCAATTTAATTTTGGTTGGATAAACGTAAATAGTGGTAAATGGGGGTATAGTGGTAATGTAGTTGTGAACTACAGCAAATATGACTTTGCATTCACATTTTTCTCCAATTTCTTTTAGATATTTTAATGCCAATGCCAATTAAATCACTTAATTTTGGTAGATTTACAATGCTAATAACCATGTAAATGCGTCATTACAGTCTGTAAATATCTCTTAACAACACAATGCAATCACTAGTAAGACTTTCTGTTAATAAAGTATCTGGTAAGAATATATTCTACATTAACAATGCATTAAATCACATTACACATTAATAAACCACAATAAAAAAAACAAATTAAGTGATGTCTCAAGTCAAGTGAATTACAAGTCATTGGACAGGCGTCCAATCACAACTGACTTCCAGAAAATGGGAAGTAACCAATGACATTTGAGGTTATTAAAACAGGAAGTCCCGCTCCTCGACTGTCAAAAATAAAATTGTTCGAGCGAGCAAAAGCAGCAGGCGAGAGCAGATCAAGCGCGAGAGCGTGTGGAATGATCATGCGCGCGCGCGCGAGAGAGCGTGTGAAATGATCATGCGCGCGCGAGGGCTTGTATTTCGTGCGCAGAGGATGAATGAGCTCACGAGTTCCCGTTTCCTCGCGTGTAGATCTGTTATTCTCTCGCGAAAGTCATTTACCGCACGCGCCAGCATCAGTTGTGCGCTCGGTTATTATTGGCATTGTTTTGCCGCCATACGCTTCTTCGGCTTGGGCGGAGGACACTGAATCTCATGAGTTCGTCGCCTCCGAGCGTTCCTCCCGCGATGATAAAAGGAGAACTGCTCGGGGCGATCGTTCGTGCAGTGGCCAGACTACACTGATCACAGCCAAAAGAGTCCCATAAAACACTCAAAGCTAATAAAGATTAATATATATATATACATTACGTGTCTTTGTGCCCCTGACGTCGACCAATTCGACTATCGCAGGTGCAAAGGGATGCGATTCTATGATGCTGCCTCTGATCGGAGAGACGCTCGCGGGCTTTCTCTCCCCTGGGATCGCATTATCACATGCATTTTCAGCGGGTCAGGCTGGTACTGCGCTGTACACCATGGCTGTGTTACAGGCATACTAGGCTGATCTTATGAAAGATTTTTACAGCCTGTCATTCAGACCGTGTTTGCTTATCTGATTGATATTTGGCTGTATTTATTGCTGATGAATTAAATGATAATATATGAGAAATCAGATATTCAATGCAATATATCAAATGCTTGTATTAATATATTGTCTGGCTGTTCTTTGGTCACATTTAATTCTGAGGAATTAAATATTGAAAAATCCATCTAAAATGATGGACTTTGGGAGTACCGCCTCCGAGTACTTCTCTCATTATGATAAAACGTTTGAGAGGTTACTCGAGGTGGTGACCCGTGCTGTGGCCAGATTACAGCTAAACTGCCCTCCTTGAGGATCTCCATGACGTTAACTCGTGCATGGGGAAAACCTTATTCTCCGTGCATCTTTGTGCCCTCGACGTCACTCTATTAGACTATTGTGGGTAAAGGGGCATGTGGTTTACGATGATGCGCCAGTCCGAAGAGACGCTCGCGGGCTCTCTTCTCTGGAGCTCATATTATTTAAGGAGTCAGCACTCCCCCACCAAGTCATGTATAATAACATCCATGCTGGTGGGGGTCAGACTGGCTACTATGGTAGTGATGCAGGCATATCAGGCTGATCTGATTCCTCACCTTGGGTCCCACTCTAGGTGCGTCTTGTTGTCGCAGAATGCTAACGACAGACGCCTCCCTGTTGGGCTGGGTAGCGGTCTTAAGTGGTCGTCCAGCCCAGGGGATTTGGGTAGGCATCATCTTGATTGGCAAATCAATTGTCTCAAGTTGATGGAATATGTATTTCTGGCCCTGAAATACTTTCTCCCTCAGTTGATAGGCTGTCCTAGTGTGGGGGAGACACTCATGCAATTGCACTCATGCAATCTGAACAGAATAGCGAGGCAGATTTTCTCTGGGCCCAGGAGAAGTTCCTGTCACTCAGGGCAGTGTACATCCCTGGGCACCTGAATGTGGGAGCAGATTTACTGTCCAGACAGAAACTGCTGAAAGAGGAATGGAAACTCCACCCAGAAGTTGTCAATCAGATCTGGACCAGATTTTACAAAACGGAAGTGGACCTCTTCGCCTCCTATCAGACAGCGCAATGTCCCCTCTACTTTTCTATGAGTCACCCATCCCCCCTGGGTCTGGATGCAATGGCACACACATGGCCCAAAATGTGCCTGTATGCGTTTTCTCCAGTGGCTCTGCTCCCGGGAGTTCTAGCCAGAGTTTGCCAGCAAGGGTCTTGCCTCTTATTGATAGCGCCGCGTTGGCCGAACAGAGATAATATCTCTCCTCAACGACTCGCCATGGGCGATTCCGGAGAGGAGGGACCTTCTGTCCCAGGCGGAGGGCACGATATTCCATCCCAGGCCCGACCTGTGGAACCTTCATGTTTGGCCCCTGATGGGTACCAACTGAGGGACCCTGGGCTTTCGCCTGCCGTTATTGAGATCATTCTAAGTACTAGGGCTTCCTCCACTGGAAAGAGTTATGCCAACAAATGTTTTTGAAAGGTGGTGTGTTGTACATAATGCAGATCCGGTCAACTGCCAGATTGCTTCAGTTCTGGATTTCCTGCAGGAAAAATTATCAACAGGCACATGCCCCGCCACTCTCAGGGTTTATGTGGCCGCTCTTTCGGCTTGCCACGCCTTGGTTGATGGGGTGCCACTCGGGAGATATCCTCTGCCTCCCGTAAGAACCAAGATCCCTTCATGGGACTTAGCTATAGTCCTAGAGCAGGGATGGGCAACTTTGATGATAGTGAGGGCCACAAATATTTTATCGTCACTATCAGAGGGCCAAATGTGACTGTGCACTTCCACCAATGGGATATTGAAAAATTAGAGGTACCATTTTAGAAGAAAACTATGTATGTATGTATTACAGACTCTGCTTAGTGAATCAACCTGCATGTCCATATTCAATTATTTTTTCTGCTTCTTTTCATGAATGAACTTTTAACATAAACAAACAAAAACATTACTGTGGCAAACATTTTTTATTATTATTCAAGTGCAAACATGTTGGGCTCTCAAAAAACAACCAATGATGGCAAAAAACTGAAAAGTAGCCTATTAAGTGAAAAAACTTAATGGGATATTGGAGAATTAGAGCTACCATTTTAGAAGAACAAAACATATTTATGTCTGTATTACAGACTCTGAGTAAAAAAAGAGTATGGAAATGCAGGTTGGTTCACTAAACATTACAATCTATTTTTTTCTGCTTCTATTCATTAATGAACTTTTAACATAAACAAACAAAACATTACTGAGTAGCAAACCTTTTTTATTATTATTATTATTCCAGTGCAAACATTGTGGGCTCTCAGAAAAACATAAGCATACTTTCCACCATAGGCTATATCTCACCTACAGGGGGGAAAGTTTAAAGTTAATGAGATACTTGTGGTCTCTCCTGCTGGCGTGCAATAGACTGAATGTCAATGTTAGTGCAGCCAATCCTCATGAGCTGAAACAGAACGTCATCGCTGATCCTGTTTCTCTCTTTCGACTTTATATGTTTCATTGTGGAGAAGTTGCTCTCGCAAATGTACGTGCTCCCAAACATGCTGGCCATTGACAGTGCAAAATCCCTGAGAAGTGGAAAGCGGGACTCTGGTAGTAACCTCCAAAATGAAACTCCCCTCTCACTGCGCTTTGCTTGAAAAAACGAGTCTGACTGAATTTCGCAAAGTTCAAGCTGCAACTCGGAGGGTTGCTCGCTGACAGCAGCAGAGAGGGGGTCAGTGAATAACGCTATTCGTGACTGCATGGCGTGGAAATCATGGAAGCGGCACTTAAACTGCTGCTGCAGTGTTTCAATGTCGGCTCTGTATTTGTGAAAAATGTTCTCGCATTCAGGGACATCTCTCCGCATCTCTTCACAAGCGGGAAAGTGTGCAAAATTTTGATAATTGGATGAAAATCCTTCTTTGAAAAGCTCTAATTTACGCCGAAATGCATTCATGTGTGCGTAAAGGTCGGATACAGTTTGGCCTCGCCCCTGTAACTGTGTGTTCAGGTGATTGAGGTGTGAGGTAACGTCCATAAGGAAGGCCATATCGCAAAGAAATTCTGTGTCTCTGAGTTTTCGGGTGTAGGGACTTGTATCGCCTTGAACACTGTCCTCCAAAAACACAGGCAGTTCGGTGCGCAACGCAAAAAAGCCCTCCAGACACTTTCCTCGGCTAATCCATTTAATCTCGGTGTGCATTTGTAAATCCCCATACGCCGCGCTCACTTCATCCAAAAAAGCTACAAACCTCCTGTGACTGAGAGACCTATTCCCTCCTCGGATGAGATTTGTAACTTTAGTCACCAGATCCATAACGTGACTGAAGTTAAGTGTCTTGGCACATAAAGCCTCCTGTAGAATTAATATAAAGATTAGATTCAGCGCTAAAATCTACACATCCTGTCATATTAATTTCATAAGGCCGCCCATATTCATAATCATAAAAAGTGAGCTGAAGATAAAACAACTCACCTGATGGATGATGCAATGCAGTATAGGGATGCACCGATCCGATACTCAGTATCAATATCGGCTCCGATACTGCCATTTTTGCCGGATCGGGTATCGATCAGACAAGGCCGATCCAAATCCGATATTGTGCGTGTTATTGTTAAGCCCCACAAAAGGCACAAAACATTCTAAGTACCATAAAGTTTTCATGCACTCTATTATACGTGTTCTGAAGCCATTATGTGAGATAGAAATGAATATTTATGCCATTAAATTCAAGATCACGTAAACTTTTCCCTCCGCTGCGGCTGTCAGTCATTCTCCATTCAGCATCAAACAGCGCGTCGCGGTCGGTCAACGATGAAACTCTCTTCAAGATGATTCAATGATACTATTATTATACTTGATCTGTAGATAAAGGTCTATTGTTTCGCATAAAACAACTTTATCTTGCTGGATTTTATTGCTGTAACTTAATCATGTTACTTTCTACCGGGTGTCGGTTAGATCACAACAGTACAGTCAGAGCATTATAACTGTTATTCACGCGCACAGTAACTGAAATTTAAAACTGTTAAAAGAAAAGGCTCAATAAACTATTACATAGATAGAGACTGTATAATACACTACGCATCAATATGTATTTCCTTTGTGCTTTGAACTTTTCAATGCGGACTCGACGCACTGCGCGCTGTGACTCCCTGTGGCTTCAAGCGCATCATTCTGCGCTCGGGATGTGCATAAGCGCTTTGTGCCGCGATGTATTGGAGCCTTTCATATCAATGCAGTGACGCAATAAAAGATTATTAATAGCCTTTCTTGTTCTGTCCTATCTATCACATGTTGCTGCCTAATTAAACAACTGTGCTATACATTTAAAACATTTCTCAATTTTATAGTAGCCTAGGCCCTAGGCTATATCTAAAATAATTTATCTTTTTGATTTTTGTTATCTTGTTTTTCATGAATGTATTTTACAACAATACAAAGAGCAATGTGTATTATCCACTAATCTAGTTTATAATAGCATTTTTGTCATAGATTATGATCATATGTTTTTTTTGATTTGTTGTTTTTCTTTATAATGAAGTTGTCTGTATTAAGTAGATTGTGTTTAACACACAAAAGAGTGATTATCAGTTCAACACACAGTTATAGAAATTCTACTTGATTTAAAAAAAAAAACTGCGCTGGTATCGGGATCGGTCGATACTCAGAATTTTTGGTATCGGATCGATTCTGAAAAAGATGGTATCGGTGCATCCCTAATGCAGTATAGGACATTTCACCCCACTCTGTTGGAGGAGCCCGGCGAAACCATTGTGTTTCCTTGCATCGCAGGTGCGCCATCAGATACGACGGCTGACAGCTTGTCAAAGCCACCATAGTACTCATTCACAACACTGTTAACGGCGTTGAAAATATACGTCCCTGTAGTAGTGTTGTGCAACGACACCAATTTTAAAAGTTCTTCGTGTACAACAAATGAACTGTCAATCGTTCTAGTGAAAATCAGTAGCTGGCTAATATCCATCACATCTGTGCTCTCATCCAACGCTAATGAGAAGTATTTGCAGTCATGCATGACTTGTTTCAGTTTGCCATCGACGTGATTATGGATGTCAAAAATTCTGCGTGTCACTGTGCGACGGGACAAGGAGACAGTTTCAAAATTTTTAGCCATATACTCGTCTCCAAATGATTTGGCCATTTCCATTGCACACCTCTTCACCATTTCGCCATCTGACAAGGGCTTCTTGGCTTTAGCAAGCTCCAGTGCCACAGAGTAAGACGCCTTGAGGGCAGACTCCTGTGTGGATGTAATTCTGGTAAAAATACTCTGTTGTTGATTGAGCTTCACTTTTTATGTCAGCTATAACAGCGGACCTAGCAGCTCCGGTGTACTTTCCATATTTGTCCCTGTGTGTGGTATTGTAATGGCGACTTAAGTTGAAATCTTTGAATACCGATCTTGTTTCCAAACACACTAAACACATAGGTCTACCTTTGAATTCTGTAAACAGATAATCTGTTTCCCATCTCGTCTGAAAAGTACGATTCTCTTGATCCAGTTTTCTTGTTTTACCTCTCATGGTTCTTTATCTTCATCGTTGACTGTAGTGAAGCAGGTCCGACTAAGTGTTTTGCATAGGAGGCACCCTCTATCGGTATACTGTATCATTACCATTTGGAATTTGTTCAGATGTAGTAAAACCCCTTTTGGCGGGCTGTGACGAGTTCGGGCGCGCGCGCCTCCATTGGACGCGACGTCACGCCAGGCTCGCTGGTAGGCTGCTACAGTTGCCGCGGAGCAGCCAATGAGCGCACTAGACAGCCCGCTCTAGGTCTGCTAGCTGCTGCACTGCGTTGACAATATATGCAAAATTAAGGATAATTTTTGGCTTCATATCTCGAGAAAAGATGACCTTTCCCGTAGCATAAGCTTCTTACGCAATACGAGAGAACCTCTCGCAAGAGAACAACATTTCTATGGTATTTGAAAATTGACCCGCGGGCCGCACTGAGTAGGGAGGCGGGCCGCCAGTTGCCCATCCCTGTCCTAGAGGGTCTGGTTGAGACCCCCTTCGAACCTATAGAGTCAGCGTCTGGCAAACTTCTGACCCTAAAGATGTTTTTTCTTATGCTATAACCTCTCTAAAAAGAATCGGGGACATGCAGGCTCTGTCAATATCGCAATCCTGCTTAGACTTTGCCCCAGGAATGGTGAAAGTGATTTTGCATCCTCATCCTGATTACCTGGCTAAAGTACCGTTTTTAGCTGTACATCCGGTCACTCTTGAGACCTTCTGCCGTCCGCCGTTCACAACGCCGGAGCAGGAGAGATCTCACAGACTGTGTCCAGTCCGTGCTCTTCAGGCCTACGTTCACCCCACTAGCCAGTGGCGTAAGTCAGAGCAACTATTTGTTTGTTATGGGGGCAGTAACAGGGGTGCTGCCGCTACTAAACAGACCATGTCACATTGGGTCAGGGATGCTATTGCTCTTGCCTATGAGGCGCGCAGCCAAGCTTCGCCAACGGGTCTAAGGGCTCACTCCACCAGAGGGGTCGCCTCCTCTACTGCTTTGGCAAGGGGTGCCCCCTTACAGCATGTTTGTGATGCGGCAGGCTGGTCCTCCCCGCACACATTCATAAGGTTTTATAGTTTAGATGTTCATGCCACTCCCGGCTCTCACGTCCTTGAGTCGACATCACAAGCTAATGTCTAGGTCTTTCTTGCGTTCTTGTGAGCACACCTACACAACCGTACGGAGTCCAGACACCTTCAAGCACGGCGGCGTGGGTATTCTCGTTCCCAATGCGCTAAGCAGCGCAGCATCGATTGTAGCTTTTGAAAGGGAACGTTCCGGGTTACTTGACTGTAACCCTGTTCCCTGAAAAAGCGGAACGAGATGCTGCGCTACTTTGCCGTGCTGATGATGTCCCAGGACTGCTCTTCAGACAAAATATCCTGACGATGCACCTGCGGCTCATCTAATTATAGCCTCGTGTCGTGGGTGCGCGCTGATGACGTCACCTATATTACTGACGTCACTGTTATTGGCTATATTACTTCCGGTCGATTAAATCGACGTGTTTACACACTATATTCACAGCGGGTCACGATTAAAGACGTTCCCAATGCGCTAAGCAGCGCAGCAAGTAAAGAACAAGTAACCCGGAAGTTCATGTTTATGTTCTGGAAATGTGTGCAAATTAGTGAATGTTTAATTAGATTAGGTTATATTAGAGTGCATCATTTTTCACATGTAAACATAACGTTTCAGTTCTAAAAAAACAATTGTGTCAATGCACTGTGATTAATCAACTGGGAAAGGATGGTGATATATTTTTCCATTGATGATTTTGGTCCAACAATTTTGTTGAAATTATATAAAACATGTTTTTAAGCATAAGAAACCAACATGAATACACTTCTAAGAATTTGGTAAACAGAAATAAAAAGAGAAGGAATATGGATTATGGGAGGATTCCATTAAGCAGTTTCAGATTCACTGATCAGTGGCCAGATTTAGGATGTCAGTGAACTAGGGCTGTTTTCGACGAAGGATTTTCATAGTCGAATCTGATTCGTTAGATTTTGCCGTAGTCGACTGATAGTCGAACCTTTTTTTTATTTATTTTTTTAGATAGCAGCTAGACGTTTGGTTGAATAACTGTTCGTCTCTTATAGGACAACTCGCTCTACGTTTAAAATGAACAGCAAGACAACTAGAAGTGAATGTGCTTTCCATTAAATGAATCCTTAACAACAACAAAAAAGCTTTGTTTTAAATAAATCACACACAGTAAACAAAACCTTAACAAAAAAACTTTGCAATGAACTTTGCAATTTAGACGCGCAAACTGGTTGCCGGTGCGGTCGGTGAGACGTACATGCCCGAGCAGATTCGGCTTGAAGCCGTTCATCCTCGGATGCGGTGTCGCGCGCGCTGTTACAAAAAAAGCCGTGCACACAGCCAAGCGAAATGGGGTCTTGCCGGTCTTGCACACCCAACGCGTCATTTTTTGCCATGCGCACCTTCGCGCTCGTGCGGACGCGTCTGGTATAAACAAGGCTTTCTCCGTGTCAGCGCGCGTTCTGATCGGTGAAGGTGCACAGACCTCTCCCGAATGATCTCCAGCACTCAGCCTCCGAACCACCACTAACTCCGCCTCCGTTTCCCTCGTAAGCTGATATTAGTATTTAAACATTCTCTATGATAAAATTTTTTTGTAAAAAATATTTTAATAGCACGGTTTTGGCGGTTATGGAGTTCTAATGACACTGTCGGTCTCATGGTTATATGATAACCGTCACACCCCTATTGGTTACATAACACTTCCCTACTGTTCGACTATGAGGTTCATAGTCGAATCAGACCTCTCCGAATCGAATCGTCGAATCCTCGACTATTAGAAGTCAGCCCTACAGTGAACTATAAAGACATTGTGACAAAAACAGGCCATTATGTTTAACCAGACTCCTGTGCTCTTGCCGAAGGCAGCACTGTGAAGTTTTTGCTCAGATACCACAGTTCCACTAGAACTAGAGCGAAATGATGCCGCTGGAATCACAACCAGGCTTGTCTGTCCTACATTTCCCTTGTTTGCTTTACAGATATTTTCTAAATTGGCTAGACAGTGGGTAGTCTGAATGTCTGAACAACTATTCAGCCTCAAATAAAAGTTCAGGTTCATGTCAACAAGACACCAATCGTTTCTCGAAGACCTTTCACATAGGAGGGGTTCTTCCATTCAAAGACAGAAGTACGGAGGTCAGTTGGAATGTAAAATAATTTGAGAAATGTTTTAAAAAGTTTTACCTTGATCACGTCAAGAGATGATGGAAACAACAGTAAGATGGTCAACATTGCCATAAAAAATATGTAGATGAAAACGCTGAATTGATGGCTGTAGTGTCTTTTTAAAGAGGATGCATTTAGTGCAACTTCTCAGGGAGTGTTTCATGCTACCAGTCCAACAGTACTTTCTCTACAATGTTCTTCAGAAAAATAATTTTATCCATTATGGAAAAGTAAAAATGTATTCTCACAAATATTCTGTGCATCCTTTTTCAATTTGATTGTCTTTTTTTCATTTTAAGTTATTTATATTTTTGGCCTTTTTTATACCTTTATTGGGTAGGATAGTGTAGAGACCAAATAGAGAGGGGAGTGGGATCGGAATCGAACTCGGGTCACCAGAGGCGCAGTTGCCCTATATGGCTCCGATGAAATTGTCCGAATGTCCCTTATATTACAATTTTTGCAATGTCCATTTTGTAAGCAAATGGGTTTCAATTTCAAATTAATGAACAAAAAATTCATTTAAAAAAGTAATTATCTAGTAGTTAAATTTATTTCTAAAATCTAAATACTAATTAACTTTCTTTTCATTAAGTTTAAATTTAATTAAACAATTTTTATATTGTTACCAACCGAACAACCCCATGAAAAAAAAAAGGTTTAACACAACACCATGTGATTACAATAATATGATGTTATTTTCTTCTGTGTTGGACATTTTGAACACATTGTAAGTGTCTCAATTTTTCCAAAATATTATCTACAATAACAAAACACACGGGGTACATTGTTATGGTTTGCAATATTTTTGTGATTTCAATTCAAATTGGACCATCCGACCTATCTCTATGCGGCACATTGTTTACAGAATGGCACTGTTTTGTTATATTGGAGCTTGAAGTTCTGTGTCGGCAGCGCGGAAACTCTTGCAAGTAGAGGAACAAAGATTTACTCTCTGGTGAAAATTGCTGCCATCATGTTTGTTTGGCACTAGACTTAATAGTCATTCTTAAAATAAATGTTATTTTACTCTTATATTCAATAACAGGGAATGAATCAGTGCTGTGCAACCAATAGGCCTACACTCACACGGTATCACAGCAACAAAAATGGCAGTTAAGCCACCAACATCTTGCTTCAAATTATAAGTTATTAAACAGTCAGTAAAACACCATACAGCCTGGCCTCGCAGCTCGCTCAGGCAGAACAAACTGAGATTTCAGTCTGGCTTTTTTAAGTCGTTGCCATAAGACAGCCATCATTAAACCACGTGAACTTCAGATATTATGGCATGTTAGCAGACTGATGCAATTATAGATTAGCTGGAAGGCCACTGAAGAGATGCATTGTGTGAATGCGAACAAAGTGCTTTTCAAGAACCCGTCTTTAGGTAAAAGCTATAGAATTTTCTTTAGATGGTGGTTTAAGCATTCAACGCTTGGAGACTTTTCATTATTATACTCTGAAAAATATGGAAGGCTTATAGGAATTGAACGTCTACCTCCTGTCTGGCCGTCTCTTTTGTTTTGCGTTGGTCACGTTGCATTTGCTCAGATTCACTCTAACGGAAAATAAAGCTGGCAGCGCTTGTATTTTCAGCAAAGTGTCTGGAATAAGTGAAGTGCAGTCATGTAATGGCACCGGTGCTCTTGATATCGAGAGCGAGTAATGATTTGATGCTGAGCTGACAAGCACAGGCAGATAAGAACAAATGAGGCATTCCGTGGGCATGAAGACAAAACATGACGCTTAGAGATAAGTGATATGAATGGACTGTATAACAACTGGGGAAACGGTATAAATCATTTTTATTTTGCACCTTATTGAAAGATTGCGAGGGCCAAAAAGTTTTAAGAAGTAACAAATACTACAGGGAACATGCGCTGTTGGTTAAGATCAGAATATTGAAATGCACACACACACACACACACACACACACACAAAGATCATTAAATTATTATGTACAGATTTTTTTTTTTTTTTTTGTATTTAGCATAATGTTAATAATTTATGCACTGCCTGTTATCCCCATAAATAAACACCACAGTAATACATTGACGATAGAACTTGTCTCTATACCAAATTGAACAAAACCTTAGGTTTCATAATTCTAAATATCGACACATAATGAATTAAAAACTAAAAATGAATGAATGAATAATTAACAATGAAGTTGTATACAACTACTACTAAGTATATCCAACCTTATATCCAGTGGAGTGAGAATGATGGTGTAAAGAACCCAAGAGCAGTTTATTAATAATCTTGAAGATCTCAAAACATAAACATAAACTTCATTCAAGACATGAAACAAAACAAAACATGAAACTTGAGCTTGACTTGACTATAAACAATGACCTGGATCTTAAAACAGCATACTTTAACACACATCAAGGAACCATGGCAAACATGGGGGGTTAAATAAAAGACAATGTGGAATCACATGACATAAACAACCAATGATAAAACAGAACTGATAACTAGGTAACAGGAAAATGAACCAATGTGAATATATATATATATATATATATATATATATATATATATATATGCAATTATCTTGCAATTATCTTTTAATTATATTATATTATTAATTATATTATATATGCAATTATCTTTTAAATACTGTATATATATTCACATTGGTTACACTGTTTGGTTACAGACTTTTTTCAAAATATCTTCTTTTGTGTTCAGCAGAAGAAAGAAATTCATACAGTTTTGAAACATCTTGAGGTTTATAGTATATTTTTATAAACTGTGCCGTTTTATACTATATTATATTATATTATATTATATTATATTATATTATATTATATTATATTATTGCACCTCATAAGGCATGTGTTTGCTTTGCTGTTCTTTTGAGTTTTAATTGGATAATATAGTAATGTTTCAAATGTTACTTCTCTTTTTCCACAGATAAAGTGCCTCATTTCTCCAGACTTGGGGATGTGGAGGTGAATGCGGGGCAGAATGCCACATTTCAGTGTGTGGCAACCGGACGATCTGCTAAGACTGATCCCTTCCTGATGGAGGTTAGTGTGTATGAGGGAATTTGAATTTTCAGTCCAATATGAATTTTGCCTCAATAAACTCATAATAATTGCTTATTAGTTAGTAAGTTAGTTGTTAATTTTAGGGTAGGAACTAGGTAGGATTAGGGGATGTAGAATATGTTCATGCAGAATAAGCCATTTGTGCTTTATAAACTAATAAACAACCAATATCCTAGTAATACGCATGCTAATAAGCAACTAGTTAAAAGTGAGAATTGGACTCTAAACTAAAGTGTTACCGAATTGTCATAAGGTGCTATTGCTTAATGAAGCAGCAAGCTTAGAAACAACTATATTTGGGACTTTAAACTGCTGGAAGTCAGAAACATGTGACCTTCAGAAAAGAAAAAGAAAAACTCATTAAAATTCAGTGCACTTCCTTTTTAATTAAGCAGCGGCAATTGCACTTCCCGGCCCTATTTAATTTGTAGAGGATAGTTGGACTTATTTTATTATTAAATGTCATTTATCTCTATATTATGTGCAGTGTTACAAAAATATACAAAAGTCATACTTGAATAACAGTGAGTCAAGTAAAATATTTTACAAAAATATTAGCCTTTTTGTAAAATATCTAAACATCTTTAAAACAAAATGGGAAGAAAATTGCATAAGATACGAATGCCCTTTGGCACCTTTTCTATTGTTTTAAGATAAAGATTGTATATCTTAATTTTAAGAAATATTTTGCAGTGTAGGACATCGACAAAGCTCAACCCAAAATTGCTACTACACACTTTTCTGTTTGTGATAAGATTATCATTTTCACCAATATAGCTGTATTATTTTATGTGGTTTGCAGTCACAAAAGTAACACAAATGTCTAGGGAAATGTATCAGGGGAAAAATATTAGTTTTCCTTTCAAAATGATAGGAACATATGGAAGTACGGAATAAAACAAATTTAAAAGATAATTGCAACTATTTATCTGGCAATTCTGACTTTTTTTCTACGAATTGTGAGTCTAGATCTCGCAATTCTGGAAAAAAAATCAGAATTGTGAGACAAAAGTCGCAATTACCTTTTTTATTTTTTTATTCAGTGGCGGAAACAGGCTTCCATAGGAGCATTTATGATAAAATGCAATTGTACTTAACATGTGATATATATATCTCTATCTTTTATTATGCATCACTGAAAACAGAATTCACTTACAGCTCACCATACAGAATATTCTTGAGGATTTGTATTTAGTATTCCTTTTTCACATCCAGTTTATGATTTATGGTGAAACTAATAGGTCAATAATACTTGGAGATACCCGTTAACATTCTCATTAATCTCAATGGCAGCTGGTTGTCTGGTGCAGGGCCCCCCAGAAGAAATGTAAAATCTGCTATCTTTGCTCATGGACCACAGAATGTTTTTAGGCAAGAACCTGAGTCATGCCATAGAATCACTTTACAACAGGAAAATGACTTTAATGAGTGCACTGCAGTCAAGTTGATAGAACCCAAGTGCACCTTTATTTCTCAAGCATGATCAAATATAAAAGAAATAAAGACTAGGCTTGGCTAACATGGCTTGAGTAACATAGACTTGGCAAACATTGGTTACATGGACAAAGCCAGACAAAGGAACAGCAGTGTTTCCCCTAAGATTTTTTTTCGGGGGGGGGGGGGCTGCTAGTGTTGCGGAGCGGGCGTGTTACGGATACGTGGTGTCATTTTTTTAGTAATCAAAAAGCATGTCTAATTAATTGAAATCATGTATTATGAATCATTAAACTTATACAACATTTTTTTTTTTTAATCTATGAAAAAAGTCACTATTTCTGTGTTGTGTTTTTTCTGGTAATAAAATGAAGACATAAAACACAAATTGTATCATTTATCATCAATTTTAATCATATGCAATTAAATAAACTTTTTGTCAAATAACGTGCTGCACAATGAGCTTTAGGCTACTGTTAAAATTAAAACATGGAAGAAAAATATATTATTTAAAAAAAAAAATTAGTTTTGATAATTTATTTGGATTAGTGTTAGTATTATTACATTGGGACATATCTAAATTATACAGTACAACGGTAATATATTTCTGTAAAGTTAAACCGAACTTTTTTTTTGACGGGTTGCCGTGAAGACCTTTTGAGTCTCTGTGTGTTTATGTCATGATGGTAGTTTTTCTCAAATGAAGCGGTTAAATGATCACGAAGTGACATTCAGAGTGGATCTAGAGCCTGGAGAGGAAGTTCATGCATTTGTGTCTTCATATAGGCAAAAAAAACAGCGCAAGCGTCACACGTACTTCAGTGTGTGTGTGTGTGTGTGGTAAATGAAACTGCACGTAAAATTGTCTGCACCATTCATTCACACAGGACATGCAGGATTCGTATTTAAATAGTCTTTGTGGTTTAATATTCACACACACTAGTCTACATCGCGATTTGATTTCAAGTGTAATGAACTGCTTTCTATTAATCAGGCATGAAAACGGGTCAGGGGTGAAAAAGGTGAGAAGGATATAACCCCTCTAGGGGGTCCGGGGGATCTGATGCATTTTGAGATGCATTTTTTGCCAACCTGGGGAGAGCTGGAGAAACTTAACTTCAGCCATTAGTCAAAAATATTATGGCCTCCGTAGCGTTAGCTAATAATAATAATTTTTTTTTAAAAAGACCAATACCGATCCGTTACCAACGCAGTTTAAAAAAAAAAAAATCAAGTAGAATTTCTATAACTTTGTGTTGAACTGATAATCACTCTTTTGTGTGTTAAACACAATCTACTTAATACAGACAACTTCCTTATATAGAAAAACAACAACAACAAAAAATATGATCATAAACTGACAAAAATTATATTATAAACTAGATTAGTGGGTAACTCAGTAAAATTTAGTCTAGAAAAACAATAATTTTAAAAAATCAGAACATTTAGTGAAAAAAAATATATAGGCCCTATTTAGTGGGGAACAAATAAGAGACAATAAGTGTAGCACTACATCTGGTAAAACGTTACACATTGCTCTTTGTATTGTTGTAAAATACATTCATGAAAAACAAGATAAAAATCAAAAAAGATCAATTATTTTATAGTCTACTATAAAATTAAGAAAATATATATAGCACAAATGTATAGCACAGCTGTTTAATGAGGCAGCAACATATGATAGATAGGGCAGAACAGAACAAAAAATACTATTAATAATCTTTCATTGCGCAAAAGTATTATGATATGATTATGAAAGACTCCAATAGAGTGCTGCACACAGCGCTTATGCGCATCCCGAGCGCTGAATGATGCGCTTGAGGCAACACGAGTCACAGCGCGCAGCTGTTCGAGTACGCAGTGAAAAGCTCAAAGCACAAAGGAAATACATATCGATGCATAGTGTATTATACAGTATCTATCTATGCAATAGTTTATTGAGCCTTTTCTTTTAACAGTTTTAAATTTCAGTTACTGTGCGCGTGAAGAACAATGATAGTGCTCTCCAGTGTTGTGATCTAGACACGCGGTAAAGGAACATGATTGAGGCACTACAGCAAGATAGTCAATTTATGCGAAACCACAGAGCTTTATCTACAGATCAAGTATAATAATATTAACATTTAATTATCTTGGAGAGAGTTCATCGTTGCCGAACGCGACGCGCTGTGCTGTTTGAATGCTGAATGACTGACTGACGACGCGCGGTGGTGTTTGAATTCTGAATGGAGAATGACTGACGACGCACTGTTTGAACGCTGAATGGAGAATGACTGACGACGCACTGTTTGAACGCTGAATGGAGAATGACTGACGACGCACTGTTTGAAAGCTGAATGGAGAATGACTGACGACGCACTGTTTGAACGCTGAATGGAGAATGACTGACGACGCACTGTTTGAACGCTGAATGGAGAATTACTGACAGCCGCAGCTGAGGGAAAAGTTTGCGTGAACTTGAATTTAATAACTTAAATATTCATTTCTCTCACATTATACTATAGTATGGCTTCATATATATTATATTAACTTGAATTTGGCCGCCCCCCCAAAACAATGGTAGGGGAAACACTGGAACAGTGAAACATGAGGGCTATTAATATCCATGGTGGAGTTGGTCCAACCTCCGAGGGTGTAGCATGGCAGGCAGAGAGTTCAGGAAAAGGTGCGGCTACATCTGGAAGGGCTGTAGCGGATACCGGCACCTCTGGAATGGCCATAAAGTGGCAGGAACTCAGGGACCACCGGACTTCGGACCACTGGTCAGAAGCGCTGGCCTGTGGACCACAGTCAGCATGGGACCAGCCTCCCTGGCTGGGAATATTAAAAATGTATCTGGGAGACTCTGGCATGGGGGATTGTGGAGTCACTTATCCACAATTCCCACAGTAAATAAGGGACCACTTGAACAGAACAGCATGGTTTATGTATTCTGCCAGGGACCAGTGGGTCTTTCCCCAAGAAGCCGTGAGCAAGTGGGTTCATTTAAACCCACACGAAAATGATTCTTAAGGGCAATGTCATTAAAATGCACTTGGTAAGATAAACTCCTTAACATAGTCCTCAATACTCAGAATGCCTTGACAGAGGCAAAGGAGACAAACTACTGGGTTCATGATTACGGTCTAGCTTTCTGTAATGAGTACACTGCACGCAAGTTGATAGAACCCAAGTGCAGCTTTATTTCCCAAACATGAGCAAACATTTGGCTCGGCTCAGGAAACATAGACTTACCAAACATCGGTTACACAAACAAAGCTAGATAAAGGAACAATGAAACATGAGACCTATTTATACACAAATACTAATGAGTAAAAAGGAACACCTGAGCATGATAAAGACAATGAACCAATGACAAAACAGAACTGAAAAACACATGACCTGAAACAACCAATCAGAGCATGACACATTCACAAGGGGAGCACATGGCAGGATAACATGAGGAGCAAGAAAAGCACGTCAACAGGGAGCTTGAGACACGACTGAGGCAAAATGACAAAATATAAGACATGAAAACATAAATCAAAAGCCAAACCAACGTGACAATGACTGTGGTTTTTGGCTGGTGGCACCACAAAAGTTGCACAGCCCAAAACCACTAGCGAGTAAAATAAGTTGTGACTTCAAAGGCAAAGAAAATGTATTTCACATGTTTCAAAAGCCACCATGCTAATCAGCCAAATCTTGAGCCTTAAAGGAACACACCGACTTTTTGGGTGGGACTTTGTATACTGTTAAAAGATGGCTGTGTCTCATATGACCTTGTTATTTGTACACACTGTGACTATACAAATTACAACATATAAATAGTTGGCGTTATTTATTGGGAGCAGTATGCTAGCTGGAGCCATTTAATTCCAGTCTTTGTGCTAAGCTAGGCTAGCGGTGGGTGCGTCAGACAGAGTTACAGCACGCACGGAGATGAAAAGGTATGTATGGACTTATCTGTGTCTGGGGGATACGGTGAATAAGCTAAAGTCCCAAAAAATCAGTGTGTTCCTTTAAGTGTGGCACCTCTTAACATAGGCGTAATTCTATGGGGGGACAGGGGGACACGTCCCCCCCAATATTCAAAGGAGGACAATTTGTCCCCCCCAATATCTGATCATACTGTATGATTGCGCAAATATAAAATCCCGGCCGGGCCATTTCCCAAATCCATTCGACTTGCCTTACACTATACATTAACAAAACCTATTTCTCCTGAAATCCATGTTATGTTTTCCCTATACCTTTAGTAGCTCGTGCACACCGTCAGTGAGTAGGAAAAACCAAACAGAAGAAGAGTTAGGAGCGCGAAATCTGACAGACATTTGGCACATATCTATGAATGGTAAATATCCTGTATTTGGCTGACATAATCCCTTAGATAATGACCAGGTGAATTTCACTAGAATTTCGAATTGTAGAATTTGTGAATTTCGATTGTAATACTATACAGCTTGTATGAATGGGAGGGACTATTGACAAGCTGACAGCCAGCTAACGTTACTGTATACACGCTACTGCATTCAAAACAAAGGGGCGGGATTTTTTTTTTCCCAAACCACTTCAGCGGAAATTCCGCCCTGCAGCCAATTTCATTGGTTTAGGTTACAGTGACGGGTAGGTTTAGGGATCAGTGTTTGGTGTAGGCAATCAGTACAGTGATTGACATGGCCAATGAAAACTTTAGAATCAGCTGCAGGGCGGGATTTCCGCTGAAGTGGTTTGGGGAAAAAAATCACGCAAAACAAAGATATAGCTCTACATAAAATATGCGCCCCCATTGGACCGTCACCAAAGGGCCTCTCTCGATAGGCTGCTGCAGTTGCCGCAGGACAGCCAATAGGCACGCAAGCCACCTTTGCCTATGTCTGTATGCTGCCGCAACGCGTTTTACATAAATTCAAAATTAAGGATAATTTTTTGGCTTCATGCAATATCTCATGGAAAAGAAGTTTTCCCCTATAAAAAAATAAACAGCATTTGCCCTGCGCAGGACAGCCAATAGGCACGCATGCCACCTTTGCCTATGTCTGTATGCTGCCGCAACGCGTTTTACATAAATTCAAAATTAAGGATAATTTTTTGGCTTCATGCAATATCTCATGGAAAAGAGGTTTTCCCCTATAAAAAAATAAACAGCATTTGCCCTGATAATTGATGCCGATGCTGTAATCATTTCAGGGTGAGTATACGTTGGTTTGACGATCAGATGTAATACAATTCTTTGTTGTGTTATACAATTACAAGCACTTATTTTATTTTGATTAAAAAAATGTGTGCATGCACCAACACAAAAAAAAGTCCCACAGCTGTCCCCCCCAATGTGTGATTGACAATTTCGCCCTTGCCTCTTAAAGCAACATTTTTAAATTGTTGACCTACACATGCGCTCGATATTATATTTGGTCAGTATTTCCTCATGACTTTGAGGAATTAGGACTCATGACATTGTGTATTTCCTCATGACTCACCTCATTGTCTCTCACACAATGTGCGCCATTTATGATAGCGTGTCAAGTTAGAAAAAGTAAGTATTAAAACTGCTTCCTTAGACGATGGGATTGTGTTCCATTGTGATGTGCTCCTCTCTGTTTTGAATCCTGTTAGAACGCTTCCAATCCGGCCGATATGGTCTTTCCTTCAGTTTTTACGTTTGGTATTAGAGCAGAGGTCTCGCCCTAGGCCATGTGGATTCTTGTTTTACAACAGTTTCACTCTCTCATTTAGAAAGGTCACACAAGTTTGAAATTGGTTGTGTTAGAACAGTCCAGTATTGAAGGAAGCTACAGCAAATTGAAAATTTGCCCATGTTCAGAAGCAGTGCATGACACAAGTTGTTTGGTGTTAAAGGTACAGAGTAATTTTTCAATTTTTTTCCCTAAGTTTTACACCTAAAGCAGTTCTTTGTAGTTGTATGAATAAACAATATAAATAGCCCTGTAAAGAAATAGTGGTTTACCGGTAAGTCCCATATTGTTTTGAGTGAGAACTACTAGATATGCTAGATAAAAAATTATCTAACATAAAATTAACATAGTATGAAAATTAGATCATTTTAAGCACACAAATTGTCTGCATTGCCCCCAACCACGCACACACACACACACACACACACACACACACACACACACGCGCGCACACACTCACTCACTCCCTCAAACATAATGATGTTGGTTATGGCTGTATACAACTTTGTCGTAATCTGTTCAATTGCTAAACATCTATTTGAATTAATTACATATTTGCTCTGCTAGCATGATTTCTATAGAAAAAAAAGCAAGATTTAAACAAGCAAGCAAATGTCCATCATTCATTATCACTTGATGTGTTCAAACTATTAATACATTTATTCAGCTATTATATGATGATCAAATAAATACCGTTTGGATGTTCCAGAAGCTGAATACCTTATTCGTTTAGGGCACGGATAATTGCTTCAAAATGAATAAAACTATTCTAACAAATGATATAGGTAAAAAAATCAGCTTTTTTGCGTTGAAAATTTCCACTTCTTGTGTTTGCTGGATAACAGGTGAGCCAAGAGATAGCATGATATTATAGCTAAATAAACCTCTAAAATCAGTACACTTTAATGAGTGTCTGAAGTGAATAAGCACAATATGAATGAAATGAGCACAGTGATTTCAAATCACATTGCCATTTCTCTGCGTGTCTCTCAGAAATCAGAGCCTGTCTTGAGTAATATAAATTAAAATTACTACATCATACTCATTTTCTACTATTTGATATGTCTATGTTTTAAACCTTGTACAATATGATACACGAATGAGTGTAAACTCTATAAAATGAGCACAAATCCAAAAATGTGGCTGTCTCTGCACGTCTCTCAGAGCTAGACAAGAGTAATATCAACTAATATACTGAATCATGCACATTTTTTACTACTTGACATGTCTATCTAAATATTTTAAAAGTTGTAGTTATGATACTTCATATATTTCTCTGATTGACTCTCCCGGGGCAGTGGCTCAGTGGTTCATGTAGGTTGTCTACAAACCGGAAGGTTGGTGGTTCAATCCCCGGTTCCACCCGACCAAGTGTCGAGGTGTCCATGAGCAAGACACCTAACCCCAGCTGCTCCCGACGAGCTGGATGGCGCCTTGTATGGCTGACACCGCCGTCGGTGTATGAGTGAGTGAATGGGTGAATGTGAGGCAAATTGTAAAGCGCTTTGGTGGGCATTAGGTCTGTGAAAGCGCTATATAAATGCAGTCCATTTGTTCAGATTTGCATTTACATGCATGGTAAAAGTAGTTTTAGTGATTTTCCACCTCTGAGAATTTTCTTTTTAACTTCCACATTCTCTAATAAGCTATTTTATATAGAATCCTTGGATGATTGGTTGTGGAAGATTTTCCTGCATAACACACAAATTTCCTCTGAATAGGAAAATAATAATTATAAATAAAGATTTATTGTTATTATTGTGAATTATTGTTCAATGTTTATATATTTAATGAAAATGTTTAATTAAATATATTTTAAAAAGCTGGAATGTGTTTTCTGTTGAGTATCATATTCGATACATAAGGCTTTAATGGCTCATGATATAGTGAGAATTTGGAGATCATGCTCGAGGAGGAACATTTTTATTCAGAGGCAAAAATTTGCAGTTTGGTGCAATTGCTGATATTGCTATGGTCGAAAGGTAAGATGAAATTCTGATTTTAATGTAAATCACTGATCTTTACAACAGTATAGCAGACTGCTCTGCTCTATAGTTTTTATTGTGTGGGGCAAAAGTGATGGATATGGATAATCAATATAAGTAAACCTAAATGTTCATTTTGAAATATTACTAACAATGTAAGTTATTATTATGTTTATATTTCAGAGCAAAAAGACATGTACCACAACCTGAAGATATTTTATAATTATACTAAAAGCCTTTTTACTTGCTAAAAACTATGAACTACCAATCAGACAATATAGCACATGTAGAAGAGTGTGGATTTTCAGCAAAGTTTTGATTATGTTGATAATTTAGAAGTCTCAAATCTAGTCCGATGCTACTTCCACATTTACATTCATATTTGACTGGGCAAAAAATGCAGTGCCACATTTTCCAGAGGAGAAAGACAATCTGCTTAAAGTTGGATTTCTTACATATAGATCTCAATGTGTCACACATGTTTTGTCTTTGTTATAACAATAAAATTTGTATGACAAGTGGCAAATACAAGAAAAACTCCTCAATGACTTATCAGCCATTTGATTTGCAAAGCTTCTATCCTAAAACATTCACCTCACATATTGTTTTAATGGCAGTTTTCTCTTTACTGAAACTCTACAAACTTTACTACATTTTCTTTTTCCCAGCGTATAATCTCTCTCTCCAGGCAGTGAAAGTGGGCTTGAACTAACACAGAGTTCTTGCTCCATCATTGACTGGATCCTCTCTTCATATAGTTCTCAGAGTTTATCTGAAACCCTTTCTGGGAGACTGAAGTTGCTGAGGGCCCTTTTGCATTTTGAGTTTTTAGCACCGGATGTGAGTCCCCAGGCTTTGGTTAGGAGGACTTCTGTTTTTTCAATTCCTTTTTTCCCCCCGTTTCTTTTCAATGCACTGGTTGTTTTGTATGTAAATCCAATTGGAAAACCTCTTTCAAAACAGAGGCCAACACTAGCTTTGTTCCTTGTGAGCTGAACCTAGTGAACCTCTGTGCCACTGCATATACTCTCTACACAGGCAGCTGCCTTATAAGGCCGTATAATCATCATGGAACCCAGTGATATGAATCAGTCTCAAAAAACAAAGCATGTGTACCGGTGCATTTTTAATTTGATTATGTTTTAAATCTATTCCTGCAAGTATTGCTTAAAATATAAGCACATTTTAATCAGCACATCTCTTGACTCTATCTGCCATGTTGAATTGTTTATTCACTCATTATGAGATTATCCACAAAGGCATGCTAGAATTTGGCCAAACCTGTTTTATTTGGCCTAACCTGTGCATTGATAGCTCACTTTTTATGATGTAAAATAAAGTCTTGTGGGAAATCTCTTTCTAACACGCAAGGCGGCACATGTAAATAACATAAAATAATGTGAACATTTTAATTTCCTCGCTTTAATCGTTCCTCTAATTTTGCAAAAATTGTGATTAGCACCTTTACACGTTTACGCATATAAACACACACACACACATACTACACATATCCCATCAGACTCACACTCCTCCCAGCTTCCAGCCTTTAATTAATGTAGCTAATGTCTTCTTCAAATCTTCACCACAGGCAAAACACTTCACACTGATATTTCCTTATATCAGTTATCGCTAACAGCCCGCATATGCATTTAAATGATACCTAATAAGGCTGTTACAGTTTTGCATAAAAACATTAAACTTGCACTTATACTGCATTTATTGCAAGTGTGCCTGTATAAAAAATGTATTTTTACTAACTAAAATGTAGAACTTATTTACTTAGCCTCACATTGTTCCTTACGCATATTACTTTCTTCTGTTCATACTGGACACACAAATCAAGAAATTCTAAAGAAATGTACAACTCTTTTTTTTCTACAGAAAGGTTTGACGTGACAGATGCATGTGTCATAACCAAACGCAACACCATTTTGGAAATACGTAAATGAGAATGGGATACAGAAAGCTGCCGTGGAGCGGAAGATAAGATTATCTGTGAATAACCAAATAAATCAAGTTATTTGTGAATCTATCTTTAGTGGTTGGGATAATTGTTTTACCTGGTCGATAACACAGAATGATATGGCAAATATCAGCAGTGCGCAGTGTGCATGTTACAAGGTGATCGATGACCATCACTTTGCAGTAGAAAATCTACAGTATATCAGTAAAAATGGTCCCATGCAATATAATTAAATCTAGTGTCTAGTCTAGTGATTAAAACAATGAGTGGGTCTGGTCTGGTGAGGTTTTGCTTGATCCCAAAAGAGTTTAGTATGTCTGTAAATGCAACTCCTATCGAATCATTTGTATTATCTGATTGTTATGATTGAATGTTAAAATGGTGAGAGGAAATCTGCAAACTCTTTTAGAAAGTCAACATATAGGACCCTGGAAGTCTATACACGGTAGCCAGAGCAAGAGATAAAAGGGATTTTTTTTCTTATATCTGAAAGTGTAACATGGCCTCCAGCTCTAACTCCTGTTCTCAACTGCACTCAAAGGTAGACACACATCCATTACATTCACCATTAGAGCAGATTTTCTGAGGGAGAAGAGTGTAAACAAGAGCAGCCTGGACCACGCTAGTGGAAAGTTTCCATTAGAAAGTTTGCCTCCCAGTTTAATTGATGTGTTTTATTTATTCCGGTGCTTTTCAGCAATTCAGGAAAGATTAAGGTTGTTGAAAGTGCACTTTCAGGCAACAAAATGTTGTGTTGTTAGATGTCCTAAACTATATGTGAGGTTTAGGAAAAGTTCTCCCAGAAATTTAAATCCTGCAATCATTTAGGGGAGCGCGGGGCACAACCTAACGCGGGGTTAAATGTAACACGGACCTTTTACATAGTTAGTCGGGATCAAGCCGGTTGTGTTTCCACTCTTTTTCTCGCGCTGCCAGAAGACGGTCTCCCGCGAATTTGCGGAAAGTTTTGATAAGATTTCATGAAGATGCTGGACAAAGAGTGTTTTGACACCATGCAAGTAAATTTTTTCATCATAGGTTTTTTTCGGTTTCTGAGTTGGGTGTGTACGTCACCAAATCTAACTTTATATTGCCTTAATAACTGTCTTGTTGGCTAAAACATAGCACCGTTTTGAAACATGTCAGCAACTCCTAGCAACTGTTAGCTAGGCTTAAAATATGTTTTACACAGCGGGGTTAGTTGTAGCACAGTGTTACAAACAAGCCGCCAAGTGTACAATGATAATCAAATGAAAACAGGGAGCCACACAACTTCTAGGTTTGAGTATTTATTTATATATTTAACTTTGTTGGACTTTCACAAACAATGTTGGAATTTTTTATTTTTTTTTATTTAGTTTACTATGCATTGATCACTTGTTTCTTTTTTTTTTAAATATAGCCTGGTTTTAATGCAATAAACCCTTTAATTTTTTTATTAAAATGTTTTATTAAGTTTTTATTATTATTACTGTTATTATTATCAATAATAATAATTTTACATGCAGCTGCCACACATAAATGTAATTCAATTGCAATTACAATATTTGATGATTTTATTTATTTATTTATGTATTGCTTGCAAAACTGTGCAGCCCTTTTCTATGTCTCTATCCATGATATTGATCCATAATAGAAGGATGATTGGATGAAGGATGGATGTATGGATATCTATCTATACAGATGCACAAACAATATCAAACTATACAGATAAAATAGTACTGAATTATGTGTGTTACACACAAGTGTTACAACTAACCCCTCTGTCTGTTACAATTAACCCCACATATGGGGTAGGTTGTAACATTTGCACTTCTGTCACTTTCAGTGCAACTGTACGAAAATGGAAGCTCCTAGAAAAAAACTTTAAGTGTTCATATGTAGCAGAGATGTGTATGTTGCTTGTGTAAAAAAAAGATGAATCTAACTTAATTATTTTTTAAATAATTGAGCCAAAACCAAAATGTGTTAGGTTGTGCCCCGCTCTCCCCTACTCACCCTCATGTTGTTCCAACCGTGACTTTCTTTCTTCTTTGAATAAAAGGAGATATTTAGCAGTTTTCCCGCTGGTAAACTGCAAAATATCTCTTTTTTTTTTCAACTTTATTTTTATTTTATTTTTTTATATAATTAATATAATATAGTATATTATTTGGAGTATCTACTCCTGAACTTTTCTCCTGTTTATTCTTTGTTAGTCAGGGAGAGAGGTAAGATAATTGTCTTTGATTTCATCTTCTTTTTGTTAGGAAATTTAATTGGGTTTAAACTAGTGCTGGGCAACGATTAAAAAATTTAATCGCGATTAGTCGCATTATTTTCTTGCGATTAATCGCGATTAATCGCGTTACGCGCAGAATTGAATAATGAATTCTAAAGTACTGTATTGCGCACTTTTGATTTAAATGTACTGCTACACAAGTGCAATAACATGTGGTTTGCAAAAACTTTAAACAAATAAGGTGCTTTTATACCAGCAGTATTCCCTTTACACAGTAGCAATAAAATATTTCTTGTAAATCTCAACCTAAACATTAATGTAATCAAATCAAATATTTAAACAAAGCTATTTGCCACTGCCAGGGCATTACTTTTTAGCTAGCTTGTTAAAACGAGTCCAGTTTTCTTTTCTTTTTTCTGAACAGGTATCTTGTATCAGGGAGCAGCAGAAACAGTCTAAAAGGGTCATGATCACTACTACAGATATAAGTCGACCAACGTTACTTCTCTGATAGCAGCTTAGGTTTGGTCATGGCATGCGATGGTTTCCCACGTAAGATTACATTAAACAGAGGTAAAGCCCAATTTATACTTCTGCGTCGAACTCACGCCGTAGCTGTGTAGTGCGCGTACACTCTGCATGTGTAATTGCGCGTCAACGCGGACAACGACGCAGATATATAATGAAAACCAACGCGTAGTCTATAGCGTAGAGGCTCCGGCGTTGGTCCGACACAGAATTATAAATCAGCCTAGAGTGAGGTGAAGTGGTCGAGGACAGGTGCAGCGACAAACGGGTGCGTTCCTGTGAAACTGTTGCGGTCATGCTCGCCTCACGCACGCGCCCGCGCGTTGCCGAAGTTGAATTATCTAACTTTTTGTACACGACGCGCAGCACAAATCATTGGAAGAGAGACTGATCCTCGGCTCGCTGTTTGTGAGTTTCCAGAATCTAAATAGTTATCAGGACATCAACAGGAGGGAATTCACATGGCAGAGCATCCCCGCTAAACTAAACGCAGGCCTATCAGGTAAAGTTATGTATAATTTTAATTTAAGTAAAAAAGACTACAGCTGCGTAGCGCACAGAAGCCGTTGCCATGGTTACTATCCATAGAGCGCCTGTCATTCACTCGCGGAGCGCTGTCTCCCTTTCTGTTCACCTGAGAGAACCTGCCAAAGCCCCTCCACTGCTTGTTTGGGTGGGTTATTTGCTGGCTGACCAACATCCCACCCCTCCTGTGATCATAGTTTGACTGTAGGCCTATGTGTATTCAGAGCCAGTGAGCAACGAACTTTCGAAATAATAATAATAAAAAAAAAACTGCGTTAACGCGCGATAAAAAAATTGTTGGCATTAATTAATAAATGCGTTAACGCGATAATAACGCGTTAACTTGCCCAGCACTAATATAATATAATTAATATAATATAAATCACATAATTAACAAATATATATATTTTTTAAATATAATGCAATTTAAAAAAAAAAGAAGATGGTGACCACAGGCTGCCTTGCTCCAAACAAGACGAAAAAACACCATACATATATTTTAAAAGTAATCTATATTACTTATTCACAATATTCCTAGTCTTCCAAGCTAGTGTTGATCTTGTTAAATCAAACTAAATATATTAAAAATAATTTTCTTTATAGATGTAAACCTGAAATAAAACATACATATTCGTAATAAACTTAAATTAGAAATGTTGCCTTAACACCTAACTGAAATAAAATAAGTTGAAGTTGAAGTACTAAAATTATTAAACTAAAACTGAAATAAAAAACTAAATAGAAAAATACACAAAAAAATATAAATTATCAAAAAACACACTTTTACTATACTTAATATTAAAACTGAAAGTATAAAATTAAAGCTAATTCAAAATATGAATACATACTATAATAGTATATCAATATTTCTAAAATAACTTCAAAGCCATCAAAGTAGGTAAGCTTTGTGCTTGGAACAGATCGAATTTCAAGAAGTTTCACATAAAATACACTGTAAATAATGTTTTTTTTACATTATACAGTACATTTTACAAGAAATACTATTTCCGTTTTCTACCTCAAAATGTAACATTTAATTCAATGTGTTACTTATTGTTTCTTTGTAATTATTTTTTTTTTAATTTACTAGTAATTTCTGAATGGAAATTGTTCCAATCCTACAACAACATTTTCAGTGTAGATATATGGACTACTTACAATTTGTGATATTTAAAAAAAAAGAGCCTTTGTGCCATTAAAAACAAACAAACAAACTTTACAGCCCCTGTGTTTTCTTGTGTTAACGGAGGGGGAAAAAAAAGTAATTCAGGTTTGGAATTACAAAATGGAACTAAATGATGCCAAAATGTAGGATGAACTTTTTTGTTTAAATCTCTTTTTTTTTTTTAATGACAGGCTCTTTCTGTCATTCAGTGATTTTGGGATAAATTCCTCCGTGAGCCGCTGCTTTGTCCAAACACCTGGAGGGTTTGTGCATTTAAAGGAATGAAAGGACTATGTGTTCCTTCGCTTTCTGAGGGCCCTGCATCTCACTTTCTGAATACAACACTAGTTTTATGCAGTTGACACCTTCTGCTCTTTTTCTCTTATATTACAGGCTATTCAGAGATGCTAGTTGGGTTTAAACAATGGAGGAAATCAATGATTTTCATCATTACAGCTAAGCACATAATCAATATATGCCAGTTCTTTACGAGAGCATTGAGTTTTGTTTTGCTCTTTATGCACCAGGAAAGAAAAAAACTAAATCATGCTCATTTAAACCATGAACATACTTTAAGAAATACTAATAATGATGATTGGCGTACCAAATTCTGTACATCACTCCTTTAAAATCATTAAAATATATACACTGTAAACAAAAAAATGTATTATGTAAAAAGAGACTTGAGCTAAACTAATCTCCTATTAGTTAACGTTAGTTTCTTTCTGTATTAACAAACAATGAGCAATACATGTGTTACAATATTTATAAATCTAATAATTTAATATTTTATAAACTGTTCGTTGTTCATTTCCATTTGTTAAGGTCCATTAAATAATTCAGATTCAATTTTTGATTTTAATAATGTACTACTATGTTACAATTAAAATGAACTAATTTTAATAAATCCTTTACTTTTATTACATAACATTCATTATATTACATTACATTAATTTGCTCTGACATTCATGTGCTTGGAACTTGTAATTACAATATTTCCTACTTGACTTGATAAATCTTGAATTGTCCAAGCATTTGCAGGATTGAGTTCCTCTTCCCATACTAATGTGAGAGATTTGTGGAGTTATTAAGGAGTTAGTAATCATGAATATTAATGGGGGAAATCTTTCAGTGTTGTTGACATGCATGGATGTGGTGGAAATGCTAGTTCATTGTTTTGTGTCATAATTAAACTTATGTTGCTTGGGTCCAGAAAAGAGTGGTCCAAACAATTGCAGACAGCTGCTGTAAATTTGGTAATCACTAATCATAATGTTTTGCAAATCCATTTTTATGTAATATTATTTTTTGTATGCGTAAATATATTGATTAAGATTGACAAGACAGTGAGATCACATGGATGATAAATTCTGCATCACATCTCTCTCTTTTTTTCCAGAGGCGTAACGGTGTTTTGATGTCACCATACTCAGTGACGTCATCAGTAGGAGAGCGTCGATTGGTTGCATGGTTTCAGGTGGGCGGAGCCCAACGTGGAGAGCAGGACCTTTACCGATGCCTCACTCAGTCAACATATGGAGCTGCAGTGTCAAACTTTGCAGAACTAATTGTCAGAGGTATGAAAAAAAATCCTTCAATGTCCTAGTGTGTCTATAAATAACTTAAAATTTGTTACATATGTCTATACCATAGAGCTGTTGAATGCTTAATTCTGATCGATGGATGTTCTAAGGTCTGCAATTATAAAGTATATTTGAGACTGTGGATCTGACTATGTGAGACCATATAGTTTGATTTAATCTCTTTTCTTCGTATGACACATTGACATTTAATGGCTCTTTCTTCATTATCCAGAACATTGTATAAGCATTCATTTCATGTGTCATTGAACGGAAGAAAGGCTCTCAGGAGCCTTCTCATAACAATCCATCTACAGGCTTCCATAGACAACCTAAGAAGTCAGGGAATGTTTAGTTTTTTTTTAAGTTTCATTACAAGCTGTTCACACATTGACAATGCAAATGATTACAGATATAATATGATATAAATGATGAAAGAATTTACATTTTTAGGTCTACTAACCCTTTAAATTGTGCTTTTTTAAATTAAATATTTCATCAATGTCAGATGCCCCAGTAGAAGGTTCTCTACTAGAACAATGAACAATACATTCCAGACTTTGTACTTCACAAAAGAAAAGCTTTTGGCCAATACCAATAATTACAAGATTCCAGATACCGTCCGTTTTATCATGCTAGCAGTCAGCCATTATTCTTTGCTGTCGCCAAGTTATCTTCTTAAAGCACAGAACATTCTGGAGTCTTCTGATCCCTCTGAACTTCCAATCGAACACAACACCTAAGTGTGTCTCTGATTTACTGTAACATCACGTCCCCACCTAGAGATCTCTTCAGCAAAAGCCTGAGTAAGTTGTAACCTCTTTGACTAGAGCCCTCGAGAGTACCAGTGCGCTGATTACGGTCATAACCACCAATCAGAGACATATCTCACCCCAAAATAACAGAATTTCTGGTGCAATCAGCCATGCAAATTACCCCATGCTGCCTCTTTATGGCCCTAGTAATGATTCTGCTCCCTACAAGTGCCTCTCGTGATGGTGGCATGATTGAAAGGGTGAATGAGTCATGTTTCTTTTGGAACTGAGGTAATGTCACTGAAAATCCCCTAAACAAAAGTAGATATCGCTGTTCTGTTTGGGTGGGGTGAATTCCAGTGGTGGAAAGAGTACTGAAAAAGCATACTCAAGTAAAAGTACTGTTACTTGTCAAAAAATGTAGTGAGAGTAGAGTAAAAGTACCGGTCCTAAAAACTACTCAAAGTAGGAGTAAAAAGTAGCCCTTTTAAAAGTACTCAAGAGTAGTGAGTAGTGAGTATTATGCCATGAATGTTAGTCCACCTTATACCCTGCAAATTGAAAATGTAGCTTACTCTTTTATCACAGATTCATAGAAAAAAAGAAACAGTATTTCAATATTTCTCCAACAGTTTTATTTTTGACTGCTAGCACTAAAAATACAGTGTTTCCCCTACCATTGTTTTGGACGACCCCCGCCCCCCTAAAATGCTGACAAAATCCAGGCATAAAAAAGGAATTTATAACTCGGAATTTCACGGAATTTGTAAATTTTTTGAGGAATAAATAGAAAGCAGTTCAGTACACTTGAAATCAAATCGCGATATAGTGTGAATATTAAACCACAAAGACAATTTAAATACGAATCCTGCATGTTCTGTGTGAATGAATGGTGCAGCCGACGCGCAGTTTCATTTACCACACACACACACACACACACACACACACTGAAGGACGTGTGAGGTGTGACGCTTGCGCTGTTTTTTTGCCTATATGAAGACACAAATGCATGAACTTCCTCCAGGCTCAAGATCCACTCCGAAAGTCACTTCGTGAACAAAATAAATTGGCGCCAGGTGTCTCGAAGTCTGTTGATGCTGGTTTGATGCACGCGTTTTCCGCGCGCGATTTGATTTGACGGGAATCACGCATGGAGTCACATGATGACTTCTTATAAAAATAAATATTAATATAAATGTAGCGACGGCAGGTTCAGGGAAAATAGCGCAGTAAAAGTACCGATACAGCACTTAAAATGTACTCAAGTAAAAGTAAAAGTACACTGTTTTTAAACTACTTAAAAAAGTACAATTCCTAAAAAAAACTACTCAATTACAGTAACGAGAGTATTTGTAATTCGTTACTTTACACCACTGGTGAATTGTGTACTTCAAATTGACTACGTTTTATTAGTTAACTTCCGTTATTAGCTTCTGAAGTGTGCTGTATTTACGTCACAGTTTAATATTTTATCACACACACACACACACACACACGCGCGCGCAACTAAAAGAGCAACAGGCCAAATCAAATTACAGATGTGCTGCACTGCTCCATTCAGGGAATTTCCTGTCTATCAAAAGACATACTGGCATGACGCTTTACTTACAATTTGGCATCATTTTTATACATTTTCCAGATTTTCCAAGGCAAGATGTTCCTCCGGTTATACCTTGTATTGCGCAATAGATACAGTAACAGATTCATCAAGTTCTGAACATCTCGTCCACCTCGACTGGAAGAAAAAGGGTCTATTAAGGGTCTATTAACCCCACTTTCCAATAGGGTTAAATATGCCCAGTGGCTTTCCAATTGTGTGACTATTATCAGCTGGCAAGAGTGAGGTGCAGATACTTCTTATTCACTCTCCAACTATAGCTGGTGTGTGGTGAGCGCACTGGCGCCGTTGTACTGTGGCTGCCGTCACATCATCCAAGTGGATGCTGCACACTGGGGGTGGTTGAGGAGAGAACCCCTGATATGATTGTAAAGCGCTTTGGTTGTACAGTAGTACATACTGTACATACGTACAGCGCTATATAAATGCCTCATTCATTCATTCATTCATTCTCATTGTGGAATGAATTTGAAACTCGCCAGAAACCCGTCTGGTAATAGAACTCTGTGTTCAGGGATTATCTGCATCTGTGCTCCCATTAACATGTTGATTCATTTCTTTCTATGGAAGTCAAGGTTTCACAGTCATACTGTTACTGATAGTATCTCATTCAGAGATGATGATTAATTTAAATTGAGAGATTAGAAAAACTAAGCAATCAGGATACAAGTTTAATTCATTTGAATGTGACAGTGACACGCTCAGTTATAAGTAAAAAAAGAAAGAAGCTGTCACCGATTGAATTAGAAATATGCTTTTAAAAGCTGCCTCTGTCTGACCTTCCACTGAGTTTTTCTATTTGCTTCTCATTTCCTTGGACCTGAGATCATTTCATTAACACTTTCTATGAAGCACATGCTCATAATGTAATAAATTTCGTATTTTATATATATATATATATATATATATATATATATAATACGTATTTATAGGTTAAGTATTAACCACATCAAGACATATACATCATTATAATAACAGTTTATATTATTTTCATAATTACTAACGTGATGCATTTGTTTTTTTAATATGATGAAGCAAGGGTGTAGAGTTACATTCAAGCTATTTTATGGCATGAATAACTTATTTTCACAGAAAAAAAACTTTAAATATGTAATTTTGATGATCATAGATGAGTTTTAAAAGTGCTATGTAACTTTTCTTCTAAAATGAATCCTTTTTTTATTGCCTGTGTGTGAAGGGGTTGTAATCACACATTACAATGATCCACTTGTCGGGTTTTGCTATTACCTCTGAAGGCCAGTATTCCTATTTCTATGTGAAGTCTCCGGGTCGGATTTTCTGTGAAATCTATCGGATGTGACGTGCATGCGCGCTCCCGAGCCTCTCTTCTTTTTATATACAGTCTATGTGACCGACGGCACTGCAGCTAACGACGTGGAGTCTGATAACACCCAAAACGACCTGCCTCCAGCACAACACAGACTCCAACACAAACTCCACATAAATATAAAAAAACAAAACAAAAAAAAATGTATCTGCTGAAGCTTGTCCGGCCAAACGTGAATCGGATCGACTTAGGACGAAAACACTTTTGAATTATGGAGAGACCTCCGCTATTTTTATTGTGATGAATTACAAGTTTTCAGATATGCTGAAATAATGGTAAACTGTAATGAAATAGCAAGGTAAACTACAACATGAAGACATGAGATGAATACAAAAGACTGTTCCAGGATAACAAAAAGTAGGTGCTTTAGGATGCAACCTTTATTTTATGTACTAGATCTACTGTCTAACATCACTCATCCCACTACTATCATATTGTTTATAATACACATTTCCAGACACGTTCAGTACAGTAATGTTTCTTCCTATGATCTTACTGTTACACTGAAATTGTTCAGTCTAGTTCACTAACCGTTTTCGTTATCATTATACATTCACCTATGTTGACATTGCTGATTGTGAAAGATACACGAATAGTTAGTGAAATGCCTTATGTAGATAACACCACATGCCGGCTAAATGCAGTCAATGTAACGTTATCATGGTACGAGCATGGAGCATTAGTTCAACGTCAAGCTGATAAAAGTAGCCTATTTATTGTAACGTTGCAGTGGGAGTTTACATGAGTTTCCAGCATGTTGTGTGATGCTTTCTCTGGTGTGTTGAAAGTCTCAGTTACCCCTTTTCCACCAACAAGAACCGGGTGCTGGTTCAGAGCCAGAGCCAGAGCTGGTTCGGAGTTGGTACGACAGACAAGCTTACTAAGAACCGGTTTGCCTTTCCACCGGCTTGAGAGCCACAACAGAGCCAGATCTTACGTCACTGCATACGTCTCATGTTGCCCAGCAACGCTAGTGCGGTAGCGCCAAACACAAACACGCGAGGCTTGTTCGAAATGCATCGGCTTCTCGCAGATCGATTGCCGCATGACATCAAAGCACTGCGAAAGCGATCCAAAAGCACAAGGAGATCTCCATGATCTCCAAACACTCCCGCAGCTCCGATCGGTCCGCGCCGCTCCAATGCATCTCGAACAAGCCTTCTATCAACAATGGCGGCCGTTGCATTACTATTGATGCTCATGGCTTTGCGAACCTAACGTACATCGGCATCCAAACACGGCGAATACAACGTGTTCGTGCAGCTCGCCGTAACTTGCATAAACGGAGATTACAATCGAGCTGCTATTAGCTCGATTAGCTGCTAATTCAAAAATGGCGGTCACAAGTTTCTGTTCGTCTTGTTGGCCACAGTAACCCCGCCCCCCAGCCGCTGACGTAAGCGGTTCTTACTTCTAGACCAGCAATGATTTGGTGCTACTTAAGAACCACTTTTACTGGTTCGGAGCTGGTACTTTGGTGGTCGAAAACCAAAGAACCGATTTGAAACTAGGCTCTGGCTCCGAACCAGCACCAGCTCTGCCTTGGTGGAAAAGGGGTAAGTGTGGCCGGTACTATGAGTACTCGCTCTTGTGTTCGAGCACGAGCAAGAGCACGAGCGCTCTTGTAAAAATTGGTTGCGATCTGAAACATCACCGATAGAGGCCACTAAAAAATACATAATAGCACCTTTAAGGGATACAATTATTGACTGCAGGGGGTCTTTAAAGCCAACAATGATGCATTTACGCAGGTTAGGTACTTTATTTTCTCAGGAAGACAACTCAACAAGGCTAATAACAACAATATAAAACAATTCACTTATTTGACATTGAAATATATCTGTATTACTAATATTTTGTTGAAACTGTAATATAACAACTTGTCGCAGTTTTTTTTTTTTAACATTTAAACAGGTCATTCGAATTACAAATTTTGTCAGTAAACTATACTTTTATATATTTTATGTTCACCTTTACACATTACGGAGCCCCTAAAGGGAGGTGGTGGTGGAAAAAACTTTAGGATGGGAGAATTTTTTTTTCAAAATCTTTTGCGTTCCCTCGCAAAACTTTTGCGTTCCCCCGAGAAACTTTGCGTTCCCACGCAAAACCTGTTGGGAGCTCGGACAGACACTTCTTGTTTAATGTCCCGCTGGCAGTGTTTCAGAGCTCCGCACGTTAATGGAGCGTTTCATAGTGTTTGAACTTGGACTCAAATATAAAGAAATGCGGTCAGTGCTTAACTCAAGGACATCAGTGAAGTTGGCAATATTCACATGCTATATTCGAACTTCCCAGATCAATATTCTTGAGCTAAACGTTGTTAAAACACAAACGATTTTTACAATCACAGTAACCTAGACAACGAGCTACAACCCAATTCTCCTCAAAACAAGCTTTATAATATAAATTTGTCTTTAACCAGCCGATTGAGAGACAAGTCCGAATAAGGGACCGTCTGTAAAGTGCAAAACCTTTCTGCACATTTTATATATGTATACCTTTATTTAACCAGAAGAAAACTCGTTGAGATTAAAAATCTCTTTTCCAAGAGTGTCCTGGCCAAGACAGGCAGCAGCACAAATAACAAAGTTGCAGACATAAAAAAAACAACATATAACATATAGCATAAACATAAAACATAGAAGCAAGGATCATCCAAATAATTAATCATAACAACTACAGCCAGTATGTGTAGCCTCTATATCATTTAAAAGTAATATAAAAGCAGCCAGCGAAACTGGTTCCTGAAGATTTTTCTTTTTCTTTTTTTTTTTCTTTTTTATTGGAGAAATATAAAGAATACAAATAAGCTCACAGATACATATCCAAAGATCCTCCGTCTTTTCCTTATACATACAAAAAACTAACAGAATAGTATAGTTCCTTCTGCAGTTATTAATTATATATATATATATATATATATATATATATATATATATATATATATATATATATATATATATATATATATTCATATATATATATATATTCATATGTAGCCTATACATACAGTTGTACACATACACATATTCATTAACATGCCTATACATGTATATGCGACCTACACACAAACATATGCTTATATTCCAGCATACCGAAACTTTTAAAACAAACTACTAGAACTCCCACCTTCCCCTTCCGCCTGATATGCACTGCATGGAGAGGAGTACTTTTACACAAAAAAAAAAAAAAAAATAGATAAATAATAAAACAGCTGCCAACATTGGAGTGGTCTTAGGTCCAACTCAAGTTGAGTCAACATCTCTTTCCTCCAAGTCTTCTCCACTTAAATATTTTATGAAGGGTTCCCAAATTTGAGCAAACTGTTGTCTTTTATTCCTTATATGGAGCCGTATACGTTCCAGATGAAGAGTATTTGTAAGAGTTCGTCAAGCCATAGCTGGAAAGATGGCGGCAATTCGCTTTTCCAGAAAGTTAAAATAAGCTTTTTGGCTGTTAAAAGCCCATAGGAAAGAAATTGTTGTTGAGACTTAGACAAACAGAGCTCATGTCTTGAAACCCCAAACACAATTAAAAACTCATCTGGTTCAATATATTGATTTGTTATTTCAGAGATGACATTGAAAATCTTGCACCAGAAGTTTTGAAGATTAGGACATACTGCATAACTGTGAAGCAGGGTCGCATCCGCCGTCTTGCATTTATCACACTTTGGGGAGACAGCTGGAAATATTCTGGATAATTTTGTTTTAGAATAGTGTAGTCTATGCAAGATTTTAAACTGAATGAGGCAATGTCTGGAGTTTATAGAACATCTATTAATCTCTGTTCCTGAAGATTTAAGACATTTTGCAGTTGATTCCATGCGCTGGGGGCCGCATACATAAACGACCCTTTTCCCATTTCAGTCCGGACATGAGGGACGGACAACAACAACTTTAGAACTTTAGTCCTGTGCCTTTCTTTTTAATATAAGATTGAAGGTATGGGGGAAGCAGACCAAGAATACCTTTATAAATAAGAATGTGCCAGTGATTATGCCTACGGGTGGACAATGCCGACCAACCAACACGATCATACAGAGAGCAATGATGGGTAAGTGCTCTAAAGTTTGTGATGAACCTAAGGGCTCCATGGTAAACAGTATCCAACAATTTCAAGCATTGAATGGATGCATGCATGTAACATCACCGTAGTCCAGCACTGACATGAAAGTGGCAGCAACAAGCCTTCTTTTTTGCCTCAAAGGAGAAACATGACTTGTTTCTAAAATAAAAACCCAGTCTTAACTTCAGTTTTTTCACCAACTGCTGGATGTGAGGTTTAAAAGAGAGAGAATCATCAATTAGAATACCAAGGTATTTGTATTGGGATACAGTCTCAATCTCGAAGCCCTGAGAAGTCGTAATGGATGGAAGGTTTTGTAGCTTAGATTTCGCATTGGAAAACAACATAAGTTTAGTTTTGTCGTCATTCAAAACATTATTTATTTAATATATTCAATAGCTTCACTGTGATACACTGCACTGTCACCAAATTCAGTTCATACATCCCTGCTCTCCTGCTGGTTATACTACAATACTTAGTTTTTTTTCTTAGTTTTAGTTTTTAAAAAATTATCAAATTATTTATCATGAAAGAAAATCAATAACTTTACCGTTTTTAGAAAAAAAATATTCAGTAATTTCACAATGTTATACAGTGTAATGCCATCAAATTGAGTTAGCAAATATAATGCAAAAGCTATGGTTGTAACTATTATGTTAGCTGAGTACGACCAATATAATTTGTGTAAAAAATAGGCCTACTTATTTTTTTATGTGCAATTACTTCCAAAACTAAGTGTTGTAACCAACATTAGAGCAGTGATGTGTGAACTAAATTTGGTGTGTTACAGTGAAGTTATTGAATATATTTTTTTATAATATACAATGTGAAAAAGCAGTGTAGTATGACCAGTGGGTTACCACCATTGATGTGTAAACTGAATTGGGTGGTTTGTAACATTGAAGTTAATGACTATTTTAATATTTTTGACTATGAGTTGATGCTGTAGTCGTTTTTTGGGTTATATTTCACTTTGCAGATGGTTCCTTCGGACTTGTCTCTCAGCCGCCTGCTCATAGAGATCGATTAGCCCAGTGGTTCTCAACTCCAGTCCTCGGGACCCACTGCTCTGCATATTGTGTATGTCTCCCTTATTTAACACACCTGATTCAGATCCTCAGCTCATTAGGATAGACTCTATGAACTGAACTGAGTGTGTCAGATAAGAGAGACATACAAAATGTGCAGAGCAGTGTGTCCCGAGGACTGGAGTTGAGAACCACTATATATAAAGCTTGTTTTGAGGAGAATTGGGTTGTAGCTCGTTGTCTAGGTTACTGTGGTTGTAAATAGGCGTCGTTTGTGTTTTAACAACGTTTAGCTCAAGAATATTGATCCGGGAAGTTCGAATAGCATGTGAATATATTTTCAACTTCACTAAACTCCTTGAGTTAAGCACTGACCGCATTTCTTTATATTTGAGTCCAAGTTCAAACATTAACGTATGGAGCTCTGAAACACTGCCAGCGGGACATTAAACAGGAAGTGTCTGTCCGAGCTGCCAACAGGTTTTGCGTGGGAACGCAAAGTTTCTCGGGGGAACGCAAAAGTTTTGCGAGGGAACGCAAAAGATTTGTAAATTCTCCCATCCTAATTTTTTTTCCACCACCACGTCCCTTAAGGGGCTCCGTAATACTTGATTTATTATTATTATTATTACAAACTCATAATTATAATAGGATTCTGACGGCAAATAATCCACTTTAAGATTTCAATTTAGAAAATATCACATTTATTTTATATCTTGCGACACAGGAGTTAAACATACAATGAATATATCAGTTTCAAAACTTGCCCCACAGTCAAAACAATAGCTTTTATTAAAACTCAACTGCAACAAGTATGTTCAGAAACTTGGCTCATCTAGTCACAATAATGTAATATAAGTTGGATAGATACTATCAATCCTAAACACTAGAAATATTGTTGACATAAGAGATAAATGTGCTAAAGTCAAACCCTGTCAACGCGTGTGTTGGTTCTTTCTGTGTGGAAAACCAGTAGCTCTGCAGGTCCTTCTCAAGAAGATTATAAACAAACACCTGACGTTTGTTTTAAACAAGATCCGTTATCATTTCAGTCTGATTTCATTCTGGGTTATTTATTTATTTATTTGTTCAAAATAAAGGGTGATTCCTGTCCAAATGCATTCTGATTCAAACTTTTTTCCTTCCTCCTTCTGTTTTTTCCTTCCTTCTCCTGTACTCTTTTGTAGTCCCGCCCACACCGATAGCTCCACCCCAGCTGCTGCGCTCTGGCCCCACATATCTGATCATCCAACTCAACACTAACTCTATAGTGGGTGACGGGCCGGTCATCCGCAGAGAGATTGTGTACAGGGCCAGTCATTCGCCATGGTCTGAAACACACGGAGTCAACTCACTAACGTATAAAGTCTGGCACCTGGAACCTGATACAGAGTATCGCATCAGCGTTCTTCTCACCCGGCCTGGAGAGGGTGGAACGGGCCCGCCAGGACCCCCGCTGGTCAGCAGAACCAAGTGTGCAGGTAAATGGTGCCATTGAGAGTATGCTTGTTCAGGGTTTATATCTCAGACAGCTGATGGATTCATGTTTACTGAATTAAATCTATGACTGATGAAATGAATTTTTGCACACAAATATTCGTTGACATTTTATTTTTTTCATGACGTTTCATCCTTGAAACTTATTTGGAACTTTACCAACTTATTGTCGTTGTATATTTTAACACAACCGGAACACTGTATTGACCAATCAGAATCTGGAGCAGAACTATACATTCTATATTTTTATTACATGGCTCTGTGGAATACTTGATTCTGATTGGTCAATAGCGCCATCCAGCTGTTTGTTATTCCAACAACCGAATAACAACGAACAACAACCGCTCAAAACAGATAATGCAGGCTCATCCGGGTCACTGAAGTCAGCAGTGCTATTCACCTGCCAGGAATTGTTTTTCTTTGTGGAAGTTTTGCGTTTGGTGAGCTATAAATATTAAAACTCAGTCGAATCAATATTTTGCAGTTATTTAATTATGCCATCCAGTATCGTGGACTCGCTCTCTCTTGTTTCATACAAATGCAGCTGCTGCCATTTTGTGACTATTGTTTTGTACACTGTAGGATTATATACAAACAGGTACGATTTTAAAACAGTTTAATCTGAAATCAATATATCTTATCCCCATAATTATTTATGTGGCGAAATGCTGTGTAAAAAGTGATATGAATGACTGTATACCGTATCTCTTAAATGTCCTTCTAGTTTGAACTTGCCGCGCTGCAACTACTCTCGCCGCAGAAGCTGTGCGTTTAAAGACATAATAAAATATTTCAACTCGGATCAATATTTCGTGTCTAATTATTTACTTGTGTGGCAAGTAGCCGTGTAATAAGCTTTGCGTCGGGGTCCTCATCATCCTGTCGGGGGGTTATTTTGAGAGAACCACTGGCTGGATGTACATTATCTCTTACTCAATGCATCTACATAGTTACTTAGATGCACTGCTCAGTTGTTCCTTTATACAAAAATAATCATTATTATATAAAATGGCATCTTTTTTGTTAGCTACTCTTTTCTTCTCGCTTTAATTCATTTTTGAAAGTGAAATTAAAAGTAATAGTATTAAAATGTATTTGAGACAACTCAAGGGCAGATTTTAAACTGTTATAACTAGCTAGTTGTTTTCATACGTAATGTTTACCCAACGTTATCTCACAACCAATTGTAAGAGTGAGTACGAGGTGGCTAATTCGTACGAATTCGTACAACCTCACTCTTACGAATTTGTACGATTTGTCCAAACCCCAGTGATGGGTAGGTTTAGGGGTGGGGTCAGGGGTAGGTCATTCGTACAAATTCATACAAATTGGGCAACTCGTAAAATATGTACGGTCTTAACAAAAATCTTACAAATTCGTACAAGTGAGGTTGTATGAATTCGTACGAATTGCCCACCTCGTAAAATACGTACGAATTGCCATGAGATCGGGTTGGTTTGCCACCTATTTAGTGACTACAATGATTTTGTATCCTGAGAAAGAAAATTAGCTTTATAAATTAATTTACATAGATTAATAAATTTTCCCCTTTGTGATGAATGTCATAGTAACGCTACTTTTACATGTACTCCAGCATATAGATGTGCTCAACGATAACCCAAATTTAGTAAAGCACACATATTTGAAAACTTTGATTTCATTTATTTCAAGTTGAAATAAGTTGTTCCAAACAGAGTCAAGTATAGTCTTTTACTGTATAATCACATTTTGGTTTTATTCGCTGGTCCTCTGAGGTTTTTTTTTTTTTTTTTTTGGTTTAGGTAAACTGGACCCAACTGTAGTATAAATGTACTTCTCTTACAACCTCGCTTTTGGACTCTGTTATGTATCACTGTCAAAAGTGCTCTGAGACTCTATTTATCTTGTTTGTCAGTAGCGGCAGAAGAACAGGGTCCCTAAACTTCACACTGCATACAAGTTGCTAATGTGGCAGATATCTTTATTTTTGGTACCCACTGTTCATGATTGTATGTTGCAAAGTCCGTTACTGCTGTGCTTGTTTTTGTACTGGATTATTACTCGATTATTACACTAATTTGATATTTATAACTTTGAATATTTACATTGCATTATAATATGGTATATTTTCCCTCCACTCAAGAAGTTATTTTCATATGTATATTGCTAACATATACATAACCTTATTATAACATATGGAGTAATGCTTAAAATATAATTATATTATGTTATATTATATTATATTATCAGTAATTATTTTACTTATTTAAAGGGGACCTATAATTCAAAATTGAATTTACCTTGGTATAGTCAAATAACAAGAGTTCAGTGCATTGACATGACATAGAGTGAATCTCAAACTGGACTGTTTTCGCGTTCTCATTTAATTCACGTTTATTAAAAACACCCCTGAAAAACGGTCGTTTCTCCACACAATACCGACTGTGACGCAATAGTCGGGATCATTAATATGTATGCCTCCACAAATTTGCATATGCCAGCCCATGTTCAATGACAGGCGAAACTGCGCAGCCGAAGCATAGCAGTTGCTCAGTGTTTAGATGTACACATGAACACAAAAGTATTTTTTAGTTCCTTCATCCGAGCCTCTGAAGAAACAATGGCTTACTTTTATTTTCTCTGGAAATTTCCAAACATTTCACCGACGACTGTTTCCTCAACTTGGGCCAATACAGAGCTGGCCTCGGATCAGCTACCAAGCAACACTTTCTGATGTGTAATTGTTCAAGTTCAGACAGGTAACCTTTCTCTCAAAATCGTTCAATACTGTTTATGCATCAGTAAGTCAAGCCAGTGACTAAAATATCAACTTCACATCGTTTCTTTTAGTAGGATGAAAAAAAAACGTATTTAAATTGTGAATAAATTATATACAGAAAGCGATCAAAGAACAATCTTTCCACAGCGCGAGTTTATCTGGACACTTGCCAAACTCATTATGAATTCAATGACGCACGTTACACTGCACAGCGAAGCTCTTACTGTATTTACATGATCGTGTTTGCATTGGGGAAAGCATTAGAGAACAGAAACTGCATTGCAATGATAAGATCTTCATTCTCGCGACCAACAGACTGTCCTCTGCTTGCTCAATGCTCAGTCATCACAGCAACATTGTATGTGATGGGAATAGATCTAAATACTTTAAAAACATCTCACGATTCGTTAATTTCGATAGCTGTAATAGTAAAAACGTATAATAGCTGTAGTAAAAGTATTCGAGAGAGTTTCACATGTAATACATAGCTATTTCATATGCAAGCATGTCAGCCAATCACAGCAGAGGCCGGTTCCACACAGCAGACACGCCCCTTCAAACACAGCGTTCAAATCAGAGGCTAAAATCCGGGTGGGAAAAATGCCTTTTTATTTCTAAATTATGACTATTTTTGATCTAAAAAACATACTAACATTATAAGGGCAACCCAGGAAACATTATAAAATAATATAAAAAACCACTCTAGGGCACCTTTAAGATTTATTTAAATATATTAAATAGTAGGCATTTTGAATACATTTTATATTATAATATAATATAATATATTATATTATGTTATATATACAGATTTCATTGAAAGTGTTACCAAATTTTGACTACATGTAAGCTTAAAATATTCTGGCTGACCCACCAGCGTGAGTTTTTTTAAGATGACCGTTATTTAGAACCTGTCACTTTATTGCTACTTACACAATGTGTATCTAATACGAATAATACCTGTCGTCTAATTATAATGGAAAGGATTATCATTCCGCTTCCATAGATATCAGTGAGTATTTTACAAACTTAAATTCATGGTTTTGCTAGTACTTCTGTGATTTTAAAATGTCTTAAACGTAAAATAAACATTATGTGGTTCAAATCACTGAATAGTTGTGATAACAGCGCTGAGCATGTCTGTCTGCTCAGCTCCAGCCAACGTGTGAAAGCACGTTTGAATTTAGCAGTTGATCACGTGATGCACTGACCGTTCCAATCACACCGGTGTGATCGTACGCCCCAGGGACCAGCATAGACTGATCACACCGATGTGAACGTGCGGAAGGGTTAAATATTAAATATGCTAAATAAAATAAAAAATAGACATCACTCTAACATTGAGATTGTCACAGTTATCTGGACTTATTCATCTTTAGTTTCAATTTCATGGACTTTCAGTTTGTTTTAATTCATCATGTGTTCCTTTGTTTGATTTTCCCGCCACTCATCGGTTGTCATGGACACTCATCAGATCAGCACACCTGTTCGTCATCTCCTCATTATCACTGTGTATTTAAGTTCCTCACCTTCACTCTGTGTTGGTCGGTTGTTGTTTGTGTGTCTGTTACACACGCTGTTACTTTCTCTTCGTCGCTGTGGATTACCTGAGTTTGTATTCATTAAAAAAACATTTTGTTTATAGAAACCTTTTTGAACTATCCTTTGTCTTCATTTTCTTCAACCGGTGACAGAGATATTAAAAATCAGCTAGTAGGCTACCTTATTAATATTACATAAAGCCAGCACACACTATTCATTATATTCATCATTTTCATCTTCATCATTCATTCTGTCTCTTTTGGTAGGGGGGCTTTTCCCTTGTGCTTTTCTGTGACTGTATCTCTCTCTGAAACAGATTCAATTTATATCAAGGTCAAATTTAAGTTCTCAGAGGATGTGACTTTGTTTGGTGTATGTGTGTGTCATATCCAGCTGTTAGGTCATTCCTCATCAGGCCTGTGGGAGTTTTAGTAGATGTGTCTCATTAATTAGTGTAATCAGGTTGATTTGTCTTGAGGACTCTGAGGGAGGCCATAGGTGGGGTTCTGTATGGTGGTCTGCGGGCATTCACAGCAGGGTTGACTGGGCATTGACTGTCTCAGCTCTGAGTGTAAACACACAATGTCTCACGAAAACATCAGGGTCTAATTTCACCACCCAAAAAACAAAAGAAATAAACCATGAATAAAAATAAAATTTAGCATGAGGACAAGGAAGCCTAATTTGTAAGAGTTTTTGCATTCAACATTATTTTCATAACAATTCCTCCTAAATTAGCATAGGTTTGAAATGTAAAAATCACATTTTCGTAACCAAAAAGCATACGGGAGTTATTGTAATAGTTTGCTTACTATTTTTTATTTTTTTTATTTTTGTAATTCCCATATTCTCATTACAGTAACAATTGTTTAAGTATTTATATCAAAATAAATAAAACACAGAAGAACAAATACTACCATGATGTTTACACTGATTGATTGATCGGTCGGTCGCCTTTATATAATGCATTAAAAACGATTTTTTATTATCATTATTCCTTGTAATGCTCCTTAAACTGCATTATATGATCTCATGAATAATTAACAGTTATAATACAGTATTATACTTATTAAGTATAATGAATTAAACCAGCAATTTGTAAGAATGTAACAAGTAATCTCCAAATATTTAATGATTTTTAACTCTGGTTACATTTAATTCAAAAGATAATGCATTATAACGTAGGCTACATTATAAATATTTTATAATGCATTATACATAAATACTTCAGTAAAGTGTTACCAGATTACGTTGCCTTTAAAATCTCAAATGTTTTCTTTAAAGGGTTAGTTCACCCAAAAATGAAAATTAAGTCATTAATTACTCACCCCCATGCTGTACCAACCCCGTAAGACCTTCGTTCGTCTTCGGAACACAAATGAAGATATTTATGATTAAATCTGAGAGGTGGATGACTGCTACATAGGCTCCCTAAGGGAATGAATCCTGACGGCCCAGAAAGTCAATGAAGAAAATGTTTAAATATTCCATGTCACAACAGTGGCTCAACTATAAGTTTATCAAGCGACGAGAATACTTTTTGTGCGGAAATAAAACAAAAATAACGACTTTAGTCGACTATTCCTTTTCTTTCTTGTAGGCCTGAAACGAGACTTCAAGAGATTTCCACGACGCATGCGCGAGAATTGCGATCTCCTTCAACTACTTCAGTTAAGTTCTCGCGCGTGCGCGTCGTGGAAATCTCTTGAAGTCTCGTTTCAGGCGTCGTTATTTTTGTTTGTTTTTTCGCACAAAAAGTATTCTCGTCGCTTGATAAACTTATAGTTGAGCCACTGTTGCGACATGGAATATTTAAACATTTTCTTTAATGACTTTCTGGGCCGTCAAGTTTCATTCCCTTAGGCAGCCTATGTAGCAGTCATGCACCTCTCAGATTTAATCATAAATATCTTCATTTGTGTTCCGAAGACGAACGAAGGTCTTACGGGGTTGGTACAGCATGGGGGTGAGTAATTAATGACTTAATTTTCATTTTTGGGTGAACTAACCCTTTAAGGGCCCTTTCACACCTACCTTGTTTGGTCCGGACTTTCAGACTTTTCAGTTTGGTCCGAATCAAAATTACAGGTGTGAAACCTCCCCCCGGACCACGGTCCGGACCAACCAGATGAAATTTGGTCCGACGAAAAGAGGTAGTCTCGGTCCGGATCAAACTGAACAAAGGTTTGGTTCGTTTCTAGTGTGAAAGCATTTCTGTATGGTTTGGACTTTCAGACCTTTTACAGGAAGTTCCGGTGGTTCCCGCATAGCCGAAAAAACAGAAGGTGACAGGAAAAATGAGCCGTGTAGCACATGGGGAGAGGAGGAGACGAGGTTTTTAATTGAAGTATGGTCTGATGACATAATAAGACGTCAACTTGCAGTCTTCTCCTCCTTTCCTGCCGGCGACGATAAAATGTTCGCACGACGAGGACGTTCATTTGGTGAATTTGAACTAGCCTTGTGTATAGTTGGTGCTGCAGGTAATTATGCCATAAAAATAACAATATAGTTGCAACGATATGCGTCTGTTCATTCATTGTCAAAGTTACCCGCCGAATTGACAACACGCTGACGTCAGACGCACGTCCTTTTACAAACCAATCTATGTCAAGATGCAGCCCACATAGATGATGACGACAGGACACAAGTATGTCACGTAAAGTTCTTTAGTGCGCTCGCATAATTGCAGTGTGAAACCAAACCAAAACTTTCTCAAAGTATAAAATGTATCAAAACGTGAACTTTGGTTCGGACCTTGGTGCGGACTTTCAGGTGTGAAAACGCCCTAAGGAAAATATCATTTCAGAATTTTTTTCTTTTCTTTTTTCTCTTGGCGTGAAATATGACCTAGATATGTTCTTGACAGGACTTTCTTTTCATATCTAGGAGGTGATTTTAGTTTTAAAATATAATTATAGTGTGTTAATTATTCATTGTGCATTTGTTGCAGAGCTACTTATCCTGCAATGCCACGTGCTGTGTCGTATTTACAGACTCTCACACACACACACACACACACACACACACACGTACATGACTCACTGGGCTCGTCTCCTGTCTGTCTCTCTCTGGGGTAGAAATACATGTCAGACTTAGTGAGAGGGAATTAAAGTGACAGGAAATAGAGACAAGGCCGGACCCCTGCCTTCACATATGACATATGTAATTAGCTCATAGCAGCTCTAATTAGCTCTCTACTGAGAGAGAGAGAGAGAGAGAGAGAGAGAGAGAGAGAGAGAGAGAGGGGTAGAGTTAGCAGAGCCATTTGAAATAATAATTTATGTGTAATGATAAATGTTTGAATTACCTAACATACTTTATTGCTATCTCTGAGTGCTTTTTTACTTTAGGTTTCATACTTGTTCGTGAGAAGGGTCAACTGTTCTTTTTCTCTGGTTCCGTCCATCTGTCAGTTCATGAATTGCTTTGTTTTCCAATGGAAAACAATTATTTTATGATTGTATAAAGACCCCATGATATCTAATTCAGAGATTTTTCTTATCATACAAGTATTAATAGTAACTAATATACTTAAAGCTGCAAATTTGTTCTAACCTTTTGTCAACTTAATTAAGATAACAGACGTGCATAAAGATAAATTGTTGTAACCAAATTCTAAGGTAGGATCATATACTCTTAAAAAAAGTTTTTATTACTATTATTAGCTGCGTTTGAGCCAGTGGCCTCGGGCCTCAAGCACCGGGCTTGCGTTTCCACTGCCGGGCCAGTAGCCCCGCAGCGCTGCCCTAAACCCCGCCCCTAACATGCCTTTCTGGATCAAACGTCATACAACCCAACCCATTTCAGCGGGTATTATGAACTTATTTATTTTTTAAGTTAGGAAGATAGCATGTATATTAACTCACCGGCCGTGGCTGCAGCCTGCAGTAGTGTCCAGATTGTCTCGCGAGTCGCCACTAACAGAGGGAGTCGAACCATGGAATTTAGAAAGTTCCTTCTCTGAGCTCCGCTTTGTCCATTGTGCGTTTTAATCGCCTTGTACAATACTGCGCCCGCAACTTTTTTTTCCTGAACTTGAAGCGTTCCTCGCTGAATGCTTAGCTTAGACAGTTCAGCATCGATGTATTTTATAACGTCTTCGTTTCTTCACACGCCGTCAAATTGACGTTGTATCCTTTCTTCTGCCCAAAATGCTCAGAAGAGCTTTGGTATCTTCGACAGACCGGTACAGGCGATTCACCATTTCGAGCAGCGAATATTTTTTGCACGATATAAAAAAGTGAAATGTGCATCTTGCTTCAGATCATAACGTTCCATAACACCGATAAACTCCGCCTTTTACCTTGAGCACGCCTCTAGCCCGTGCTGGCCCCCTTTGGCCCAAGGTATTCGACGGGCCAGAAATCCTGGATGTTGGCCCCGAGTAAGCCCCGATCAAGCCCCGGAAGTGACAGTGGAAACGCGACTGGCTCTGGCACGCACTAGCACGGCTCGGCCCTGGCCCGGCAGTGGAAACCCGGGTATTATTTACATCTATGGTCTCCATGCAAAGGAAATTCACTATATTTATTAACTAATTGCTAATAAACATCTTTTTGGCCACGTATAGACACTGCAGCTAAATCTGGTTGTCAATTCACCTTTTAGAGCTTTAAACTATAAAAAGTCCAGTAACTGACTGACAATCACATTGTCATGATTCTGCCATCTAGTTATTGTTCTTTAATTCTTGAGGCAGGATCATGACAGAACCATGTTTTGTGTGCAAGCACATGGCCTTTGGTTTGGGCCATGTGCTTGTGTTGTCTCGTCCTCTGGCCCCGCCCCCTCGTTATCCTCGTTTTGTCATTGTTTCATCAGTGTGTCACCTGTGCCCTTGTGATTGTCTCCCTTATATAATCTCCTTGTGGTTGTTACTTGTTGCTTGTTCGTTTTGTATCCTGTCTGTGAGTAATCCAGTCTAGTGTATTGTCAAGTCAAGCTTATTGTCAGATTTGCTCTATGTTCATTGTCAAGTTTGGCGTCTAGTTATAATCAAGTCTTGTCAGTGTTTGTTTTGCCTTGTCAATGTTCGTTTGCCCTCTTGTGGGTTTTTGTTTTCTGTTTATAAATAAAGCTGTGTTTAGAGAATACTGTCTGCGCTTGGGTTCGTATCGGAGACCGTGACACACATTGGTCCACAACCAAATTACTCCCAAAAAATACAGGTAGTTACAACTGCGTTTACAAAAATTCATGCATTGTGTACGGAACCAAACTCAACAACCAGTTTAACGACGTATTTAAATGCACATTAGAGAGTTGTCTCTCTTCTGTGTGAAAATCACAGGGAATGAGGTAAAGAGGTATGAGCCTTTACTCATTTGAGTTGCCAGATCTTGCTAGAAAACCAAAATCCAAACACAAGCCCATAATAAACAAAAGTAAATCCATAGCTTTATATTGAAAACAAGACCAAAATATAATGATTTGCACCTGCCACCTTTAACAACTCCATAAACTGACCGTCCCTCTGGTAATGAAACCAGGACTTCTCCAATGATATCATTTGCTTAAATACCACTCCTGCAAGCTCAAGTTCATCTACCGTTACTTTTGAGTGCAATGCCCACATCTGAACATCCAATCAACAGCTGAAAAATAGGACCAAGTTTCATTTCTCCTTTTTCGATAATCCGTTACAATTGGATGTACGTCACAATAGAAAATTGCACAAATCTTGTAAAAAATATATATTATTTCATTATTAAAAACAAGGTATTTTCAGAACTGTACAGAACTTTTTCTAATGTTCTTCTTGGAGAAGGCAATCTCATAATGCACTGTGACAAGCTCAGTGAAAAAAAAAAAATAATCCAAGATATTGGACAAGGCAGGAAAAACTTTCAATTATATTGAATTTTTCATTCAATACTGAAAGGTATTTAAAACCTTTCTGTTTGGTGTAGTAGTTAATAAATATAATATGTTATGTTTGTTTTATAGCTTTAGAGTAAGCGTGTCATTAGCTTAGCAACATGTAACAACAAACTCAAAATCGAGTAAAATGTGAAATGTACGTAATTGTGTGCATAATTCAGTTCCTCTTTTGTCTCATCCAGAGCCCATGCGTCCCCTCAAAGGTTTGACGGCTTCAGAGATTCAGTCCCGTCAGCTGCTCCTGCAGTGGGAGCCGGTGGGATACAACCTGACGCGCTGTCATACGTACTCCCTGTCGCTGTGCTACCGCTACTCCACTGCTACTGGGGGCGGAGCTGGCGGAAATAACGCCACGGTGAGGGAGTGTCTGTCGGTGGAGGGGAACACCTCCCGCTTCACACTTCGGGATTTACCACCATTCCATGCCATTCATGTGAGGCTGGCTCTGGCCAATCCAGAGGGCAAGAAAGAGAGCCGAGAAGTGACCTTTCAGACGGAGGAAGACAGTGAGTACTGAATCAGTAATAAAGTGTTTACAAATCATTTGCAAACTATTAGTTTATAGTTAATTCATAGTTATTATATCGTAGTCTCTACATTTATTAACCGGCTTGAGTTCTTCATTTATTATCACTGTAAATAACAAAATTATTAGTGTTTAATTAGCTGATGTAAAGATTTAGGTAATGTTTTTTTTTATTTATTTTTTTACTTATTTATTATAAATAGTTCTCACTTTAGACTAGGTCACAAGACATATATTAATAATGTAGAGACTACTATATATAAACTGTTAATAAACTATAAACTAATAGTTTGTTAAAATTACTTTATTACTATACTTATTATAATGTGTTACCCACAACTCTTTTTTTTATACCATGAAATCAAAATTCATATTTTTGTGATTTTTGTGATATTTTTCATATTTCATATTCATAATTTCTCCCATCCAGCAATATGTCACTCACATAAGATCATAGCAATAGCAAACAATAACAAACCCACCAACTATCCAAACCATTACCATTGAACAAAATCAAGCCACACCCTACATTTTTTTTTCTCTGAAGCATCATGCAAATGAAGCATGCCCTCCGTGTCACTATTAAGAAACAAAAGTTACTATATTGACAAACACTCTTTTTAAGAATTCTTCATTGAGGAAAGATATGAGTGGATAAATAGTATTTTATTCTGCTGAAAGTCACGAAATGCAAAACAATGTGGTAGTAAAAATAGACCTAAATGAACAAAAGCTTTTAAAATGACTTAAAATACATATAATAACAATGAGTCATTAATAATTAGTTCAAATAAAGTATCAAAAGCAAGTAATCATATGGTTTTATTGAACAACACTATTAAAATGCATAATGTAATAATATAAACAATCAACTTACATTATGTATTATAAAGGCCTGGTGATTGTTGTTGTTACACTTTACAGCATGATCAAATCCTTGTTTAGTATTGGCCAAACAACATTTAATTCAAAATGTCCTCTTAATCTTTAATATTTGGCAACATCTTAAAGATATAAATGCTAGATAGAAAAATAGAAACGTGGATATCAAAACTTGCAAACTCAGAGCGAGGGTATACACTTTTATTTTGGAATCACCATGAGCAACAATTCACATATTTAGAAACATAGTGATGTGTTCTCCTGTGTTGGCGTAGGTTTATAAATCATTATGTTACAAATCTGGTGAAATGGCGCACATTGTGCTCAGAGATGAACGTTATAAGAAACCCAAACTCACAGCATATGCAGAGCTGCTGAGAAACGCTCCATGCATATCAATTAATAACAGTGCAACAGTTATTAATGGTTTTAATATCGTGCACCCTTAGTAAAAAACAGTCTAATAATGCAGTTCATTGATTTTCGTGCAATCGATGATTTATTTATTTTTTTTACATCAAGAACTCAGATTGTAACGAGGAATCGTGACAGCCCTAAACTAATCATCTTGTAATAATTGTCACTTCAGTTTTCCTTTCTGAGTATGAATTATATGCAGTAAAAGAAACAAACTCAACTATGCCATGCTGATATTGCGAGACAGTTTTCACCTGAACGAGAAATATCGTTGTGTTTTAATTTCGCAATCTCGTCACACCCCTAATAAGCATCACTGCGTATCTCCACACTTCTCACGCTCCTGAGAACGACTTGCTTCGACCAATCAAAAGCTGACGCTGTTATGATCCGGCATCCTTTTATAGATTCCGCATCGCCATCACATGCGACGTCACGAGTGACACCAATCAAGATTGGACTAGTTCCATACGGGCATCAGACGCGTCACGCTGAAGGCGTTCCCCAAAGTGTCGATTCTCAGGGAACGAGGGTTACAGCCGTAACCCGAGACGTTTTGTGTAATTTTAGTTACATAATCAATGATTAAGACATTTTAAATATGAAAACCACCCTTTAGCATGCAGGGGAACATCCTTTAGCATGCAGGGGAACATCAACACGATTAAATCAAGCACTGAATGAACAGACCTTGCACAGCTACATTCATAAATGTTTTAGTAAGACAATATTGTCTTGATTGAAAGCGCCACCATTTTCACTTCAAGGACTGTTTTGTAAACTCATAAAGCATTTTATCCATTAGTGTTGAAGAACAGTTTTCTTTAGAACAAACTCCCAAACAGCTCAATACATGATGTAATCAAGTATTTTTGGCTTCCGATGAAGAATCACATCATTATACTTATTATCTCCATGTTCATAAACTTTCTGAGTTTGATTAAACTTTCATTTATCCAGAGGGTTTTTTTTTTTTTTTTTTTGCACGGGTCAGTAGCCATAACTCATCCATCTTTGCAAAGGCATGTATTTATCTGAGCAATTATGATGTGGCGACCGCACCAGGGCCCAGTTTGCCCGCAGTGCTCAAAGCCCAATTATAGCAACAACACAAATATTGACTCTCAGAATACCACGCTTCAGCATAATTAAATGGAAGATCATACTTTTAAATGGAAGTATATGAAAAATGAATAAGAAAAGGCCACCAGCAAAATGAAATAAAGATTTTTGCTTATTTTTGCATTTTTATTTACATTGTGTGTCAGGCAGCGCATTTTTGCAGGAGGTGCATTCTCATGCAAATGCTTTAAGATGAAACTCTCAGAGGTCAAGTGAAAACCTCGCCATCTGAAAATGAACACGGCTCATAATGAATGCTCTCCATTTATCATTTTCTGTTGGTTTATTTATATATTGTGTACACTGATAGAGCTTGTTTTTGTGTTTGTGTTTGATGTGTTTGGTTAATTGGAAACAACATCAAGAACTGAAGTTAATGAATTAATTAATTCTGCAAGTAATGTTAAATTACTGGTAGTCAGCATGCTAGCAGAAAGAGACAGAGAGAGTTAATGAGAAATGAGGATATATAAACTCTCTGCTGCTTTTCAGCCTGTTCGAGCATCTGTATAGAGATGGGAAATGCATGGACTGTGAGGATTTTTGGTTAGATTCCGGAATAATTTGGATGACTACTCATGTTTACAACTAGTCAGTGTTTACCCTATCTCACCACATGCCGTGTAGCATCAACAGTCTATGATGTTCTATGAAGTCTAGGACATCTTGAATGGCTCCTCCCCCTTTTCAAATAGCCAATAACGTTTAGTTTACCTCACAGACTGCAATTCGTACTTGACAGCACCATGGAAGCGAATCCGAGCGCTGATGATACGTTTCAATATTCAATAGTAGAGGTGTGAATAAAATCTAGCCATTTCATTCTTAACCAACGTACACGAAAACGGGATAAAACTTGAATGTTTAAGCAACCCAACACACATATCCAACCCATATTGCTCCATGACATGTCATCGGTCGGTTTGGGCAGGTGGTATTTATAGCATAGGGGGTGGGACGCTTTAGGCCCTGTTTACACGAAAACGATTCCGGGTGAAAACTTAATAATATTTTATCGGATGTGCCTTTCGTTTACACGGCGACGGCGTTTTTGGGGCTTAAAAACGCAAAAAAGTGAAACCACCCTCCAAAGTGGAAATCTTAAAAACGCTCCACCGTCGCGTTTCCGTCTAAACGGGTAAAAACGCAAATCTACTAGGGAGAGAAGTAGAAGGAAGGTTGTACGCAGGTGCACGGACTTGTTGTTGTGTGGCAGTGCTTCACATTGCCACCTAGCCGCCTGGAGTGCATACTACATCGCATTTCTAACACTTTTGCGTCTCCATATGCACGCAGATTTCCCCCCCATAACGCTCATCTAAACGCAGAATAAAAAGTGAAAACGAAACGCCACTTTTGCGTTTTCTCTTCAGATCGTTTCCGTGTAAACATGGCCTTAGATTCTAGTATCCTTGTTTACAGATTACTTTCAGCTGTCTGACGTTAAGTTCCCTGTGTATTTATTTCTCTTTCAGTTCATGGTCGGTTCTCGCCAATGTAAATGTTTTCCCCATGCGTTAATCCTGTTTCGGAGTATTTGTTATTAAACCCCGTTTCCTTGAAGTAGGACTATTCCTCATCGTGAGAGTTTCTATTTACCACATTACGTAACAGTTCTCTCACCATTCTTGATTTCTAACACACCCCAACCCTGTTGAAACGAAAGCTGCTACTCTCCTCGTGTTTTTCCATTCTACTTAATGATTCTTATGGTTCCATTAGCAGTGTAGTAATTCTGTAAAAAACTAATAGACAATCTCTCTTGCAATCATATCATGCATTTTGTTTGTCTGTGAGCCATTCCGTGTACGCCATGTCATTGTGGGGAAAAAAGTCTTTACGGGGCAAAGGAAGCATAGAAGCCTCGTGGCATATACAATTTTTTCCCCCCAAATTGCCAGTATTGATGTTTTTGTGCAGAAATCACAATTGCTATGTACCATAGAACAAACAACTATAGGTTTAATTATAAGTTGGGCCCATAATTGATGTTTGCATCTACATTTTTTTTTAAAGGGAACCAATTCTGCACTAGCTGTTTGCATAGGGAAATCATTTTCCCTTAACTTTCCTCAACACTGCCCAAGACTCTGCATTTAAATAGCCTACTGGAAGCCAGACTTCCTATAGCTCATAACACTCAGTATTACATAAGTTTGAGCCCTAATGAGATGATTTCAGCCTGTAGCCATGGTGAATGACTTTGGCCTGGATGAAAGTTAGATCCCTTTTTTGCTCTCAAACATAGCATCAAGTGTTCTCTCTCTCTCCTTTCTTTTCCTGCAGTCCCAGGAGGAATTGCACCCGAGTCTTTAACCTTCACCCCATTGGATGATATGATCTTTCTGAAGTGGGAGGAGCCTTTGGAGCCCAATGGTCTGATCACACAGTATGAGGTAATGTGTTATTTAAAAAAGCATTGTAAATGGAAACATGCATTCTAAAATTAGTAAGTAACAATTAACAAGAGTGTGTCAGGTTGTAAATGACGTCAAGCTAAATAGTTTTTATTATAACCATGTCATACTAATATTTAGCCTTTAAACTGCATCTGAGGTGAAATTTGTTCATTAAAAAAATGCATACATGTTTGAATGCAATACAGAGGCAGCTTAGATATATTTATTTATATCATCAACTTACCTTTTCCTACCCTTGTAAAAAAAGTACACTTTAAGCATATATTTAAACAAAAAAAAAAACATACTTACTAACATATTTAAAGATATAGTGTGAACTAAATGTAATGTTTTGAGACACTTAATTGCATGTTAATGGCAATTAAATTAAAATGTATTAGAGTTTAAATTAATGCGTAGTCTCTTGAAGCTCCTTTGACCCTCTGGGGTCTGAGGTGTTTTTGGGGTCCTTGAGATGTTTTGACATGCTCTGACATTTGTGCTTTTTTCAGTTGCTTATAAACATATTAATGGCACATGTGAAATTACACTCTATTTAGCACAAACAGGGCTACCATAATGTGTGAGCAACATGTATGTACATGTTTGTATTTTTGAGAGAATATTGTTTATGCGTGGTTATTGAAAAAACTAAAAAATAAAGTTTTTGAAATAAGGACAAAAAACATACTAAATATGTGTCCACAAGACTTCTGACTAATGGACGTTGTCGCCTAGAGTTTTTGCTTCAAAATGATCTGAAAATCATGCTTCCTAATCATTCACATAAAACAATAGATTGTTTTAAATTGTGAAAAACATTTTTTTGTTTGCCAAGGCAATATGCGGATGGGCGTAACGGCCCAACCCCTATCGTGAATAATTAAGTGGTTCTCAGACAGTGACCCTGCATAATAATGAGCCTTTCATTCAGGGGTGTCACACTAGAAAGAATGCAAGGACAATATATATATTTATTGTCATTGCATTCTTTCTTGTATATATATAGCCTACATATATATATATATATATATATATATATATATATACACATATACACACACACATATATATATATACAAACAATCAAAATATAAATGAAAGCCAAAAGCACATTTTTAGTCATACCTGGAAACAAATCCTGGTCAAATGCTATATGGGCCATTCTACAGAATTGGTTCAAAGTTACAGTTGGAAACATCTTGAAAAGAAAAAAGATCCTGGTTCCAGTGGCCTTAATACATTCACGGCTTTTTAAAATGTCACAAAGCGTTTTGAGATGGTTTTGAATGAAATATTGAAGTTTATAATTAGGATATTTTGGCACATCACGGAGTGGCGCTATGCATTATTCTAAAATCTGGCTTTAGTCTGGCATGTTGAATTAGAGTTTGACAAACGCGGCGGCGCATTCATTTTAATTAATTTTTCTCATAACAGCTAAAAGAACTTGCTGCGTAATTGTTAGTCATACAGATAAGATATCATCTTTTAAAACTGTAAAAGGTCTACTTTTATTCATGTAGGCTAAAGTAGGCCTACACTCACAGGCTAACGACAAAACGTTTTCACGCTCATGTGAGAAACAAACGTTTGGGCATTTCTCAGTGAGAAAATTCATAGCTGAGCGGTAGAACTTACAGTTCGATCATCAAGATGACACGGGTTCAAATCCCGATCAAACATGGTCTACTGTAAATTTTATATTTATTAATGCAGAGAGATTTCTCTAGCTCTAAAACTCTGTTAATACAGTTTTTTGCTTATATTTATTAAATTAAATTACCATGCATTTCCATTTTACACTAAGGAACAATAGTATCCAACAGAACGACTTTGCATCTGTATAATAATAGGCTACCAATCGTAATTTCAAAAGCAGTTCTGTAAAAAAAGTAATTATATATATAGCCTATATATATATATTTTTTTTTTTAATTAGGCCCATTATTATTTTATTTTTTTTGATTCCCTACAACCTAGAGTTTTTAAAAAAACATGGTTTTAAGTAAAGTGTGATTTGCCAGGGGGGACGGGGATTTCCTTCTGGTCTAAACATCCCTGCTTCTGCTGAATTATTTGAATCCCCACATCCCTCCCTCCACAGTAATCAATGCTAGGCTACTTCACCAATAGACCATATCAAATATAAAATAGAGATATGCAACAAGCACGTTTAAACGACAAACAATAAAATCAAAACCACCGTTTCAGTTGTTCATTAGTTCAAGTGGCCTTAATGCATGCATAGATTTAAAAATTTCACAAAGCGTTTTGAGATTATTTTGAATGAAATATTGAAGTTTGTAATTAAATGTTTTGGCAGACCACGCCGAGTGGCCCTATGCATTTTTCTAAAGTCGGGTTTTATTCGAAATTTTGCTAACGACTAAAGTTTATCTGTCGTCTCTGTCTCTGGGAACTTCGCGTCACAAAAATGAACCGAAAGCCACTTCAGCTCAGTCACTGTAAGAAACCGGCTATGTCTAAAGCCTTTCAATGTCTAAATATTCAGGCTAATACATGTTATCTGATTATGTAATCCATATGAAAACGAGAGGTACAGAGGATCTACTCAAACATGTAGCCTATGTAAGCGCTTCCCAATGAGAAAATGACAAGACAAGGGTGAAAATCTCACTCTGATTAAATGTAGCAGGCTAAATCGCCCTGAATTAAAATGTAAAAACAGATCAAATGATGTATTTGTCGAAATGTTGCGATATTGTTTCATTTAAGTTCATAATTATTCTATACATGTTATTTAATTTAGCAGCATTACCACGAAGCACCGTGGTTCGATATTTATTTGAATAATAAAATTTTTAAAAAAAAAATAATTCACAAATTGCATGCCTGGTTGTAAGGATCCAAAGATCCCTGTAGAATTTAAAATTGAGTTGAACATTTTGTTCATGACAACAAATTAACATGCGTTTTTTCAGATTACATTTAGTTTTGCTTGGAAAAAGCTGGCCCAAACCAGTTTTATTTCATCAATTATTGAAATAATGAAATATTTAGTAATAAACTTTTATGACAGAAATATCACTAGGCTACATGTAACTTAAATCATTTAATTCCTTCATTATCAACACTGTCTAGAATAGCAATTTAAGTGTGAATTGCGACTTCTCTTTGTGTTAAGTCAGCCTCAGACTCCGATAGCCTGTGGGGGGTCGGAGGGACAGTTCAGTGCTGTATCGTGCGCGCAGGACAATAGGCCTAGGTGTTAATGTTCCTCTTTCATATGGAGAGTGTCGGATAACGCAGCGACATATACAGTATTATCAGCTGTATGATGTGTTTTTACCCTGAAATGTTTCATTTAGAGAGAGACCCAGCGCGCGCAGCGAGGGAGACTAAATATACGTGTTAAAAAGAGATCCAGCGCGAGAGAGGCAAAGAAAAACGCATGTTTTTAATTTAATTATGTTGCTTTGGACAATTTTCGTTTTGTAGGCCTACTGTTTTAATTGTTTAATATAGCTGTCATTTCTTTGGCAATACACATTTAAAATGTCGCAAGAATAAGATTAGCCTACTGTTTCTTATTTTGCATCGCAAAAGAAATAAACTCTAAACCCGATGCAACCCTGTTTTAAATAAAAAAAAACTGTCCCCACACTTTATTTAAACCTTGAAATGTTCGAAGTAATTTTAGTGTTCTTTTACATTACACAATAATTTAGCAGACTAAAGACAAGCTTCTTCATTTTCATTTTCAGATGCAATCGGCTGACAATCTTCCTTCATCAGTTTTTGTCGTTTGTGCAGCGGCTGCGGTTCTACAGGAATGTAGCAAATGTATGTTGTAATGATAATTAAACAAAACTCTTGACTTTAAATAAGCAAACAGTTATAAACAGTTAGCTGTTTAAGCATCAAGAAGGTAACATATAAACGCTGTTGGCCAACATCGGTTAACATCATGTATGCTACATTGAGATTCGATCTCGGGTCGATTGAAGCTCCTTGAAGCTCGTGTTGTTGCGTTAACCACTGAGCTACCGTCTGTACGTCTGTAAATGTTTTTATTGCAATGTTTTATTTTTTCATTATTTATTCAATTTCATTTCAGTAGCCTGATTTCAGTATTGTGATTATGAATTATTTTAACTACGTTTCACTTGTTGAATTCATCTGCTACCAGCTTTCAATGGCGCAGCGGCAGATTACGCATTAGAAAGAATAAACGAACACTTTTCAGAGTCTATGATTGTAGCGCCTCTTAGCGGTAAAAGGCAGCAAATACACCACACATTTTACCGCCACGGTGGAACGGCTGATGTGGGCGTTGTCATGGCTTGCCTCAACATTTGCGTTTGAATAGCGCGCGTCCTCCGTGGGCGTGTCAGATTAACGCGTAATGAAGTGTAATGAGCTGGGGAAAAAAATTCTGACAGCACTCTCTTTTCATACAGATTACATAAACTGAGAATATTTGTTTTTTATATAAATGACTTCATTGAAAAGAAGAGAATTCAAGCTTCATAAAGAAAAATCTCTCGTGCCTGTATGACAAGTATTTGCGGAGTTATAGTTAATTTCCGGACGCGTTTCAGAATGGACTTCACTGACAGAGAGAAGGCAAAACTCGCATCATGTTTATTTTTCTTTATTTGACAAAAAGCACAAAACTTTTTTTATTGTGAGTATACAGAAAAATAATAGACACTTAACAGGATCGAATGATGTATAACACTTATATGTACGATTTGAAGTATTTTAAGTCTATTTTTCTGCTATGTGAAAAAAACCCGGCAAAACGCGCCGGCGCGTTTCTGGTCCCCAGAGGGTTAAAGGGATAGTTCATCCAAAAATGAAGATTTGACCCTGTAATTTGTTCACCCTCAAACCATACTAGGTGTATATGACTCTTCTGACTCTTCTAAGCCTTTGAATGGGAGTGAATGGTACCTTAGTTTTTGAAGGCCAAAAAAGGTGCATCCATCATAAAAGTAATACGTCAAACATCATTTCAGAGGTCACTGTTTGGCCGGATCTCGACTTGCGTACGGACTTTACCGGAAGCCAGTGATTATACTTTATAAAGTTACAAATATGTATATTTGTCTTACAAAAAAGCATTGCTTCACTTCAGAAGGCCTTTATTAACACCCTGGAGCTGTATGGATTACTTTTATGATGGATGGATGCAATTTATTTGGGCTTTATTTATTTATTTATAAGTTACTATTCACTCCCATTATAACGTTTGGAAAGCCCGGATATTTTTTTTTAAAATAACTCCGATTGTGTTTGGCTTAAAGAAGAAAGTCATATACACCTAGGATGGATTGAGGGTGAGTAAATTATGGGCTAATTTAAATTTTTGGGTGAACTAACCCTTTAAAGTTTATTACAAGTAATATATTTTATTATCTACATTAAGTACTTGCAATGTACTTCAAATCGAAAAAGTGCAGTTATGTATTTTTTAAAAACATTTTTTAAATATTTTACAAGCACTCATTGAATACAATAATAAGCCCACTTCTTTCCCACATGTGAAAAGACCTTTATGTCTTTTCTAATGTGTGTCCATTAAAGGGGTTGTTCACTAACTTCACTCAAGAATGAAAATTCTTTTTTTAAAAGTTACTTTCTTCTTATGAAAACAAAAGATATTTTGAAGAATGTTGGTAACCAGTCAGTTGACGGTACCATTGACTTCCATAATTTTTTTTTTGTTCCTACTATGGAAGTCAATGGCTACCGTTAACTGGCTAACAATGGCTATCCTTTAAAATATCTTCCTTTTAGTTCAACAGAAGAAATCCGCTCATACAGGTTTGAAACAACATAAGCATGAGTAAATGATGACAGTATTTTCATTTTTGGGTGAACTAATACCTTAAGTTCCTGTGTGTTTAATGAGTTCTGACTGCACAGTGAAATGCTGCTTATTTAAATTACTTGCTTCATCATCATTAAACTGATTAAAATAAGGATCACATATTGATGCAATGTTGTGAAAAAATGTATGGTGCATCGGAAGTCCTATTTTAATGACAACATCACAGTTTATGCTGCCTTTGATACTGTGGGGTGAGGAACATTGTAGTATAGCTAATGCAAGCTGCATTTACTCTGCAAGATAGAGATTTGTTCAGGGGATTGTCTAAATGTTTCAACAGCCTAGTCTCATTGTTTATACGTAGGTATAAGTATGTAACATTTACAGGGACAAAAACAAACTTTTTGTTCGTTTTTGGATTGATGCTGAAACGTGCAATATGGACATTGGCAACATCTAAAATGCAAACATTTACATATTTACAGCTATAGAGACGCAAGCTATTTATAAATCAATACATGTTATGTGCAAATGCATACAACATTTCATGAGATTGTGTTGGTTTCAGCAATAGGAGTGCGATCCATTTTCTCTTTTGTTTCTTGCAGGGTTTGTTTTTATCCCTCACTCTCCCTCCCAGTCAGAGAGCCATTAGTGTGTGTAAACTATCTCCAGCCTTCACAGAGTCTAGGTGTTCTTATGCTAATCATGTTGCAGTTCATTCTCCAGGCTTCAATTAGTCGAGGAACAAACATAATTGCTTCTTTGCCTTGCAGAGACTGTCGGATGTGGCAATTGTGTTTAAGTGCTTTAGTCTGGTAATATTTCACTGCTTTAGCCCACTTCAATTACCTCCGCTGTCAGCATATACACATGTAAACTTCTGCTTACACTCAACACTCGTTTGGGAGTGTAGCTCTATGTTCACTAAAATAGTTGTTGTTGATGGGGTAAATTCTGTTGATGAATTTAGTAACCATTTTTCAGTGGTTGATATGTTGCATTAGCATTTTAAATAAAAAGTAGTTGCAAAATGGAGCATGTCATTTATATAAAGTTGATGGATATTGAGAGGGATGATGAAGTTTCTCTGTTATTCAGTTAACACTTCAAGGTAGTTGTTTTACATTCCTAGGTACCTAGAGAGGGCAAACATTTTCACGCTTTCGTGCGAGTACTTTTCCAATATTTGTTTCACTAACTAAGCAAGATAAATTAATTACTCTTTTAGGTGGCTCCTCCAACTTTAAAATTAATATTATAAGAGTATACAATGGAGACAGGTTTAGAAACAGATTATTCGTTGAATCATTGTCATTAGGACCAAATGAATTTACCAAAATAATTTCTTGACTCAATTGGATGAAAACATATATGCCTGCTGAGTTGCATTTTATATGAAATATATTAAATGGTTTATACATTGTGAGTCCTCTTGCATGAAAGAAAATGGAGCAGCAAGATCTCACTGGGGAGTAATGAGTCTAGAAATATTATGTCTGAATGCACATAGATGTTTAGGGCTTGAAATGACTTGCTTTATACCTCCATACCCTTAACATTCCATGAATGCTACACATTTTGTTATATTGACAAACAGTTTCTTGCATTAAAACAATCTTTTTAGCTTAAAGTGTGCTTTCAAAAAAGATAATGCAAGGAAAGAGAATGGTTTTGCTGTGGATCAAGTGAAGCATACAGTAGTTGCTGCAGTCAGACTATAAGACTGCATCACAGGGATTCATCAAGACTGTTCCTCCACCGTAAGGTATTACATCATTTCCACTGAACTCACTGTCTGTTATTGGTTTTTAGATCAGCTACCAGAGCATCGAATCGTCTGATCCCAGCATCAACGTTCCTGGCCCACGGCGCACTGTCTCCAAACTAAAGAACGAGACATATCACATGTTCTCCGGGCTTCACCCTGGCACCACATACCTGGTGTCTGTTCGCGCCCGCACCGCTAAGGGCTTTGGCCAGACCGCCCTAACTGAAATCACCACCAATATCTCAGGTGAGGAAATATGCCTTGCCACAAGGAATTTATGGGGATATGAGCCATGTCAGCAAACCTACAACTTTCAGCTGTGTCTCTCTGAATCTGAAGTACTTAATTATAATTTCTCCACTAGAAGCTAGATGGGCTTTGGTTTTATCACTGGATTGAATGTGAGATGCCTGCAAGGGCCTTTTAATTAGTTCAGGATTTATTCAGACTTTATTTATATGTAATCTAAGCTAGGCAAAAGCTACTCTTTTGGCAAGATGGACTCTCTGAACAGCAGAAATATTTATAACAAGGTTTACCCAGGCTTAAATTGACAAAGTGAGGGGAGAACAGTGTAAACTGAAGGGAAAATGGTATACCCTTTGAAGAAAACTTTTTTTTTTCACCAATAAATTTACAGACCTGTGGTGAAAGTGGCTTTACATTTGGTAGCTCAATAAACCGATAATTAATGAGAAGCTGATTAGTCTACACTCCTTTGGTAGGTATGACCAAACAATGAGCATCAATTGTACAATCCTCTTTAAAAAGGCTCATGAAAGGCATAGTTCACACGAAAATGAAAATTATTTATTCGCGTCACTCCTAACATCTTGGAGCTGCTCATTTATTACCATAGGCTATCAAGCTCCAAAAAGACAGACAAACAAACAAACAAACAAACAAATAAATAAATAAATAAATGTCTTCTTTCAGACTAGTGGAAAGAAAATATCTAAAAGACACATTTAAGAGTTTATTATATACTTGACCTATTTCTGTCTGAAGATTTATGCACTGAGCCAGTAATTTCCAATTCAGAAACACAAACAAACTTTCCCATTTTAATCCTATTCATATTTTTACAAAGGAGTTTGTTCATATACTATTCAACTGATTTGTATAGCATTTTATTCCTAAAACATTAAGAGATATACTGAGGTATACATACTCTGACTGTAAGCATCTCAACAACTTGTTTCACCCCTTATCCAATACATGAATTTATGTGGTTTGTGTGTTTGTGTGTGTTTCTCACTGGTTAATTTATGATTAATTGAATGACAAGAAGATAAATAAAAAATCCCGTTTAACTCTAATATGTCAACAAAATGAAAGAATTTTGAACATGACTTAATCTAATTTCCAATTTCTGTTCTGGAAATTTAGTTAGATAATGCAGCATTTACATATTTACACATAACATTTTAGAAAACTTGTAATACAACACAATTGTCTTAGTGTACTGCGATTAAATATGTTGGGGAAGTATATGTTAGTTAAAATTGTAACTCTATTCAACTGTGGTGTTTTACCTTAAAAATCCACACATCTCAGATACTTCAGACTTCCGAAGTCATACGATAGCTTCCCTGCTTTGTGTCAAACAGGTTAAATGGTTAATAATTTTTGCATGTTCCCTTAAATATCCTCTTTCTCTCTCTCACACACACACACACACACACACACACACACACACAATAACCCAGCTGTAGGCATGAGCAAAACTTTTCTTATTTGTCTGTTTCTTTTGAGGTTAGTTCCAATAAACATGTCAATCGCAACATCCCACAGTCCTCTTATGAAACAGATCTAACACTAGCACTGTGATGGCAGCTCTCATTCTTCGTACTCTAGATTTTCTGCTTGTTTTAGTATGCTGAAGGCTGAGACATTGACCCGTTTCCCTGCACTAGCACACTAATTGACTTCAAATAATAAGCGGGAATGGGAGCAGGAGGTCTGTTCTGCGCTCACCCCTCAAGAGACTTTATAAAGGACTGTGGATCGCTCTCATCCGCCTCCATTACTGTTTCATAGCCCTCGTGTAGTGTGCTCTGTCTAGGGCGGGTTTTTGTTCTCTGTGGAGCAAGTGATTTAAGTCAGTGGAAAACCAAGACTAATTTGAAAGATTTTTCTGTGTGTTTGAGTTGCTAGGTGTGTGGGAGTGTGTAGTTTTTTATTTTTTAATTTCTTTTAAATAGATGAAATATGAAACTTCTGTTGTTATTTACTCATCCTTATGTAATAATACATTTGTATTTTAAGTCTTTGTTTACGGATAATCTTCCCCTCCAGTGAGCTGTTAACTGAGAAACACTGCAACCGAATCATAGTCAAATCATTCAGTGGAATTTTGCGGACCAGCACAAAATAATGATTTGTTCACTGGTCCAGATCTCAAGTCACTCAGGCGGCATTTATGTTGGCACACAAAAAAAAGATTTCTTACTCACATCTGAGACCGATCAGATACTGTTTGCTCTTTCTTTCCCCCTCAGCGCCTGCATTTGATTATGAAGACGTCCCATCTCCACTGAGTGAATCTGAGAGCACCATAACAGTCCTACTGCGTCCAGCCTTGGGGAGAGGAGCACCTGTTAGGTAATAAATCCGATATAATATGAAAAATTAGATTTTCTTTTCACAATATTTGCTAGAAATATATATCTGCAGTTGACAAGGCTGTTAGTAGACTTGTTCAATGACAATAATCCAGATGTCCAAACATTAAATGCATATTAGCCCCAGTAAAACAAGGTTGTTGTTTCATGTTATGAAAAAAATAACTGTTGAGTAATCATGTTATGACTACTCAACAGTTGAATTATGAGCTAATTGCACAGAAACTAAATTGCTTTTTATATTTTTTTGCTTGGTTTTGAATTTTTTAAATCATGTGGCAAATATACTGTTGTATGAGCCTTTTTATACTGTGGGATAGGCTATTTTTGGTTTATTTAGCTATTGTTTCATTAAGCACGTGAGGCCATGATTCTATCAAGGACTGCAAATACAGTTTATTATACTCCAGAACAGTTCAGAGTTTAAAGACCCTTATATCTTCCTCTACAGCACCTATCATGTGGTTGTGGTGGAGGAGGACAGCTCCAGACAGGTGAGGCGGAGGGAGTTGGGTCACATGGAGTGTTTCCCTGCCCCTTCCTCCCATGGAGAGACTCCAGGGGGAGGAGGAGGGGCAAGTGGTGCATCACCTCATTACTACACCGCTGAACTCCCACCCAGCAGCTTGCCCGAGGCTACGCCCTTCACCGTGGGGGACAACCACACCTACAACGGCTACTGGAACACACCCCTTGACCCCAGCAAGAATTATATTATCTACTTCCAGGCCTCCAGTAACTTTAGAGGGGTGAGTGATCCCATCTGCCCAATAAATGCTCATAAGGAACTCATGTATGCATGCATGTATGTTAGAGAAGAAATGGGAAAAGTTTGGAGAAACTGTTTTATTCCAAATATCCTGTCATGTAGAGAGAAGACAGTGTCTTTTAAGACTATTACCACTAGATATTACATTGTTGACCATCCCATCAAATCTTAGCATGTATTAGCAAACATAATGTTTTGTTGGAACAAAAAAAATAATCAAAGGTATAGTGGGAATAATAACAGGGTACCCGCGGGTCTTAAAAGCCTTGAAAAAGTCTTGAATTTGATCATCTCAAATTAAGGCCTTAAAAGCCTTGAATTTAGTATACAAAGTCTTGGATTTCGTTACAAAGGTCTTTTTTTTTTTTTTTTTTTTGCCTTTGCTAGGATTAAGTTCATACCGTAACAAAACTAACTGTTACTAATGTAGGCTAATTCAAAATGTATGCAGCGTTGAGTGCACCTCGCGCTCCACGTCATGGCAGAAAAAGCGATCGCGTGCGCACCCGTTACTATGGTTACTAGGCAAGTGAGGTACAGAACAAGATAGTACCTAGCCTAGTTTAATCCACTGTGGCCTTAAATGACAGAATTTAAACCCCAAATAAGAGCTTTTCTGTTAAAAGAACATATTTTCTACCCGGTCTTTTCAATAGTATCTGGCAACCATGCGCGCGCACTCTCTCTACACTGCTGAAGAAGCACGGATGATCTGAAAACACAGACAAGCTGGAGTTCAGTGATCTTTATTTAAGATGTTCTACTTAAATTAAAGTGTCATTCAGTCAGTCTGTGTTCTGTCACGAGCCGCTTGCGCTGTTTGTGCGACTAAACCTGCGATCAAAATGCAGGCTGATATATCCACCAGTGTTCATACGAGCAAGAATGCAATGTTTCCCGAATATCCACACGATTTCAAATGTGACATTGATTTTATACAACAGTAAATAAGAAAAGAAAAAAGGGTAACATTAAGTGATGTACTACATTTAAAACAGCATTGTCAGGCTTGCTCTGTTTTGCAACGAAATATGTGGCTTTGAACGAATCGTGAGATTCAATGAATGAAACTCAGACTCACTCATAAAGATAGTGAGTTACTGCCACCTACTGGCGATTTTAATGTGTTTTAACATTGCAAATTTAATGAAAAAATTAAATGGAAAATTGTATTAAAGGGGGCAAATCTTGTCCCTTAATGGAAAGGGTGTGACTGCAGTCTAAGTGGAAGAGAGGGCACCAGGGGGTACGGCACTCTAAAAAAATTGGAGAACCACAGAACTTAGGAAAAGGGATCATTATCATTACAAGTGCTACTGCTAAAGAGTGCAATGTCAATCATTTCTCATAAGCTTAATTGAATTAGCCTAGAGAGAATAATTATGACATTTTCTGTCTAAAGAATATATATATAAAAAAAAAAAAAAAAAAAAAATATATATATATATATATATATATATATATATATATATATAATTATACAGAATATATAAAATATATTATATAGTTTATTCAGAATATATAAAATAACTATCAAAAGTAAAGTAACTGCAGTTTGACTAGGGATGCATCGATCCGATACTCAGTATCGGTATCGGCTCCGATACGGCCATTTTTGCCGGATCGGGTATCAGTCAGACGAGGCCGATCCAAATCCGATATTGTGCGTATAGCCTATATTCTGTGTTAAGCCCCACAAAAGGCACAAAAACATTATAAAGCACCATAAAGTTTTCCTGCACTCTCTTATAAGTGTTCTGAAGCCATTATATAGTATAATGTGAGATAGAAATTAATATTTAAGTCATTAAATTCAAGATCACGTAAACTTTTTCCCTCCGCTGCGGCTGTCAGTCATTCTCCATTCAGCATTTAAACAGCGCGTCGTGTTCGGTTACGACAGCCAACGCGATGAAACTCTCCAATATGATTCAATGTTACTATTATTATACTTGATCTGTAGAAGGTTTCACATGAAACAACTTTATATTGCTGGACTTTATTGCTTTAACTAAATCATGTTACTTTCGACCGGGCGTCTGTTAGATCGCAACACTAGAGAAGAGTCAGAGCACTATAACTGTTCTTCAAGCGCACAGTAACTAAAATTTTAGACTGTTAAAAGAAAAGGCTCAATAAACTATTGCATAGATAGATACTGTGTATAATACACGACTACGCATCGATACGTCTTTCCTTTGTGCTTTGAACTTTTCAATGCGGACTCGACGCGCTGTGACTCCGTGTTGCTTCAAGCACATCATTCTGCGCTCGGGATGCGCATAAGCGCTGTGTGCCGCACTGTATTGGAGTCTTTCATATCATACTACTTTTGCGCAATGAAATATTATTAATAGCCTTTCTTGTTCTGTCCTATGTTGCTGCCTCATTAAACAGCTGTGCTATACATTTTATAGTAGCCTATATAGGCTATATATAACAATTTATCTTTTTGATTTTTGTTATCTTGTTTTTCATGAATGTATTTTACAACAATACAAAGAGCAATGTGTAACGTTTAACCAGATTTAGTGTTACACTTATTGTCTCTTATTTGTTCCCCTAAATTTTTTTCACTAAATGTTCAGATTTTATACAATAATTGTGCACTCGTGAATTTTCTAGACAATTTTACTGCTGAGTTATCCACTAGTTTATAATAGCATTTTTGTCACAGATTATGATCATATATTTTTTGGATTTGTTGTTTTTCTTTCAAATGAAATTGTCTGTATTAAGTTGATAGTGTTTAACACACAAAAGAGTGATTATCAGTTCAATACACAGAGTATTATAGAAATTCTACTTGATTTAAAAAAAAAAACTGCACTGGTATCGGATTGGTATCGGTATAAGCCGATACTCAGAATTTATGGGATCGGATCGGTTTTGAAAAAGTGGTATCGTTGCATCCCTAAGTTTGACCAAAAGTTGACAAAAAATGCAAAGACTTTTCGTCAACTACAACTATAAAAAACAGCATTTTCGTCTGAAGACTAAGACTAAATCAAAGATGGCTGCCAAAATTAACACTGGCCTACGCACACGTGCGCGCTACAATGCTGTTGCGGATGTATTAAGAATGACTGATAATTTCAGTAAAATGTTTTATTTAATTCAAGTATTCTCCTTGTACATAATTATTTTCTAGGGTTTAAAATGTATACAGATTTGACATTTTCCCCTCATACTTCTGTCGGAATGGGTACGAAGTTGGCATTGAATTTCATTTGAAATGGTATTAAAAAGGTCTTAAAAAGCCTTGATTTTAAGTTGGAGGATCCTGGGGGTACCCTGAATAAGTTTGTGATGCCTTTGAAAATATGTTTATTTTTATACAATTATTTTTATTTTTATTTTTAAGCTTATGGGTAGCGATATTCAATTTGAAATATTTAAAATGGCAATGTATATCTGTATTTAAATGTAGATTTTCCATAACAAATGTGTAACGTTTGGAGCAAAATGCTAATTCAAATTCAATAACATCATTTATATTTTCTATTTACTATACTAGTTTTAACATATCATTTAAATAACATAAAATTGGCATTTTCCTCCAAACGTTTGGTATGGAAAATACATTGCCATTTATTTCAAATTGAATGTCACTACCAATAGGCTTCCATATATTTATGCTTTGCTTACTCATAAAATATGGTCTGATCTAAGACAAAATTTGACTTAACTGCACACAAACATATGCACATTTCAGAATATTACTGAATACATTGAGTGATCATTGACAGGGCAGGCTGGAAAAAGTAAGTCAACCTCTGTGTTGCAACATCTCTAAAATATATTTGAAATCAATTAGGGAGATTAGGGGGAAGTATGGATTGCCCAGGTGCCCTTTCCTATAAAGGCACACAATACATGGTACTAACAAATCTGTTCTTGAATGTCGATGTGAACCATGCCTCTCCCAAAAGCTTTCACAGGACCTTAAAAACACATTACGGAGATGCACACATCTGGCAAAGGCTATTAAAGCATTGCTAAAGACTTGGATAGATACCCTGAAGGCAAGGCAAGGCAAGGCAAGGCAAGTTTATTTATATAGCAGCACATTTCATACAAAATGGTAATTCAAAGTGCTTTACATAGAAGAAATAAAAAATAAAAATAAGAAACCCTGAATACAAATGTAGAAAATTCTGGACTGGTGGTACTCTACCCTGGAGCAGGCATCCGAAAACTTCTCTAAGAACACAACAGACAATCCCGGAAGAGAGAAAGAACCCAAGGATAACAGTAGAAGACCTCCAAAAATATCTATAAACAAAATGAAAACAATGAAACACACTGGACTGTGTTGCACTTCAACGAAAGAAGCACACTATTTAGTGGAGGTCCTGAAACTAAAATAATGCCTTGATTTCTTTAGTTTGACTAGAAAAGTTACTTTCTAGTCATGACTAGGTTGAAATGTAGGAATCTTATATACAGAAGAGTCCCCCAAACTGTGTAACACCTGGTTCATTCTGAGACTTCTTGCGCATCATCACATATCAACTTTTCCCAGCACTGCTGTCACCACTGTTGGTGTCACTTACTGTACATAAATAACTTAATAATATGACTACCTTGGATCTGTACTTGACCCCAGAGGCGTCTTCTCTGGTCCTTGCCATGGATGTAGAAGCTTCAGCCACCAAGAAATTACTTTTTCTGACATTTCCCAGTTGCTTCGCTTGCATTGCCTCAAGAAGATACCAATTTCCTATGAATTCATTACTATCAATGGTTGACAATGTATCAGCTTCTTCAGTAGTGCAAGCAATGTACCTTTTCTGTTCTATTACAGGTAATTGCAGGCAAGAGTCTTTGACAATATGTTGTTGACACTTTGACAAGATTCATTTGATCTTAATCATATAGGTGTCATACCTATTTGACAATGGCCAGTTCGTTCTGTGGGTAATACAGAGGTAGAGGTATGTCCCTCAGTTCATTTCAAAAGAGCTTTGACAGTTGAATGGGTCATCTTCTCTTTCATCTTTAGTGCTTTCAGACCAGGTCTTATTTAAGTCTATTCAGCTCTTGAACTCTTTGCAAGGCAACACATTACCTCATCTTCAGTTCATCAGCTATTTGAGACTAAACTGATGGTTCTTTCATTGAGTTCTCATCAGATAATTTTTCATTTGATTTTCTCACTTGAGACATTAGCACATGAACCTGTCTCAGACATCTCACCTTTCTTGGAAGTTCCGGGAGTTCCCTGCATATTGAACTCAGCTCCCTGACGCCCCCAAAATACATACAATAATATTGGAAACCAAGCGAGCGAGATAGAAACCCTGTTTCTCTCTGGAATTAAGATCAGTGATCCAATCACACATGGTCAACTGAGACAAATGGCTGTTTCCACTTGAGAATAAGAAGCATCTCCTGTGACCACTCCCCTTTTAATTGATCACACTCTTGAAGCACAGAGTGTGTCACGCAGATACTATACAGATACATACAGATTTGCGCTATGGCACTGAATTGATTAGCTGGTTTAGGTGTGTTTAGTTTGGGCTAGAGCTAAACTCTGGCCCTCCAGGTCTAGGACTTTACAAGTTCAGCAGTATCAATACTTATTTAAGCCTGCTTAATGCATCATAACCCGTTTTTCATTTGCAGTTAAATTTGATATTGGGTGGGGATTTGGGAAATAGACAGCAGACAAGAAAATCATATACAGTAATAAATTATGTATGCTTATGCAATTAATGAGAATAAATAACTACCACTGAAGATGTAATTTGCTTCCGTAGAAACCTTGGAAAGCTAATAAAGGACATGAATCATTTGAGCACAGCATAGCCATCCTATTTACTGCTATTAAGATGCTGCTTATTTTGTTGTGGTGCTTTTGGTCTGATGTATTGAGGTGATCCAGATTGTGGTACATGAAAGTTTTCACTGCGAGGGCAATAGAGAGAAGCACTTGATCATCAATTGTCATTTTAATGAGGCCTGTGGAGTTTTTTGTATTCTGTCTCCTTGTCACAGAGATGACTCTGTAGTGTCTCTGTTGTAAAATGGGGGGTTATAGATTTAGAGAACAAGACAAACACACTCCTTTTGACTCATGTTGGCTAGCTTTCTCATCATTACAAACAAAACAAAGGTACCATTGTATCCAATAATAGGATTCTGCTGAAAATCCCTCCTCTAATGGGAAGTAATGAATACATAATTGACCATAAACAGTAGCGTCAACCACTCACGCTGTCTGACACTCACCATTGAAAGTGAGTTTATTCTAGCACAAGACGAGTCAAATTCATTTAGGTTTTTGTTTATCTGACCCACACACATTTCCATCTCAATCCGCCTAAATAAATCTTTTTAACATGAGTGACGCTAAATGCTCGGCTTTGCTGGTGCTTATTATTTTGTCAATTATTCCTGATAATTAGGTGCAGGTTCTCTCTATTAGACTTGGCCTAAATTTAAACAGTAATTACTCTGACTAAAGTGGCTTATTGCAGCTCTATGGGTTGGGTTTTAAAAAAGACAAATACATTTTAGAATAAAACAGAAATTAGTAGTAGGAAAGGTGCGCTTCAATATTACTGTTGCTCCATACCCCTAATTCCCCTGATAAGTTTTAAACCTCATTACGTAACTCATCCTGCACCATTTGTGCTATAGACTTGAGTGAGACCTAAAATTTTGCAGCTTATAGACCTTATACGCCAGAGAAACAAGTGTACAGCCATCTTTAGAATTTAGCTCTGTATATTTCTCTGGCATCGCTGTCAAAGAGTAATTAGCTGGTGAAGTGGATTTACTTATTGTTGAGGTAATACATTTTATCATGAGGATCGTTATGTTGGAAGTCAAAAGTCATAACAAATGTCAGTAGACCAGAAAGATTTAAAAACAAGCAGTTCGTTCATAAATCTGTAAGAGCTCTCCTGCTGTGGAAATACAAACTGCAAGACAGAAAACAACGAGGCTACTTAAGGTGATCACATTTTTGCCAGTTGGACAAGCATCTCAAAAACTTACATTAAAGGAGCACTCTAAAAAAAAAATGGGTCAAAAACATCTCAATTTGGGTTGTTTTCAACCCAAGGGCTGGGTAAATATAGGACAGAACACATGTTCGGTTAATTTTACCCATAAAATGTAGTTATTTATTTAACCCAGCATAAGGGGTTCAGTGTTTCCCCTAATATTTTTTTCGGGGGGGGGGGGCTGCTAGTGTTGCGGAGCGGGCGTGTTACGGATACGTGGTGTAATTTTTTTAGTAATCAAAAAGCATGTCTAATTAATTGAAATCATGTATTATGAATCATTGAACTTATACAAATTTTTTTTTTTTTTTTTTATCTATGAAAAAAGTCACTATTTCTGTGTTGTGTTTTTTCTGGTAATAAAATGAAGACATAAAACATAAATTGTATCATTTATCATCAATTTTAATTATATGCAATTAAATAAACTTTTTGTCAAATAACGTGCTGCACAATGAGCTTTAGGCTACTGTTAAAATTAAAACATGGAAGAAAAATATATTATTTTTAAAAAAAAATAGTTTTGATCATTTATTTGGATTAGTGTTAGTATTATTACATTGGCACATATCTAAATTCTACAGTACAACGGTAATATATTTCTGTAAAGTTAAACCGAACTTTTTTTTTGACGGGTTGCCGTGAAGACCTTTTGAGTTTCTGTGTGTTTATGTCATGATGGTAGTTTTTCTCAAATGAAGCGGTTAAATGATCACGAAGTGACATTCAGAGTGGATCTAGAGCCTGGAGAGGAAGTTCATGCATTTGTGTCTTCATATAGGCAAAAAAACAGCGCAAGCGTCACACGTACTTCAGTGTGTGTGTGTGTGGTAAATGAAACTGCACGTAAAGTTGTCTGCACCATTCATTCACACAGGACATACAGGATTCGTATTTAAATAGTCTTTGTGGTTTAATATTCACACACACTAGTCTACATCGCGATTTGATTTCAAGTGTAATGAACTGCTTTCTATTAATCAGGCATGAAAACGGGTCAGGGGTGAAAAAGGTGAGAAGGATATAACCCCTCTAGGGGGTCCAGGGGCATGCTCCCCCATAAGAAAATTTTAAATATTCCATATTTTAAAGCATCAATCTGGTGCATTTTGAGATGCATTTTTTGCCAACCTGGGGAGAGCTGGAGAAACTTAACTTCAGCCATTAGTCAAAAATATTATGACCTCCGTAGCGTTAGCTAATAATAATTTTTTTTTTTTTTTAAAAGACCGATACCGATCCGTTACCAACGCAGTTTAAAAAAAAAAAATCAAGTAGAATTTCTATAACTGTGTGTTGAACTGATAATCACTCTTTTGTGTGTTAAACACAATCTACTTAATACAGACAACTTCCTTATAAAGAAAAACAACAATAAAAAATATGATCATAAACTATGACAAAAATTATATTATAAACTAGATTAGTGGGTAACTTAGTAAAATTTAGTCTAGAAAAACAATAATTTTATAAAATCAGAACATTTAGTGAAAAAAAAAATATATTTAGTGGGGAACAAATAAGAGACAATAAGTGTAGCACTACATCTGGTAAAACGTTACACATTGCTCTTTGTATTGTTGTAAAATACATTCATGAAAAACAAGATAAAAATCAAAAAAGATCAATTATTTTATAGTCTACTATAAAATTAAGAAAATATATATAGCACAGCTGTTTAATGAGGCAGCAACATATGATAGATAGGGCAGAACAGAACAAAAAATACTATTAATAATCTTTCATTGCGCAAAAGTATTATGATATGATTATGAAAGACTCCAATAGAGTGCTGCACACAGCGCATCCCGAGCGCTGAATGATGCGCTTGAGGCAACACGAGTCACAGCGCGCAGCTGTTCGAGTACGCAGTGAAAAGTTCAAAGCACAAAGGAAATACATATCGATGCATAGTGTATTATACAGTATCTATCTATGCAATAGTTTATTGAGCCTTTTCTTTTAACAGTTTTAAATTTCAGTTACTGTGCGCGTGAAGAACAATGATAGTGCTCTCCAGTGTTGTGATCTAGACAAGCGGGAAAGGAACATGATTGAGGCACTACAGCAAGATAGTCAATTTATGCGAAACCACAGAGCTTTATCTACAGATCAAGTATAATAATATTAACATTTAATTATCTTGGAGAGAGTTCATCGTTGCCGAACGCGACGCGCTGTGCTGTTTGAATGCTGAATGACTGACTGACGACGCGCGGTGGTGTTTGAATTCTGAATGGAGAATGACTGACGACGCCCCTGTATGTTGCTTGGCATAAAATTAAACTGTAATACAGCACAATACCGAATTTATATACAATAAAATGTACACAAACCTGTATTTTACCGAAGACATGCACCATTTTGACGCAGCTGCACCGCTCTCTCCTGAAGAGGTCGCAAAAATCCCGCGATAAATTACTTAATCCCTTGGTTTTTATGTCTGACCCAAGATCTGGGTAACACAAGAAAACTACCCAAACACTGGGTTGTCATGTCTGACCCAGGAGCTGGGTAACACAAAAACTAGCCAAATACTGAAAAAATACCCCCCAAAAAATACCCAAAAGGTTCAACCCAAGATTTGGGCAGAAAAAATAACCCAAGATTTTTTAGAGTGAGTAATTCAAAACATGAAAACCACCCAAAACCCAATAGTAGCTCACTCAAAACCACTCGGAATGCCATAGCAACCCCATATCAACGTCCTGAACGACTCACTGCCCAGCATTGCACCAGCAACTTTTGCTCTAAAATCTCCTCTGACATTTTCTTCAGTGAATTATTAATTTAGTGGCTGTTAAATCATTCCAGACAAATTTCCACAGATACGTACGAGTCAGTCACATTTGTGGGTGTGACAGACAGACAATTTTTCATTCTGAATATTGACCATATTGTAAATGCCACTTGTAAAGCAGAATTAAGTGTGACCTGCGTATTATACCGTATATCATCTGACTGTGATTAATTTTAACGCTGCCCTTCAGTGCTGCCTCACAACCTCAACCTAGGGCTGTGGAACACATGTTTTAATGACGTTAAAATGTGGTGGTAAATATGTCACATCTGCGCCGGTGAAAGAGAGGAGAATGCAACTCAAAGCTGATTTTCAATTTAAAAGGCAATTTACCGGCAGTTTAGGTGAGAAAGGTCTTGACTCTAATCTAGGTAGATGAATTTGCATAATTGGCACATAAAGCTGCAATTTGTACCTGTAAATCCTAATTTGATAATATGTCTCTATAGCTCATCCTTTGTGTGTGTGTGTGATGGAGAGAGAGAGAAAGAGAGGGAGAGAGAGAGAGTTTTTGAGTTTTACAAACATGTTATTAAACAATTATTTCCCCCCTAAAAAGACAACAACACACTGCATAATGTAAACTACCTTAATTTATAAAAAACAACTCATTAAGTACAGAATACATACCGACTTCACAACACCATTCAATCTTAAAAACTTTGATTGCATTCATCAGTTTGTAATAATTAAAATCTACAAGAATTTTTGATTTGAACACATTCTTAAAAACTGATACAATGTGCTGTCCATTTCTCTGTTCTATTTTATTTCTTCTGGAAATATAAATCGCCAGTTTGGCTTGACCAACAATAAAGTTCATTAATTGACATCTATATTTCTGTACATTACTTAAGTATATTACTATACTTAAAACCCAGTATAAAACATTGATTTGTAAAAAAAAAAAAAAAAAAAACTTAAAAAAAACATCCCTAATAATGAAAATAAAAAGTCTAAGAGATTAAAGAGTTGAGAAAGTCTGTCACAATTCACAAAACAATGGAATATTGTGTTTTTACACATGTTTATTAATTATGAAGATGATTAATCAAATTATTTTTATAGAAACTTGCTTATTAACTGTACACAAATCTATATTTTCATTTGTTTAAACACAACAATGGACTGTTTTAAGTGTATTTTTCCAGATCAGGTATAATTCTGATGTCTGGGAAAAAGTAATTAGCATCAGGGGAAATATCGATCATTCTGTATCTCTCAAGTAGAGTTTTTTTCTTTGGAGTTTAAAACCCCATCCAGTTTGTCCAGAAACTTTCTAGCTAATCTCACTGATCTTATAACCAGATGTGCAGCAACATTTTCTGCATTTTTTTGGCCAGGTCCTGGTTTGTCAACAATATCTTTCAATGGTTGTAATTTCTTTGACAAGTATTTTTAGCCTTGCCATGTCATCTCCTGACACATCAAGGTTACTCCCCAAAACCACAGGTTCCTCAAGCAACCAAAAAAAAAGAGATGTAGCTGACTCTGTACACTGATGTTTCAAAAGAATCCACACTTTAAAAGTACTTTTATAAAAAGAGGGCAGTTCCAGTCAAATCCAGAAAAGTATGATCCATCAAGAAAAGTGCAGCATGAAGTCCCATTCCATTCACACCACGTAAAATGGTTTGAGCTAACGGCTTCCACACTAGACTTTGAGGTCCCATCAGTAACCGCTGAATGAACTGTAACCGATAAGTTGCTCCTCTGCTGATAAGATTAAACAAGCCTTGACCTCCTTCATCTCTTGGCAGAAAAAGAACACTATGAGGTGTCAAGTGCAAATTGTTCCAGAAAAGTTAACCATCTCTCCTTGAAGCTTTGGTAAAAGTCCAACAGGCAGATCTACACAGTTTATGCCATAGAGAAGACCCCACCAGGTTATTGATTATAAGCCCGCAACCTCTATAAGACAGTTGGGGACATATCCATTTCCATTTTTGTAAACGTCCTTTGATTTTTTCTAAAATACAATCACAATTCTTTTGAACAAAATCATAATTGCCTCAACAAATTCCAAGGTTTTGAATCCACCTTTCTTCATGATTAAACCTCCAGCTAAGTTGGTAGGTCCTCTATTCCCAATCACCCATTACGCCCCTGGGGTCTGAGGTGTTTTTGGAGTCATTGAGATGTTCTGACATGCTGTGACATTTGTGTTTTTTCAGTTGCTTATAAACATATTAATGGCACAGGTGAAATTACACTATATTTAGCACAAACATGGCTATGATAATATGTGATATAATATGTTTGTACATGTTTGTATATTTGAGAGAATATTGTTTATGCGTGGTTATTGAAAAAACAAAAAATGAAAGTTTCTGAAATAAGGCTACAAAACACATAATAAATATGTGTCCACAAGACTTTTGACTAATGGATGTTGTTGCCTAGTGTTTTTTCTTCAAAATGATCTGAAAAACATCCTGCCTAATCATTCACATAAAACTGTGAATTGGGTTTTATTGTGAAAAACGTTTTTTTGTTTGCCAAGGCAATATGCGAATGGCCTTGAACAGTCCAAGCCCCATCATGAATAATTAGGGGATTCTCACCTGACCCGCATAATAATGAGCCTTTCATTCAGGTGTTACACAAGGAAAAATTGAAAGGACAACATACATACATACAAACATATATATATATATATATATATATATATATATATATATATATATATATATATATATATGAAGAGTTCAGATGCAAAAGCCTCTAAGTGCCATTTGAAATTTTCTTCTAGAATAATAATTTTTATCAAGCTTGTATATTTAAGTTCAGTAATTTCACTTAAATGGCAATGAAGATTACCTAATAATTGTCATTTAAGTGAAATTACTGAACTTAAAATGTACAAGCTTGATAAAAATTATCATTCTAGAAGAAAATTTCAAATGGCACTAGAGGCTTTTGCATCTGAACTCTTCATATAATCAAAATATAAATGAAAGTCAAAACCCATTTTTAGTCATACCTGGAAACAAATCCTGGTCAAATAGGTTATATGGGTCATTGTATAGAATTGGTTCAAAGTTAGAGTTGGAAACATCTTGAAAATATTTTTTTTCCATATAAAGTAGGCTATTATAAGCTTGCATTGGATAACAGTTGATTAGTTTATTTTTTACAAAACATAGGCTACTATATATTCAACATATGAGCAGAAACTGTCTAACTAAAGCTTATTTGATGTCTATTTTATAGTAAAAACTTTCTAATCTATTTCGTCTGTAACAGTAAGCTATGCATCTGTGCGTTCGTTCGTTCATACACCCAGACACCCGATTCATATTTAAACAGTATTTTTGGTTTTACAGATACTATTCTATATTGCGATTAGAACAAATCTCAGTAGTCTTACTAATGTAGGAGCGAGAGTGAATGAACGCACAGCGCGCGCAGCGCGCGTCTGTGAATTCGTCCATTCATTCGCACACAGACACGCATTTAAAATTTAAACAGTCTTTGTGCAGTTTACAGACACTATTCAATAGCACGATTAGAACAAAGCACTTAAGAATAAATGACTTACTACATCAGCTGAATCCGTGCTCCTCGAATGAAACAGGTAACTGAGTTAACTTTTCCAGGAATTATTCCTCAGTGCGCAGCAAGACGAGATAAAGGTTAGGGCGTTCTGATGTGGGCGTTTTCATGGCTTGCCTCAACATTAACGTTTGAATAGCGCGCGCTCTCAGGGGCGTGGTCACATTAACACGTCATACGCTATAATTAGGTGAAAGGAAAAAGACCGACATCGCTCTCTTTTCATACAGATTACATCAACTGAGAATAGTTGCTTTTTTATATAAGTTACTTCATTTAAAAGAAGAGAATTTCAGCTTCATAAAGAGAAATCTTTCGTGTCTCTGTGACAAGTATTTATTGAGTTACAGTTCATTTTTCGGACGCGTTTCAGAAAGATTTTTGCGGAGACAGTGTGAGCTGAAAGCGCACCCTGTTTATTTTATTTATTTTACAAAAACACAAGGTTTTGATGTTAATAAGAGTGTACACAAAAAAAGAAGACATTTAACAGTATTGAATGATGTGTAACACTTATATGTAAGATCAAAATCAACAAAGTATTTTGAGTTTGTTTTGCACTGATAAGAAAAAAAGTGAGCAGATCACGCCGGCGTGATTGCCGACCCCAGAGGGTTAAAAGGGCTTCACTTTTCCCCCATTTGACTTTTGCAGCAGAATTTTCTTTTTAAAACAGTAAACAATAATCTTCCATTTTTTTAACATAATTACCAGCAATTACATTTAAAACAATTACATCATCAGCATAAGCAGAAAGGTGCTTATAATTTATGAAGTAGAGGTTAAATGGCCAGGGAGTATAACATTCCTGACATAGCACATCCTTGCCTAACTCCCCTCTGAACTTCAAAAGGAGCACTCAAACCGCCATTGACTTTGAGTATACTCTCAATGTTATGATACATGGCCTCAATCATATTTATAAAACTCTGACTAAAAACAAAAGCTTCTAAAACATCTCTCAAATATGAATATTCTACATGGTCAAAGGCTTTTTCCTGGTCTAACTAAATCAGACCACATTTAACACCTGATAGTCTTGCAACCTCTAGAACATCTCTGACCAATGATATATTGTCGACGATTGACCTCTTGTGTATGCAATTATTTATCAGAATGTATTACTTGACTCAAAACTTTGCTTAACCTTGTAGCTAGAGCCTTTGATAATATGTAATAACCTGCACATAAAAGAGATATTGGTCTCCAGTTACTTAGTCAACAGAGTGATAACAGCTCTTCTACAGCTTAGCGGTAACATTCTTTTGTTTAAACTATCATTAAGAACCAAAAAAGAAATATTTCCCAATCACTGGCCATAAAATCTCATAAAAATCAACATAAATCCCATCAATACCAGGAGTCAATACACTCATCATAGCTGTGTATAATTCATTTTGTGACAGAGATTGTTAAAGCATAATATTAGACTCCTCATCAATCTTTGGAAGATCATTAAAAAAGTAGTATCTTCATTTTCTATTTGAGACAATTCACATTTGTGTAACTTTGAGTAGGAAATAACGATACTCAGTTACTAACGTAACCTCGTTTCTCTCTAGAGAGGGAACGAGTATTGCGTAAGTTTAGCTTATGCTACGGGAAAGGTTCATCTTCTCGAGATATTGAAGCCAAAAAATTATCCTTAATTTTGTATTCATTGTCAACGCAGTGCAGCAGCTAGCAGACCTAGAGCAGGCAGCCTTGCATGCTCATTGGCTGCCCTGCGGGCAACTGCTGCAGCCTACCAGTGAGCCCGGCGTGACATCACGCCCAATGAAGGGCGCCCGCGCCTTTATAGCGTCACAGCCCGCCAGAATGGGCGTGGCTCAGCGTATAAAAGTAGGGGCTGTAGGCTGACTTCCCTGGTTTTTCGTCGACTGAAGCGAAGTCGCTCGTGGCGCAAGCACGGCCGGTTACGCAATACCCGTTCCCTCTCTAGAGAGAACCGAGGTTACGTTAGTAACCGAGTATCGTTCTCTTACGAGAGGTTCTCTCGTATTGCGTAAGTTTAGCTTACACTACGGGAACACTTTGTCAACGCCGTGCGCGCCAAGCATCCACCATGAGACCCCGAACTTTCAGGGGAACCTCATAAGTGGAAAAAATAAGGTGCCCAGCCACACGGGCCATCACTTGTACATAAGCACACATAGGGAATACAGAGCAGCGCGCCGGTCTGTATAGGCACATGGCACATACCCTACTAGTGCAGCTCAACCAGGAGAGCTGAGTCACGTGAGAGTGATCTGAGCAGGAAGATCTGGGCAGAATACACCTCTCCTTCAAACTGACAAAAGTTTAGCCTGCAAGGCAGGAACTTCTAGGTTATAAAACCTGACAAAGGTAGACGGGGAGCCCCAGCCCGCCGCTACACATGTCATGGATAGAAATCCCACTGGACTACGCCCACGACGAGGCCACGCCACGCCACGTGGAATGAGCCCTGATGCCCAGAGGGCATTGCAGACCTTTTGACGCGTAAGTAGCTGCTATAGCGTCCACTATCCATCTGGACAGGCTCTGTTTCGAGGAGGCAAAACCCTTGGTGCGCCTACCAAATGAAACAAAAAGTTGTTCTGAACGCCTGAAGGAGGCGGAGCGCGTAATGTAAAATCTCAGCGCCCTGACAGGGCAGAGGAGATTCACATCACTTTCGCTGTCAGATGCTGGCAGAGCTGACAGCGAAATAACTTGCGCTCTGAATGGAGTGCCCATCACTTTAGGAACATAGCCATGTCTAGGTCTGAGGATGACTTTAGAGTCATTCGGCCCGAACTCAAGACACGACGCGCTGATAGACAGCGCATGCAGGTCCCCCAGACGTTTTACTGACGACAGTGCAGTCAGAAAGACGGTTTTCAGTGATAGATATTTCAACCTCACGGAGTCTAGTGGTTCAAATGGAAAAGCTTTCAGGGCCTCGAGGACCCATGAAAGATCCCACATAGGAACCGACGGGGGGCGCGGCGGGTTCATCCTTCTAGCTCCTCTAAGGAAGCTGATGACCAACTCGTCTTCCCAGTGACTGGCCGTGCGTCGATTCTGCGAACGCTGCCACGGCCGCCACGTATACTTTGAGCGTGGATGGGGACCTCCACTTATCCAACAGCTCTTGTAGGAAGGTGAGCAGATGCGCCACCCCGCATGTCCGTGGGTCCAGACCTCTGTCGGTGCACCATCCAGAGAACACCGACCATTTAGACGCGTAGAGCCTTCTCGTGGAAGGAGCTCTAGACTGCGTGATCGTGTTCATCACTCCTTCTGGCAGGGCAACGAGTACCCGTTGATCAACCATGCGTGCAGAGACCAGCGCTCTGGATGGGGATGCCAGATCGCGCCGCGAGCCTGAGAGAGGAGATCTGCCCTCACCGGAATCGGGCACGGAGCTGTATGTGACAGCCGTGCTAGTTCCAGGAACCAAATCTGATTCTCCCAACGCGGGGCTATGAGGAGCACCGAGTGGCGCGTTTCCCTGATTCTCTTGATCACCTGTGGTAACAGAGAGACCGGAGGGAAAGCATATAGCGGGAGGCTGGGCCAAACCTGGGCCAGCGCGTCCTCGTCCTTCGAGAAGAACGTCGGGCATTGAGCGTTGTCTTTTGACGCAAATAGGTCGACTTCCGCTCTGCCGAATAGGCGCCACAGCTTCTGGACCGTTTGGGGGTGCAGGGACCATTCCCCTGGGGGAACGTTGTCCCTGGACAGTTTGTCTGGGCGTCGTTCAAATGGCCAGGCACATGCACCGGTGCATCAGGCGCAGGTGCATCTGAGACCAAATAAGGAGGCGTTCCATCAGATTGCAGAGATTTCTGGATCTGACACCGCCCTGACGGTTTACATAGGATACCACAGACATGTTGTCTGAGTGGACAAGAACATGTTGGTCCTCTATGAACGGGAGGAAGCGCTTCAGCGCGTTCTCGACCGCTGTCATCTCCAGACAGTTTATGTGAAAACACAGGGTCTGACCACTGGCCGAAGACCGGTCTGCCCTCGAACAGCGTGCCCCAACCCGAGTTGGACGCGTCTGTCGAAATGACTTTCCGATAAGAGATGGTTCCCATCATCACTCCCTGCTAGTACCAGTCGGTTACTAACCAGGGCTGCAGAGCCGCTATGCAGGTCTGAGTCACTCTGATTTTCTGGCCCCCAGAAACCCAGACTCGGCGGGACGCGCGAGCATTCAACCAGCATTGGAGCGGGTGCATGCGCAGTAGGCCCAGCTGAAGCACCGCTGCAGCTGATGCCATACAGCCCAACATCCTTTGAAATGTTTTCAAAGGGAGAAAGCTGCCCTTCTGGAAAGATGCGGCTAGGTGGCGAACACGGCGCGCGCGTTGTGTCGATAAGCGAGCCGTCATGGTCACCGAGTCCAGTTCTATTCCTAAAAAGGAAATTGACTGGCTGGGCAGTAATGAGCTCTTGGTCCAGTTGACCGTGAGACCCAAGCTTTCCAGGTGACTGAGAAGCACTGTTCTGTGAGATAGCAGTTTTGTCTCTGACTGTGCCAATATCAGCCAATCGTAATATAGATATAGATAGTAATCGTAATATAGAATAATAGATTCATTATTCGCAGCCCCTGACTTCTCAGGGGGGCGAGCGCCACATACATGCACTTCGTAAATGTATGGGGTGCTAGGGACAGGCAGTGGACACAATGAGCTAGCCCTACGTCATTAAACGTCAGAACCCGACAAGGGGGCGTGGCCTTACTCGAATACAAATACAAATACTTTTTTCCCCTCATCAAATACAAATACAGATACAAATACCGGCTGCTTTGCACACCCCTAATATATATATATATATATATATATATATATATATATATATACACACACTCACCTAAAGGATTATTAGGAACACTTGTTCAATTTCTCATTAATGCAATTATCTAATCAACCAATCACATGGCAGTTGCTTCAATGCATTTAGGGGAGTGGTCTCCTGACAATCTCCTGAACTCCAAACTGAATGTCAGAATGGGAAAGAAAGGTGATTTAAGCAATTTTGAACGTGGTATGGTTGTTGGTGCCAGACAGGCCGGTCTGAGTATTTCACAATCTGCTCAGTTACTGGGATTTTCACGCACAACCATTTCTAGGGTTTACAAAGAATGGTGTGAAAAGGGAAAAACATCCAGTATGCGGCAGTCCTGTGGGCGAAAATGCCTTGTTGATGCTAGAGGTCAGAGGAGAATGGGCTGACTGATTCAAGCTGATAGAAGAGCAACTTTGACTGAAATAACCACTCGTTACAACCGAGGTATGCAGCAAAGCATTTGTGAAGCCACAACACGCACAACCTTGAGGCGGATGGGCTACAACAGCAGAAGACCCCACCGGGTACCACTCATCTCCACTACAAATAGGAAAAAGAGGCTACAATTTGCAAGAGCTCACCAAAATTGGACAGTTGAAGACTGGAAAAATGTTGCCTGGTCTGATGAGTCTCGATTTCTGTTGAGACATTCACATGGTTGAGTCAGAATTTGGCGTAAACAGAATGAGAACATGGATCCATCATACCTTGTTACCACTGTGCAGGCTGGTGGTGGTGGTGGTGGTGTAATGGTGCGGGGGATGTTTTCTTGGCACACTTTAGGCCCCTTAGTGCCAATTGGCCATCGTTTAAATGCCACGGCCTACCTGAGCATTGTTTCTGACTAGGGCTGCAACAACGAATCGATTAAAATCGATTTCTGAAAGAGTTGGCAACGAATAACATAATCGATTCGTTGCATCGCGCGATGCGGAAATGTTTGAGTATAAAAAAAATTGGTGTTGAGCGCGGAGCACTGTCGATCAATTGCGGAGCGAGCGCGAGAGAGACCGAGTATGTCCTAGATCGCGCGCGTGCGCGCGCGAGAGAGAGAGAGAGAGAGAGAGACCGAGTGTGTCTGAGCATTAGTAATTTGGTACATACTACATAGTAATATATAATTAGGCCTACTATATAAAATATAAATAAAAACAACAATTCAATTCTTACCACTGAATTAGCAGACTGTGATTTGAATCAGATAGACAGACGATGAAAACACTTTCTTGTCTGTCCAAATAGCCTACCACTACAAGGGCAGGGGAATATTTTTTCCACAATTTGCAGCACTGAATTTTGTAATCTTTACTCTAATGACTCAGAGAAACACTATATGCTCAGAAAGGATGAGCTGCAAAATACTTTACACACCATAGGAGATGGTCAATCCATTGTATTTGTTTTTTTAATATTATTTAATATTGTATTTATATTTTATATACATTATATTTATAATTAATATTAGGATAGACTAGAGATATTATCTTCTCTTATAATTAATATTATTGCTATTATTACACTCTTAACCCGAATTAGTTGACTTTACTCGCAAATCGCGTGGAAACCCGTTGCCTTATACCACTTTAGTTTTTACACAAGCTGAAACTAAACATGTTGAGTTGTATTAACATATAAACTTAAGTAGGTGCAGTAGACAAAACAAGTTTACATTAGTAGTCTGTACTGAAGATCATTAGTTCACATTCTAAAACTTTTTGAGTTTAGGTGTACTATTAGGTACCCTGCATGCATTACATCACAGAGCTTTTCGTGACTTTTAATCTCTATTGATGACAACATCAATGTGCAGTCATCACTGGATAACTTTACTATAGCTTTTTAGCTTTAACAATTGTGCCTTTTTTAGACACACAGGTAAAGCAACCAGATAAAAAATAATTTTTAAATGTTAAGGGCAAGAGCCCAACTAAAGCCAACACTCATCACCATTATGGTGAATATTTTTAAATTAAATTAAACAATAATTCATCAACATCTAAACCTCTGTTAATTCTCAATACCGTCTGTTACTGAGGCCTGTGCTCGTCCAGCCAGGTGTAGAGCCCCTTGGAAGCATGTTAGACGCGGGTCTTTTCACGTGACCAGGCAGGTTTTGAATACCAGTGGTTTCTGCCTTTTGATTTGTGATGTGGTGTTTGAACCCCTCCCCTTCCTTATGAAACTAAACATACCAAGTAATCTCTGCTAAACTTGATTAGTGCAATGAATCTTTCAGCTAAATAGTACAAACAACTAATGTTGTTTAGTAATGATAGCAGGTTTTTACAAAACATAAAAGAATAAGTAATGATCACTCGTAAGTTTAATTAGAAACAAAATCTGGGTTTACAGTGTATGACCTATAATAAGTGCATTTGGTTGTTAAAAAATGTCAAACATTTTGTTAAAGATTATAACATCTTTGACAAAAACAAAACACAAGTTTGTGAGTGTGTGCATCTGTGAGTGTGAGAGTTTGTGAATGTGTGCTAGTGTGGCGTAGAGAACAAGTTCTGACGTTCAAACAAATCCTGTTAAGTTTTCTGATTTGTATTTTTCTTTATTTTTTATCAAATATTTATCGTTCTGACAGCAGCTCACTTTATTTTTAAAAAGCCTATATATATTATTTGGCAGATGTAAAGCATACATGTGTATGTTTTTTGTTAGTCCATTTTTTTGCACTGGATTTTTTTTCACGGTGAATTTGCACTGTCAGTTCTGTTTTTTAATAAAGGATTGGAAATGAATGCTTTTTTTTAAATCCGATTCATTGATCAATCGGAAAAATAATCGACAGATTAATCGATTATTAAAATAATCGTTAGTTGCAGCCCTCATGTCCATCCCTTTATGGCCACCATGTACCCATCCTCTGATGGCTACTTCCAGCAGGATAATGCACCATTGTCACAAAGCTCGAATCATTTTAAATTGGTTTCTTGAACATGACAATGAGTTCACTGTACTAAAATGGCCCCCACAGTCACCAGATCTCAACCCAATAGAGCATCTTTGGGATGTGGTGGAACGGGAGCTTCGTGCCCTGGATGTGCATCCCACAAATCTCCATTAACTGCAAGATGCTATCCTATCAATATGGGCCAACATTTCTAAAGAATGCTTTCAGCACCTTGTTGAATCAATGCCACGTAGAATTAAGGGAGTTCCGAAGGCGAAAGGGGGTCAAAACACAGTATTAGTATGGCGTTCCTAATAATCCTTTAGGTGAGTGTGTACTGTATTTCTCTCTATCGTTCACTATGGAGATGGCGATTCGTCAATTTCTTTAAATGAAACAATTCAAAAGTAAAAGAAATATAGGCAGCATACTCTCTGATTAATCTATGATGTGCATTTCTCTCTATAGGCACGTTCACTACGGAGATACCAATCTGCAATTTCTTTAAACGAAACAATTCAAAACGAAAATAAAAAGGCTAGCCTATACCTTCTGATTATTTAATCCAAGATTTGCATTTCTCTCTATATATGCGCGTTCACTAGGAGATGGCGATCGTCAACTTAATCTTTGACACTGACAGAAAAGTTGTATTAATAAAAATCAATGGACGCGTGTCACCGGATTTACAAATGCACTTCTTGCTTGTTGCTTGTTAATTTAATTTAATTTAATTAATAAAATGAATACTTTAATTGTCATAATTAAAATAATTAAATATTATTAAGTGTCCCATTTTTGCTCATTTATAAATAGTATTTATATCTACCACCCCCTCAGCACCTGGGTTAAAAAATTATTTGGCGCCACCATATTATAACGGCCCACGTATTAAAAGTAGTCGAGTCTAAATAGGGCTCCGGCTCATAATTACATTTAATGCCGTCAGCCGGGATCAGACACAATGTGCACGGGTTGGCCTTGATTTTTGTTTTGATTTTTTTTTTTGCCCGATCTGGTATTCAGTTTCTGAACGGTGTAGGCACAAGCCAACAGTTTGGTGATGCTGTCTGAGGCTTATGTCATAATTTTTAATTAGTCACGGTAATACCGTATACCCCGGTAAAATAGGGAGGAGGTTTGACGGTATCAAAATTTGGATACCGCCCAAGCCTAGTGTATATATATATACACTCACCTAAAGGATTATTAGGAACACCATACTAATACTGTGTTTGACCCCATTGATTCAACAAGGTGCTGAAAGCATTCTTTAGAAATGTTGGCCCATATTGATAGGATAGCATCTTGCAGTTGATGGAGATTTGTGGGATGCACATCCAGGGCACGAAGCTCTCGTTCCACCACATCCCAAAGATGCTCTATTGGGTTGAGATCTGGTGACTGTGGGGGCCATTTTAGTACAGTGAACTCATTGTCATGTTCAAGAAACCAATTTGAAATGATTCGAGCTTTGTGGCATGGTGCATTATCCTGCTGGAAGTAACCATCAGAGGATGGGTACATGGTGGCCATAAAGGGATGGACATGGTCAGAAACAATGCTCAGGTAGGCCGTGGCATTTAAACGATGCCCAATTGGCACTAAGGGGCCTAAAGTGTGCCAAGAAAACATCCCCCAAACCATTACACCACCACCACCAGCCTGCACAGTGGTAACAAGGCATGATGGATCTCATTCTGTTTACGCCAAATTCTGACTCTACCATCTGAATGTCTCAACAGAAATCGAGACTCATCAGACCAGGCAACATTTTTCCAGTCTTCAACTGTCCAATTTTGGTGAGCTCTTGCAAATTGTAGCCTCTTATTCCTATTTGTAGTGGATATGAGTGGTACCCGGTGGGGTCTTCTGCTGTTGTAGCCCATCCGCCTCAAGGTTGTGCGTGTTGTGGCTTCACAAATGCTTTGCTGCATACCTCGGTTGTAACGAGTGGTTATTTCAGTCAAAGTTGCTCTTCTATCAGCTTGAATCAGTCGGCCCATTCTCCTCTGACCTCTAGCATCAACAAGGCATTTTCGCCCACAGGACTGCCGCATACTGGATGTTTTTCCCTTTTCACACCATTCTTTGTAAACCCTAGAAATGGTTGTGCGTGAAAATCCAAGTAACTGAGCAGATTGTGAAATACTCAGACCGGCCCGTCTGGCACCAACAACCATGCCACGCTCAAAATTGCTTAAATCACCTTTCTTTACCATTCTGACATTCAGTTTGGAGTTCAGGAGATTGTCTTGACCAGGACCACACCCCTAAATGCATTGAAGCAACTGCCATGTGATTGGTTGATTATATAATTGCATTAATGAGAAATTGAACAGGTGTTCCTAATAATCCTTTAGGTGAGTGTATATATAAATATAATACAAATATTACAAATAATTTAACAGTGATCAGAAAAACCAACTGGAATTACGATACATGTTTATATGAATGTACTTATTGTACATTCTCTAGCGAGATTTGCCTGAAAATTAAACACATAAAGCCTATCCAGCCTGGCCATAGAAATAAGGTTATCTCTACTATGTGCCCAAGTATATTGTCTGTTCTTGTGATGTGCATTCCTCCTGTCACAAGGTGGTTGCAGCAGAGATGAAACAGGATCTAAGTGCAGCAGCTTTTTTTTTTTTTTTTAAAGGGGTCATATAATGGTACATGCACTTTTACAAGTTGATTGTACTGAAATGTGTGTTGGCAGTGTCTATACACAACCATCATATAATGATAAAAATCCATCCAGTGTTTTTGTTTTAATCTCCTTATATGTTTTCCCCTGCCTCAAATTGAGCCGTTCGTTTTTGTGACGTCAATAAAACGGACGCCCCTCCCACGATTGTTGATTGACAGGAGTCCGCACAGGAGTTTCAACACAGACCCGCCCTCGCTCGTCCTGTCAATCATAGTCTGCGCGGATCGGCGCGGTCATTGTTGATATGCTGGAGCACTGTCTATGAGCAGAATGGCGTCTAAGCGATTGTGGTGTTCTGTTCTTGGGTGTAATAACGAACACAGCAGTCATTTTAATGTTCCTAAATCCGAACCGCTGAAGACGTAGTGGCTGAGTTTGTTTTCGAAGGGAATATTCCCCACGATCAACGTCAATGCTCTCATGTTTGCCGAATCATTTCTCAGTGGACTGCTTTATAAACGAGGATCAGTGTAAAGCTGGTTTTGCTGAGAAGCTGCACCTGAATAAAGGATCGAAACCTATTCGTGTTCCTGCTGAACCTTCAGAAGAACTAAAGTGAGTGTAACATTTTATTAATCTTTATATTAATATTTATATAATCTTTGCAAATCGCCAGCTGCACGCTTCACGATGAATGCGGTACATTACAGCATGTTTTCTATGTACAACGTTCTCAATATAATTCATAATCCCACGTTTATAATGAACAATGCGTGGTTATTGTGTTATTGTGTTACAAACGGTGTATGCGCAGAACAGAGAGGCGGGGTGAGCAAAGCTCATTATCATTTAAAGTCATATGCACTGAAACGGCGTGCTGAAAACAGAGCTGTTTTTGACCAGGTAAAATAAGTGTTTTCTTACAATACTAATGAGAATTTTTAATTAAAGTATATTACAAACTTTTAATTTAGACCCTAAAGAATCATATTGGCTTGTACAAAAATGGCATTATATGACCCCTTTAAAAAACAAACTCAAATCTTCATAAAATAGAATCTCAGGAACATGAACAGAACAACTAACTTTACGCAACGTAGAACTGACAAAGAACTAAAAGAAACACAAGGCTTAAATAGACAGCAAACAGAGGAACTAATGAGACTAATTAACGAGACACACCTGAACTGAAACTCAAATCAAATCAGTAACCATGGATACAAACAGGCAGGGCACGGAGAAAAACTGAACTAAACACACTGACAGCAAAACACTGTCAACAGACAGTATGAACCTTTTAGGAGTAAATAAGGTATCATGATGTCTGACGCTGCATGTTTTTATGTGAGAAATGTTTGTTTGTTCGACTATGTAAAGGATTTCAAATCTGTCACTTATGATGTTTTATTTAATTTAGGATGCTGACTTTGTGCTCATTGGACTGAGCCTTCATGTCCAGCATATGTTCTCATTCATTTGCTAGTAGATGTCATCAATTTAGGCATTTCAATTTATTCCTGACTGCCTGTGGGATTTCTAGTCAGTTATTCACATAAATCACACACACTCTCTCTCCTCTCACTCTCAGATAGCCCTTATAACACATACACTCTCTGTTTTACCCTCAGGAGACCAGGATCAACTGCATTCGGATCGCTCGTAAAGGTAATTCATTCTTTATCTGCACTGTTTACACGCTTAAGGGCATGTCTCAATGACAGTGCATATACATCAATGCTAACTAAATGTCCCTGTTGCGGACTCACTCACACTTTGACAAGCGATGAAAGCATATTTGTTACCCTAATATGGCAATCTCTCAAAACGCAAGTGGTGACAGTTGGGCACGATCCACCCAGAATTGTGATTCAAATATTACATAATCACTTCTCATTCAAGCTTGGCATAGTAAGCCAACATAATATGAACAGACCGACAACTAAGATAAAGCTAAAATCTCAGGCAAGGCCCTGTTCCAAAACATGGTGATCTACCTACCTAGGCATGTTTAAGCATCATAGATGCACTTACAAAATGTAGGCATCGACATACTAAAATATTTCATTTTGGCTAAAGTCTAACAACAGTTTCACACATACTCAGTTTGCAGTGCATACTATACAGTTCCTATTACAGTACGCATCCTGTACGCGGGAGATGCAGCATAGGCTCATTGTGCTTTCACATTTGATGTGTTTGCAATGCGCAACTGATCCGCAGCTGTATACAACAAACAACAACATTTCTTCTTTTATTTTTTATTTTCAAATCTAGTTGTTACTGAAAATGGTTTGTAAGCATTGTGATTCTCCTTATAGTACACAGTAGTTATAGTCTTTTATACGTGTTTTAGACGTGTTTAAAAGTGAATACGTCTATAAAAGACTATAACTGTACTGTGTACTATAAGGAGAATCACAATGCTTACAAACCATTTTCATGACAGAACTAGGCATTTTCTCGAGCAAGTGTTATTTAAACTAATTACACATTTAAGTTAAAAACACAAACATTTTAAATTAAAACTTACAATTGACAAAATCAGCTGACTCTTATGCGTTTACTTTTGCATTTAAATCTTTATACAAGAAATTTTCCGGGGGCATAACACCGTCTTGGTTATGTATGTAACCCTCATTCCCTGAAGGAGGGAACGGAGACGTTATGTTGGACGTGACCGACTGAAAGGTGAACTTTGTTTTTCCATTTCCACGAAGAGATGAGTGCCATTATGTCACCTTGTTTATCTAAATGTGAGGTAAGGTGTAGTTTTCCTTGCTTTACCCTGGGCAAAAAGCCATGTGTTGACTATGAAACACAGTCGAGTTTAAATTGTATGCTTTTATGATGAAATACATTTACGTGTCAATCTATGTTTATATTTATGCGAACAATGCCCTGTCACTTTGATTCAGCGGGTGCAGCAGAGCGAAAATAGACTCGGAACGGAAACGATCACTGCACTTCAATGCATTGCTGGACCATATCCATGTGTAGTGTAAAGGCTCTGATCTGTTAACATAACAAAAGAAATGCACCACATATGCACTGCAAACGAAGTATGTGTGAACCTGGCGTAAGATAACATTTCATGTACAGTGCACTGATAAGGTAATATCATGATGCATTGCGATGTTGGTTATGAATAGTATAGTAACATTTTTTTTTTTCTTATTGCATTCAAAATATGCATTTTTATAAGTGCATGGTGTACTGCTGCTTGTGTAGGCAGTAATTGGGGAAGGTCACATCAACAGTATAATAATGCTCATCATGTGAAGCACCTGAATACATGGCTAAGGCTGTATTGTTGTCAGTAGATCATTTTTAAACTTTTTTTCTAGAAATACTTTTTATCACTGATTGCACCACAGGGCTGTTGAATACATTGGTTGATGAACGTTCAAATGTGTGTAATTATTTTTTTAGGACACATGAAGTAGTTCCAAAGCCCTTTTAACTGAGTTTCCCAGGTTAGCAAAAAATAGCATAGTGCAGCTTTATACTGGCAGGGAAACAAGATGTCTTTTTTATGGATGTCAATGGAGGAAAGGCTTCAGTATGCTTTTGTGAGGAAACAACTTCTTTCATTAAAAGCCTATTTTTGCTAATATTTAATCTATTTGACGTTTAAAAAAAATATTTTGAAGTGAGCAGTATTTGGAGTTCTTTGCGGCACCAACAACAATGTTGATTTATAGAAGTTTTTGTGACTAGTAGGATTCAGGATTCAGGACTTCTGAGGCAGCATATGGATCAACAACAATAAAGAGAGAGAGAGCTTTGTTGAAAGTGAATAATTAATTACCATAATACTAACTGAAGAAAAAAAACAGCTTTACTCTCAGCTCTAAAATGACATTTCAGCAATGGACGCTTGGAATGAGATCAGTAGAACTAAAGAAATCAGTTTTACACAAATTCTAAGGACAAAATCCTGACAAACATCTTGATGTCTCAAGGTGTGATAATTATGGTGTAAGCAGATTCATTGATGATGGGCCATTGAATTATTGTAAAATAATGCACACCAAGACAATAATGCGCAAATAAATAATATAGTATTTATAAGAGAAATATAAGAGCATTTCCCAGCATATTTCTATTTATTGCATTTTTTCTTTTTTCCCCCTTTTATGAGGTTTTGTAATGCATTCTGAAACTGCCTAATGTGTAAAGGATAAATGCTATGCTGCCTTCAATCTGGATAATGAGAAAGCTTAGAAGACAACCTCATTTTGAAAATGCTTGACATCCAAAGCGTGCATATGATGCATAAATGTTTTCTAGGCTTTGCAACAGAGATGTCTCTGACCTTTTACTGCTCTTCTCTGCGAGGAAACAACAAAAATAGCAGTAATGTGCAAAAATATACAGTAGAATGTCAAAATACAGTGAAGTAAACATAAGACTCACGCTTTTATTCAGGGCTATTGCTCTGCACTGTTAGCGGTTGAGCGAGTGTCTATTTTATGAAAGTTCTAATTACTTCATTATATTGTTAATTAGTTTGTGAGTTCATCTTTATGAAGATACTGAAGAATCGAAGTACATGGCAATAAAAGAATGTGTTGCCATTACTGGATATACTGTACTATTATACTATAGCCCATCAGCAGAATGTCTCTTTAGACTCTTTGTTTTATATGTCATATTCTGTTATTTAGGTATTTATTTAGTCAATGATATTGTAATTAATGTCCGTATCGCAGATGGTATAATGATGCACTTCCATCCCTGTGATTTTTCAAATGGCAATTTCTGCTTTTGGAGGCACCGCAGGGGCTTAAATTAATCGAGAGAGATATTTCATGCTGTTCTCTGGAGCTGTTTGGAAATTGACTGCATTTATAAGTAGAGAAAATGGAGACACAGAGACCCATGAAATATGAGGAACACGTTCAACATGTCCGCCAGTTTTAGTTTGTGACATTCTTTCTCAAGTTGGTGACCAGTAGGCGCAGTAGGCGCATCACTGGACAGACACTGAAGTGGTCAAATGCTGTGTTCAAAAAACAAAAACTGTTGTTTTTGCCCAAACTGTTTGCAATGAGACGTCCAACCTCAAGACTGGGCAAACTTTCCAAAATGTGGTGCTTTTAAGACACTAGACAGCGGCACTGCATGTTCTAGACTGCTACCATATCATTTTAGAGCTGAAATTATGCCAGTTTGGGCTAAATCAGTGCTATTTCCAAGGAACAGGAAGCCCATATGGCATAATATTTGTGAAAGGAGACATTCAGTCTTGAAATTGGCTGTAAAAAGTGGGTTTTAAAAGTTCTAACGTAGGACCACCATTCTTAGCTTTAGGAGCTGGACCTCTCAGAATCTAGCCATAAACAGCACAATTGCATCTCTGACCTGACCCCAATTTGCCAAAGACCCTGTCTGCTCTCGCTCCAAGGGCATCCCAGGTTGAGCTTCTTCCCCTGTGGCTTGTTCATGTGCTGCTTGATGCAGATAAACTGTCTCTTCATCTCCCTCCAACCCATGCGATACCTTTAGCAGATTAACATGCAGTAGTGTGCCAGCATTACCTGGCTACAGTTGTTATAATGCTCTTATAATGCTCATCTGCTGGTCGAGATAATGTGGTGTGCTGTAGTATTAGGTATTCGACTGGGCAAATTATATCCTAATATTTTTTGAGTTTTGAAGATATTCAAATGTATATTTGGATATGTATGTATTTGCTCTGAAATGAATTAAAATAGTGATATTTATTTTTCGAGGAATTTATATTTTATCCACTGTTGCCGGGCGGATATAGTACTGTTACAGATATGCACTCAAGTTTTTGGTCTGTACCATTTTATTTATGTTTTTGAAAGAAGTATCATATGCTCACAAAGGCTTAATTTATCAAAAATACAGTAAAAAAAAAACAACAACTAAAAAACAGTAACATTGTGAAATTGTATTACAATTTAAAGTTTTCTATTTTAATATATATTAAAATGTAATGTATTCCTAATATATGTCAAATCTGAATTTTCAGCAGCCATTACTTCAGTATTTAGTGTCACATGATCCTTCCGAAATCATTCTAATTTGCTGATTTGGAGTTCAGGAAAAAAGAAAATCCTTATTAATGTTGAAAAAAGCTGCTGAATATATTTGTGGAAAATATAAGAACAAAATGTAAATGCACAGTAGAAAATGTAGTTAAATAATATCAAAACACAATAAGTAAGGGATAATCCACGGCTAGCCATGCATTAAAGGATTTTAATGCACGACGTAGAGGCGAAGAACCACCCGACGCGAAGCGGAGGCCAAATTAAAAAGAAGTTAAAGCTATAACTGATGTTTACAGTGTAATTTTTTAACAGACGTGTAAAAATGTAGGTTATTTTCTTAAGTTACGGCTCGTTAGTTCTAGCACTCCGTCCACTTTAAATAAAGTAGAGCCATCGGATTGCTTTTATTTGAATGAATTATCACATTTATTTAAACTAATTATTAAAAGAGAGAGAGAGACAGAGAATGATTCTTTAATGGATTTATTAAAATTATTTATGAATGACAGGCAACACAGTGACAATTTAAATTAATTGTAGAGTGAGAAATAAAACCGGCGTCTCTAGCCACGATTACTATAAAGACACATTACATTTATTGAAATGTATTGTATTTTGTAATGTGATGGTTTATACCTGCTCTGAGACACATCAAACTTGCAACACTGTATTCGCGTCCAGCGGTAGACTGAACAGAGGCATACAACTAACGTACGCAATGTCTCATTTAAAAGAGAAGCAAAGTAGGTCTCGAAATTATTGTTCTGTCTTTGGCGCAAAAAAGTCACTGAACGTTTTAACTGCCCATTTAGTTGTCTTTTTCGTATTGACCTCAACTTTGTCGGCTTCAATCTTATCTAGCTCTGTCTTTTCCCTCGAAAAAAAAAAAAGCCTAAAACGTAAGTAATACTACAGTATTTCGTTGTCACCCTGCCTCTCCAAATGCAAAACTGACATTAACAAAATGCATTAATGCAGTAACAGCTGAAAAAGTACTTGGGTGTGTGTTTTATTTTATATGTACCGTTTAATAATGCAATCGCTGCTGTCTGTCCCATAGAAGAAAATGACAGCCAGCGTATGTTTTGGAACTATTGGGGCTTACATGATCCACGTGACAGCCATCGCGGCGACATCAAAGAGACATCAAGATACACTCTTTCTCTCTATGGCTCTGAGCCTACCTAAATAAACGTTTTCATATGATATGTGTCTCTCTCGCACTCTGTTTGCAAGTGTAACTCTGTTACTATGGTTACTAATGTTTATAGTAGCGGATTGATTTCGAACTGTAATCAAACTGACTGGAAATACCTGTGCATTAAACGGTTTTACTGCACACCTTCCAGCCAATCAGAATCAAGTATTTAAACAGCCCGTGGTATAAATATTAATATATATTGGATGCACCGAATATTCGGCCACCGAAAATTTAACACCGAAAGACTTGTATCACCGAAACAATACGGCCGAAATGTTGTGATGACGCAAACAGAAACCGCGACCTGCACGTGCTTGTCTGAAGCAACGTGTCTGCGGTGTGGACGTATTTCAGTATTATATCTGAACCCGCGAGGAAGCCTTGTTTGTACTTTCGCCTGCCTCCGCAGCGCGAGTCTCCACAGACAGTGCGCGCACCGTTTCAAACGGTCGAGGCGTTTATACTTGACGCGCTCGCCGCGGCCGTTGTACTATTCTTTGAAACGACAGGGAGCGACTCAAGTAACTGTCCTCTACTAACCATCAGGAATAGGTGAGAAGAAGAAAGATATCATAAACACGTGACAAATGTTTATTTTTTAGTATACCACCACCAATACAAAAATAATCTTGTAAACCCTGGGATTATTATTTGTGACATTACAAAAAAATATGTACATGGGAACATGTATGTATACAACTAAATTAACGCTCTCTTAATTATTTTCTAATTTCACTAAACATATTTCATTAAGTTTCGTGTACATTTGTATTAAACATGGACCTTTGTTCATTAAAAATGCTTTTTATGCTATTGTATGCTCATTTTTTAAAATGTAAGCAACTAATTTAGACGTGCAAACTGGGTGCTGGTGTGATGAGAAGTTCGTGCTCGGCTTTGTTTTAGAGAACATTTAATTTTAAAACCTTTCTGCAGGCCAGTAGATTATTATTTAATGTACACATGAGTGGGGTCAAGTTAAACATTTAAGTTTGAATTTTATTTTATACTGTGCATTGTGCTAAATAAATAAATATTTGCATAATTTGTAATTGATTCATTCTTTGAAAATTTTATATTAATTTATGCAATTGCATTGCCTTGATTTTTGCAAAGTTTGTACACAGTCATAGCCATAAATGCAATGGTACTAATAATTGGCATCATTTCTTTCGGTGTTTCGGTTTTCGGCCTTGGTTTCCTCTTCGGCCAAGAATTTTCATTTCGGTGCATCCCTGATATCAAGGGCGAAATTGTCAATCACACATTGGGGGGGACAGCTGTGGGACTTTTTGTGTTGGCGCATGCACACATTTTTTTAATCAAAATAAAATATAAAAGTCCGAATGTTTGTAATTGTATAACACAACAAGGAATTTTATTACATCTGATCGTCAAACCAACGTATACTCACCCTGTAATGATTTGCATCGGCATCAATTACAAGCCTGAATTGACAGGTTAAAGTGGGATTTGGTAGGTGGGGGAACCCTCAAATTTTGTTTAGGTGCAACAGGGAAAAATGGCTGAGACAACATATTGAGTACGTGGTATAGCAATACTTTTTGGTATACCGGTAATTATCCTCCACAGCCCCACCCACAGACATGTGCATTAAAATGTGAGGTATGTTCGGGGGCATGCCCCCCAGAGAAATTTTTTGATTTCTCTGACCTACAAATGTGCAATTTAAGACTTTTCAAGGCCCAAAAAATTTATAATAAATAGCTTTCAAACCATGTCAGTGGTTATTTTGTCAATACATTCTCTCTCCTCATCTACATCTTTATTTTTCTCTCAGTCTCCTTATCCTGGTCTATTTCTTCCCCTCCTAAAGCTGAACTTTGACTGATAGTCTTTTCATTTTAGTCTGTGTCAGTAAAGAAAGTAAACAGAGGCTTATACTGATATTTATATGTTTTATGAATCATTTTCTTAAACAAGTTAATTTACTCAAGGCTACCAGGTCAGTATACTATTGCCAATAGGAACCTTCTACAAGCTTTGGAATTTGAAAAGTAATTTTAAATAATACAAATTATAGGCTACGTTTAACGCAGTTGGTGGAATCGGCAGACATTCTCTCAATCATGCGCTGTGCAAACGCGTCAAAGCATTCTCAGGTATAAATATGCAGCATTAATGCACGTAGGTGATTTTGACCGAATATTTCATGTCGATGTAATGTTAAAATACATCAATCCTGCTATTGATATCTTTGTAAGACCCCATAGAACAGTGGCTAGGGAAAACAAATGTCAGGCGAAATATCGAACCTAAAACTAACTTTACCGCGCTCAACCACCGTGAGTGCATTTCACGCATTTGCAGGGTTCTCAAGTTTTATCAAAAGCTTGGAGTGAGATCACATGCAGTTAGGGGAGGAGCCCTAATGGAGCCCCGCCCCCGCCCATCCCCGCCCCCCAATTTTACCCATTGTTCATAATTAACCAGCACAAATTGAAATTATAACAATTGGTAAATCTGATAAATGACAGAGCAATTCATCACATCAAATATACTCTTTAATGTTATATTTCAAAATTACAAATATACAAAAATTACAAAAATATAACAAATTGCTCCAAACAGTTTGGAAAAACAAATCTTTTTTGCATTTTGAATTATTGTGAGGTGGGACATTGTGAACAAATGGACATATTAGAGTATGTGTGTGTGAGTGTGTGTTTGTGTGTGTGTGTGTACACAAGAGTACACAATCCAGCTTATGAAATGTGTTTTGTGTTGTAAATGTTTGTTGCACATTTTGATGCCTTGCAACCTTTTTAGGGGGCTTACTCTTTGGTGCCCAGATGATAAAATATATTTTTGCTTTTTCCCTGACATCTTTGAAAAATACAAATGCACTGGCAATGATTAGCCTAATGTATGTTTTGACAGGATATAAAATATTACCCAGAACACTTTGCTTTAATACATGTAGCCTTAATGTAACTAGAAAGACTATTAATACAGTATAATATATAATTTAAAATAAAATGAAGAAATGCATCTTCATTCCTTCCCATACCCACTAACATTTCCCTTAGTTTCAGATAACGTAAGCTAGCCAAACTGAGCCAAAGCTTCTGGCCTGGTTGCAAAGTAGTTGTAGAGTTGTAGAGACTGCATCAATAATGTATAGGATGGGCTATATATTAAATCTTCTAGCCTAAAAATGTTAGACGAGCTTTCTTCCAATTTACCTTCTCCATCACGACGTGTGTTCACGCGATGTTGTTGGTTACCTAGTAACGAACGTATGGAGGCAGAGAATGTTCCGTCAACTTCCGCGTATTCGCGGCTTCACGCATCTATGATGCCTTGCTAGTAACGAACGCAATCTGGCCGAGATACGTGCTGGCGGCAGGAAACTTCACTTTGTGTGCCTGCGCCTCGAATACAACGTTATATATAAAGCTCGCAGGACAACTTGGTTGGCATTCCTTTTCAGCGTGAGAAATACACGGTGTGGCGTGTGAGCGTGTGAACTAGTTGAATTGCGTGTGTCTCACGGCCAATGCGTGAGACTTGAGATCCCTGCATTTGTAATCGCTCGCGTTCAGCGGGGAGGGAGGTTGGTCGGTCGGTCGGCCCAGCTCGGGACCAGCGAGATACGTCGAGATAAATGAATTTATTTATTTATATATCTATCGGAACGCAGTTCCGGACCGTTCCAGCCCACTTAACGCCTGGTTATAAACATTTTGATTAAATTACTGTTACAGGATAACAATATTCTAATATCAAGTCTTGCAAGGGCGAAATTGTCAATCACACATTGGGGGGGACAGCTGTGGGACTTTTTGTGTTGGCGCATGCACACATTTTTTTAATCAAAATAAAATAAATGTTTGTAATTGTATAACACAACAAGGAATTTTATTACATCTGATCGTCAAACCAACGTATACTCACCCTGTAATGATTACAGCATCGGCATCAATTACAGGCCTGAATTGACAACAAAGCGACCAGTGATCTCTCTCTTATATTCTTCTATAAACATATAGTGGCTATAAACATTTTGATTAAATTACTGTTACAGGATAACAATATTCTTATATCTAGTCTTGAGCAATGATAGTAAAACAGTTATGTACTAATCAGGGAAAATGCTGTTTATTTTTTTATAGGGGAAAACCTCTTTTCCACGAGATATTGCATGAAGCCAAAAAATTATCCTTAATTTTGAATTAATGTAAAACGCGTTGCGGCAGCATACAGACATAGGCAAAGGTGGCTTGCGTGCCTATTGGCTGTCCTGCGGCAACTGCAGCAGCCTATCGAGAGAGGCCCTTTGGTGACGGTCCAATGGGGGCGCATATTTTATGTAGAGCTATAGAGGGTATGCGCATGACGTCACCGTCGGCCGGAGTGAATGCGGTCACGCCCACAAGTGGCAAAAAGACTGTTTTCAGCGTGAATGCCGTGAAAATCACACAAAACACATCTAAAACGGGAAAGAGCTTTGCGATTGACTGTACAACTAGATTTGACCAGAAATCTGAGGTACTGTATATTTTTACAGACTGCAAAAAGCTACAGAACAGACTATATTCTGCATAATTGGATGTTTTTAAATAAACACTGACAAAAAACTATACAAGTTTTAGGGCTGGACGATATGATGATATACAGTATAACATTAATGTAAGTGATCACTCGGATTTAGACCTATCTATATTGTATTTATATAAAACGTTTACAGGCAAATTTTCTTCATTTATTTCCCCGGCGTCGAAATCAGGCACATATAAATGTCAGGAAACACGATTCCTGGCTGCATGTCAATATCCATGGATCACTGGATCTTTGATAAGTTGTAAGGAACACTATATCGAGTCCAACTTTTAGTTTAAACTGATAATAGTTTGTTTTACTCGCGTTAACGCAGTTTCCCCTATTAACTCCAGTCACGCAGCAGCTCTTCTGCCACTCAGTCCCGCTGAGGGGGGCGTGTTCCGGCGGGGAAGTGACGTTAATGCATTCCCTCTATCCACCTGTTTCCGGGGGGCGCTACTGTAAAAAATAAAGTGGGTGCAACTTCCGGTCAGGCGGCGGAAGTAGCATACCAATGGTATTTTGTGTGCTATTTAGCGAAGAGGCTAGGGATTTTTCAGATAATATTTTACTATTTAAAATAAGTCGCAAACCTTTATGAGAGATGTCGTTACGGAGCTCAGGGACAACATGTGCTGTTCGCGGTTGTACATAGGCCTATAACCGGACTAAACTAATTCAGTGGCAAATTGTATTATCCAACAATCTTGGACTAAAGATTTTAAGTGAAGGCTACTGTGAAGCAACATATTCAGAACATGAATGACACACAGTAAACATTTCATAGTATATCTAATATATAATATAGGCTATATATATATATTTCTCAGGTCTGTAAGGCAAGTAGACGCTGAGTTTCGGTTCATTTATGAAACGAGCTGCAGTTCAGGCGCCAGCGCCTCCGTGTCTTGATTATTGTCTGCTATATTTACCGCTACTTATTATTTATTAAATCCAGGTAAATTGTTGATGAAACATTGATTGAAATTAAGATACAATTAATACAAAACGAAATTAACTTTAAATAAAGGCTCAGTGCTTTCAAAAAGTTAAAGTTTTTTTTTGTGTCACCCTCGTGTATTTCCCTCATATTAAATACAAAATGCATGTGCTATATATTTCTAATGTCTGGACTCCTTTATTGATATGATATGATATATGTATATAAACCGAGGTTTCAATAGCCTAAATGCATTTTCGGAGAATTTATATTTTGACTGCAAATGTCACGTCCATAATGCTGGAATCGCCCAATTTTAAATAATTTATCCTCAACTAGTTTTGTGGTGTAGGTCTACAAATTTTATAATGTTAACTTCAAATAATACAAATAGTAAAGATATGGTAGCTATATTGGATCTGGACGGGAAGGATATCTCTGGGAGTGGGAAGGGCGTATCGTGATTCTGCCTTCCCTGACCGCGACACAGGTCCATGGATCTGAGTATCGCGATTTCGGTTTTATTTAACATGATTCTTTTTTATTACTATTTAGGAACAAACAAGGGTCTCTGTTTAAAAAACGCCGACTCGGACCGGCAGTCCAGAGCACCGCAGCGCATATCTTCAAGTTTAGCCATAACGTTAACCGAATGTCCAGTTTAACTGCCACAAGTTGATCTTGTAATAAAGAACTTATCGTGGAAAAACACGCTGTATTTTTGTATTTTCATTGCATTTGTAATTGATAAAAAGTTAAACAAATTAAATAATACATTTTAGTATAAATATTAATGATTAATCGATAGTCGAATGAATGAATGAGTGTCACGTTTCGCTTGTTTACTTCGAACCGGAAGACGCACCCACTTTTGACGCAAGGCCTCATGGGACGTAGGAAACTTGTGGATATCTTTGTTTTGAATGCAGTAGCGTGTATAGTAACGTTAGCTAGCTGTCGGCTAGCTTGTCAATAGTCCCTCCCATTCATACAAGCTGTATAGTATTACAATCGAAATTCGAAAATTCCACAATTCGAAATTCTAGTGAAATTCACCTGGTCATTATCTAAAGGATTATGTCAGCCAAATACAGGATATTTACCATTCATAGATATGTGCCAAGTCTGTCAGATTTCGCGCTCCTAACTCTTCTTCTGTTTGGTTTTTCCTACTCACTGACGGTGCACGAGCTACTAAAGGTATAGGGAAAACATGACATGGATTTCAGGAGAAAAGGGTTTTGTTAATGTATAGTGTAAGGCAAGTCGAATGGATTTGGGAAATGGCCCGGCCGGGATTTTATATTTGCGGAGCTGGAAAGAAAGACGTATTTGCAATCACATCGATATTGCCCGCATAATCATACAGTATGATCAAATATTGGGGGGGACAAAATGTCCTTCTTTGAATATTGGGGGGGACGTGTCCCCCTGTCCCCCCATAGAATTACGCCTATGCCTGATATATATTCACTTACATTTTTACTAAAACAATTTATGAAGAAAAAAATGCCACGGGGGCACTTGTGTGATGACACAAAAGAACTGAAGCATTTTACTGAAGCCTAAATGAATAAAGAGTGAGGAAAAACAAATAGCCTAGTAGCCTATTGAAACATATGGATTGATGCAATATCTTTGCAACATTATTGAATTAATCTATCACTATATGCCTCTGCCTACGTTTGCAAAGAGAAGAACATTTTAATTTGATTCACAATGAAACGTTACAATTAGTTTACATGCAGTGAGTAGTTTTGGTTGTTGTTGGTGGCGTTGTTGCATCCCTAGTTATGCCTACAATGCAAAATTGTTCCCTCGCGATTGGAAGCTCCTAGCCGCCGCATACGCATTTCAAAACATCGCAACGTGAAATGCCACAAAAAGCGGTATATGAATAGGTCTTAGTGAGTTAGGAGTCCTCTCGACTTCTTTTAAGCTGTCCCAGGCTTAGGTGCTACTTTTAGGGCTAAAATGCTTCGTGAATTACTCTTAGTCAAAAAAATTAGGAGTCCTAAAGTTAGGAGTGACAAACCCATTATTTTTAGGAGTTGCTCCTAAATTCGCCAGTTAGGAGCTACTTTTAGCCTTAAAATTCTTTGTAAATACGGCCCCTGATGTAATTTGATTTTATCTCACAAGCATTCATTCAATTTTTGTCTTCACTCTCAGTTGCCTGCAAGGACCATAAGCATGCTCTGGAGGTGTCCCAGCATGCCGAGGACATGGGGCTGATTCTGGGAGCCTGTGCTGGGGGGCTGGTTGTTCTCATCCTCCTGCTGGGAGCCATCGTGGTTATTGTCAAGAAAGGGTGAGCATGTGTACACTCAGATCCATTTAAAATCAAATCCAATTCTATATTTTCTTCACAGTGTCAAATTACATCAACCGCTGCATCGTCCAGACACAGTCAAAAACAGTGCAGAAAACGCTTTAACACATCTTCAAAGGTTTAACTGATTGAATTAGAGCTGGCTCCAAACTCACAGCTGAAATATTTGCTCAGACATGACAAACATATTCCTCTGTTGCATAACTATCCACTTTTATTACATTTCTCCCTGGAATACCGATTGGTCAACCGCTGCATTCTACAGCTGTGTAATAAGTTTTATAAGTAACAGTCAACCGGTCATTATTGCAAAAACGTAGTATGTAAGTAGCCAGCAGTATCATACAAGTAACATCACAGTGCTGGGGTTTATTTAGCTATAATGACTGACTGAAAGTGTGAAAATAGGTTATTGCTGGGCTATAATTTAATGAGTGGGGGAGGGGTGTATTGTTTAAAAGGTCTGTGACATTGATCCAGCCACTAACCCAAGAGCTGGGTGACACAAAAACGACCCAACCCTGGAAAAAATTACCACAAACAAATGATCCAACAAGCTTAACCCTGCGTTTGGGTAGAAGAAGAAAAAAAAACCTCTAAAAATACATTTTAGAGTGTAGACATTGCGATGCACAATATAAAAAGAGAGTGTTTGAGCCAATAACAAAGTTCCAACACAATTACTTAATATCATTAACAAATACGAGACTCAAAAATAACATACAATTGCACATTCAGATTAAAATAACATGATATTATATTTAGATTCAAATATGCGCCTCGACTACCCTACTATACCTATTACCTACTACAGTATATTACCAGCAATTGATTTTAGAGAGTTGTAGTAAAGCCAAGTAGTGAATGCCAGTTGTGAAACAATGCGTTATTTGTAATAAACTGGCATGAAGCTACAGACAGATCTTTATCTCTAATATAATATTAAAGCGTGTTAAATGGATTAATTTATGCCGGAATAACATAGCAAGTGCTTGGGAGCACTTCGACTCGGCGCAGTAATATCATCACTCCGGAGAGGGAGAGGGGGAGAGGATTTTCCAGGAGTGATGATATTACTGCGCCGAGTCGAAGTTCTCCCAAGCACTTGCTATGGTATTCCGCCATACATTATAGTTATCCATTTTACACGCTTAGAAAAGCGCAACGTTTTATTTTGTGTCACCATTCTTGGTCGAGTTACACTACTCGTGTAACTGTGTTAAAATAGGGAAAACGTGGAGGTGTTTGGTCGCTTCTCTGCTTGGATCGTAATGAATGAACTGGGCTAAGCTAAGTGCTAACAAAGTTTCGCCGCAAGACAGAGTGATTTAGTGCACGCACTGAGACGAGAGAGCTATGTATCATCTCGTCTTAGTTAAGGGAATAACATAGTTTAACCCTCTGGGGACCAAAGGTTTTTTGGGGCCCTTGGGATGTTTTGACATGCACTGACATTTGTGCTTTTTTCAGTTATTTATAAACATGTTAATGGCAAAGGTGTAAATTCACTCTATATAGCACACACGGGGCTACCATAATATGTTAGCAACATGCATGTACATGTTTGTATTTTTGAGAGAATATTATTTATGCGTGGTTATTGAAAAAACTAAAAATAAAAGTTTCTGAAATAAGGCCACAAAACACATATTGATTATTTCTTCACAAGACTTTTGAAAATTGTATCACATAGTCTAGAATATTTGCTCCAAAACTATGTGAGAAACATCCTGACTACTCATTCAGATAAGTCAATAAAGTCTTTTAGAATGTGTATGACGTGTTTTGTTTGAGAAAGCTTTATGCGAGGAGGCTTGATCTCTCATTAATATGTATCCATTTCACACCTGAGAAAGACAAAGACCCTCCCATAATGGCCCTATTAGGTGCTATCAGGCCATATCATTATGAAGAGCCTTGCAGAAAGAATGAGGAGATTTAAAAAAGAATGGCTTTTAGATTGTTTGGATTTATTTACAACACACACACACACACTGCTTAGAATAAGTGAACACACCCATGCTAAAGTTGACTAAAAAGAGGAATAAAAAATCGTAAAGCCTTAATTAAAAAATGAGGAAAACTCCAACCTTTAGGGACATGAATAATGTCCTTGAATTCTTTGTGAATGAAAAATTTATCACAAATAATTAAATGTTCTTCTTTAAAATGCAGGGTGCATACGTCTGGACACATCTATCACACACCCTTCACCATATAGACAAGGTTTTATTTCAGTTCAAAGTTAGAGTTGGAAAAATCTTGAAAAGAAAATTGTCTTTTCCATAAATGTCTTAGTTTGATCATACATATTTCAAAGTTGAGGATTCATTATTTTGATTTAGCTTGGATTGGAACAAACACTAGACTATAACATCTTAGTTGATTAGTTTATTGACAAAACATACTATATATTTAACATATGACCAGAAACTCCTAACAAAGCTTATTTGATGTCTATTTTAGAGTAAAAGCTTTATACTCTATCCAAAACTAGTCAACAAAATGTATTTTATTTCATCTATAACAGTGCGTATCTGTGCGTTCATTCATTCATTCATTCACACACACACACACACACACACAGAAACATGATTCACATTTAAACAGTATGCTATTTTTCCGTTTACAGACACTAACGTTACTCTATATCGCGATTAGAACAAAGCACAAGCATAAAACACTTACACACTTCTCAGCTGAATCTGTTGCTCCTCCTCGTGGTGAAAATAAACCAGCACTTGTTCTGAGGTAGGTAAATGTCCCAGGATTGTTCCTCATAGCCGCTCAAGATGACAGTAGATTAATCTGACTAAAAAATATAGTGTGTTTTCAGAGTTTATGGGCGTTAACGCGTCTCAATGTGGTGCTTCACGTATTTGCGTTTGAATAGCGCGTGCTCTCCGTGGGCGTGTCACATTACCGGAGATAATGAGCTGAGAGAAAGATAATTAGAAAGGCTGACACGTCTCTCTTTTTATATAGATTACATAAACGGAGAATATTTATTTTAGTTTTGAATCGGATCATTTAAAAGTACAAACTCAAATGATTTAAAAGATATATTGCTCATGTCTGGGTGAATAGTATTTGCTGAGTTTTGTTGAAGATTAGAGACGTGCTCCAGGAAAAAGGTTCACGGTGACTGAGAGGCAGAACGCACACCCTGTTTATATTCTTTATTTTACAAAAGCACAATATTTTATTTCGATTGTATGTGGGCACATAAAAAAGTAGACATTTAACAGATTATTTTCTCATATTTCTTAACTCTATATGAACAGAAATGATGGTAGTACTTTAAGTCTATTTTTCTGCTATGTGAAAAAAAACGAGCAAAACGCGCCGGCGCGTTTCTGGTCCCCAGAGGGTTAATATGAAAAAAACGGTGGAGTATACCTTTAACATGCCTGATCACTTGCCTTCTTGCAAAAACAATAGAGAATAGTGCTAGCAACGTCAAGGTCATCTGATGGATACCCAAGAAATGCATGCCTTTAAAACATGTATAGTTTGAGTTACTTTGTATAATCTGCAAAATGCATAAATGTACTAGAAGCCAGGCTAACACTGCATTGTCTCTCCCTCTCCCTCTCCCTCTCCCTCTCCCTCTCCCTCTCCCTCTCCCTCTCCCTCTCCCTCTCCCTCTCCCTCTCCCTCTCATGCTCTCCAGAAGGGACATCTATTCATACCCTTACTACCCGTAAGTCATTCTCTCTTCAGGTTCCATTCAGTGTTAATTTTGACAGCAAATTTTGATTTAGTTTTAGTCTTAGTCTTTTGACTAAAATGCCATTTAGTTTTAGTCATATTTTAGTCATCTGAATTGTTTTAGTTTTAGTCTAGTTTTAGTCGACGAAATACAATACGATTTTAGTCGACTAAATCAACAGTAGATTTAGTCGACTAAAATATAATGGGTTTAGTTTAAGTGTAATGCATTAATTTAGAATTTCGCTTAAATGTCCAAACCCATATACCGGAGAAAAATCTATTAACCTATTAATATGAATGATTTTTAAGTTTGAATATGCAATACAGATTTAACTATTGTGACTTAAAAAATATCTAAAAAAATAATTAATAATAATAATTAAAAAATAATTAAATAAAACCACTTTTCCTAAAGTAAAACACAGTCTTCTTTTCAATGAATGATACCGGTATTTGCATTCTTTATAACTTGCATACATCATTCTTTATAACTTGCATACATCATTCTTTATTCTTTCAAGCTGACATATTTATTTGTATGAATTAAATATAATTAATCCTTATTAAAGCTATTAACAAACAGTGAATGCTCTCTCTTTTTCTTTTGTTGCTTGAATATTAAGGACACAGACCGCATTAGGTTTATTACGCACTTATATTTATATTTATTACGCACACATGCGGATACAATTGCACTGATGCACATCCGATACACTCACAACTGTTTAAGACATAACCGACATAGTTTACATGAATACTCTCCAAAACGGACATTTAGACATAATGTTGTGTTTATTTTTTCGATTCAGACACGAAAGAGAGCTCAGTTCAGTACTCGCGCGCTGTATAATGTGTCTATGTGGCTGCACGCTTCTGGTTAGGTGTGTGCGCACAGAAAACCGCACCGAATAGAGCTCTTGTTTGCGTCGTCACTCTTATTCAGATCTATATGTCTGCTCTACTCATTCTCCCTGACGTTTTATTTTTTAACGTTTTATGAGACCGCGGGGTAGATCAAGTTACAGTACAAATGTGCGCATCTACCACACACGCGCAGGACATCAGTTCTGACTGGATCGCTTTCCAGATCGCCACTATAACATTTTCGTCTAGTTTTTATTCGTCGACGAAAATATCAATAGATTTTCGTCATAGTTTTTGTTATTCAAAACTAGGTTTTATTTAGTTATCGTCTCATTTTCGTCTGTGAATAAATGTCGTTGACGAATAATTTTCGTCATTATTTTCGTCAACGAAATTAACACTGGTTCCATTATTTTCCCAACAGTCTCTGTTATTTAGCTTTGATATGTTGGAGATGAACTCTCTAAACTCTCCAAACTATATTTTAGCATTCTTTCTCTTGTTCTCTCACTTTATCTTTCTCTACTGTTATATTTTAATTTATGTGTAATTGCTCAAATAATGCAGCTTACGGAGAGGTGTGCTATTTGCTACATTTTTCTCTTCAATTAAATGAAAAAAAAAAAAAAAAATCCCCTAGGCTTACATTGGAGAAAGGAGCCAATCACATCTAGAGACCAGAACATCATAGAGACTTTGGCCTCTTTTCAACTTTTCCCTAGCAACTGGGAATTGTTGCTGGGCACTGCATTGTTTATTATGTATTTTCTCTTTTCCTTTTTCTCATTTACAGTCTTGTTTCTGTAGTCTCACTCTTGTCTTTCATACTTTGCAGCAGGAAGAAGGTGAACATCAACAAAGCTGTCATGACATATCGTCAAGAGAAGACGCGTAAGCTGGGGTCACTGGACTGCAGTACGACAGAGCACAGTACACTGCAACAGGATGATCGTACCGCGCACACCTTCATGGATTCACATAACTGCACTGCCAAGAGTGAGTACACAAACACATATTATAATATTGCAAATAATCCAGTGGCAGTAACTGGTTGACACTTCAACATAGTAGGTGGCACTATTGCACCTTAACACCTGTTGCCACCTGTTATAAAACAGAAAAAAGAAGATGATGATTCAGTGCGCAGTTTGTATTGTTGCACAAAATCATGAAGTATGAAAACGAGACGCTGGAAAAATGTTTGCTCTTCAGTGTGCATGAATGCATGAACAATAAGGTCAGCCACATAAATAACTCTATCCACGCTTTTTCACAGCTAATTTTTCACTGCATATCTTTAGTAAATCCTGACAGTAGAATTTAATGCCAAAAGAGAATTTCCACTGGCGCAAGCTGTTAGTAAATCTGGCTCTATATATGCTATCCCCTAACTCTAACCCCACTCCTAAACCTTCCCATCACAGAAAACAACATTTTCAAAAAAACAAACAAAACATCACTTGTATGCTTGTACTTGATGTACCTCATGGGGACCAACAAGTGTCCCGACAAGGATTTTGGATATTGCCTTTTTTTGGGGGACAAAGCATTGGGTTACCTGAACCACACACACACACACCACATGAAATGCATGTATTGGATATGGGGTGAAACAAGTTGTTGAGATGCTTACAGTCAGAGTAGACACTTAACACTGTTTGTCTCCAGCAGTCATTATTTGCATATGGATCACTATAATCTATCTCCATATATTAAACATCCATTCTTCAAGTCTTGAGTCTTCAGTCTTGAGTCGGTGTGCTTATCTGTCCCCTGGAACAGATGAGTTTTGTTGTGTTCCAGTAAAGTAAAAGTGCTGGCTTACTGTCTGTCTCCAGATGTCTGTGCATATGGTGTACTTTGCTTTGTATTGTTGGTTTGAACTATTCTATTCTATTCTATTCTATTCTATTCAAATTTGTTTGCCTTCAAATCTCTCACTTGAAAGCAAACTAGCTGTCATCTGGAACAGTATTAAGCCAGTTTGCTGGTAATAAATATTGCTAATTCTAACACTATATGGCCGCTATTGTGGAAATGTTGCATGAAAGTAGTGGGAACAGTAGAGTGCATTAGTACCCGTCCACTTTTTCAGTGTCGTTTGTTCTGGAAGTTAAGTAATTGGAAGTTACTTTGTTTCTGATAGGCTTGATTCTTGGATTATATCACTTTAACAAAGCAAATTGCAACATTACAAACTTTTATTTAAAGCAAAAGAACAAAGGTAGTACTTAGTGTCTGGGGAAAGAACTGCAATCCTATGAAGCATTGCAAATGACATAATTGAAATAAAACAATAAAATATAAAAAATATAATATTCATTTAATGTTGCTGATTATATCTGTAGAAACAATAGTTTATGTTTAATGCAAAATAAAGCATTTGACAACAGCAATGATGTACCTTGCTCATGGAAGAGATGAGTTTTCAAGTTTCTTGAATATTGCAAAGGATTCTGGCAGTTCGGATAGGGTGTGGAAGATCATTCCATCGGAAAGGAACAGTTAGCCTGTGGCCGTTCTGTATGCAAGCATCAATGTCTTGAACTTGGTGGGAGCCCCAACTAGTGGCCAGTGCAGAGAGATAAACAGAGGTGTGACGTAGGCTTTTGCATTATCAGAGAAAATTATTATGGTCAGTATACAATAATCTCCACTAACAGACAATAATTTATCAAGAAAACTTTCCTGGGGAACAGAGGTATTTCACTTGGGCTCGTGCTCACATTCACAGTATCAGGAAGACAACTCCCTCGGCCGTTACGGTCCACACCATCAGTAAAACAACTCCGACTGCAATTTGCAAGTTACCTTTGAGTGCACTGTAGCTTCTTCTTTGCCCCACAGTCTGTTTGTGTTTAGCTTTCTCTCTATTCTTTCTCACACTTCTCAGATGAGCAGCGCAGCTCTGTAAACGAGTCCAGCAGCCTGCTTGGTGGTTCTCCCAGAAGGCATTGCAGGAGAAAAAGTTCTCCATACCACACAGGGCAGCTCCACCCGGCTGTGAGAGTGGCAGACCTGCTCCAGCACATCAACCAGATGAAGACAGGAGAGGGGTATGGATTCAAACAAGAGTACGAGGTGAGGGTCCATTGAGGTTATATATGGGATTTGACAAGCAATTCAACAAATATATGTCTACTGGGTTCGATTTAAAAGGCAATGACATATAGTAATGGGAAACGGACTAATGAGTTTTATAACTTGAAGCAGAACTGTTATTAGCAAACTGCACAGCTCTATTATCTTAGAAGTTATTTTGAAGAACCTATTGCCTCCAAAGTGACATGAAATACATATATAATGTCAACAAAGATTTGTATATGTTTCCACAAAAATGTTAAACAGCACAACCATTTTCAACATTGATATTAACAAGAATCCTGAGCACCTAATCAGCATATTATAATGATTTCTGAATGATCACGTAACACTGAAGACTGGAGTATTAATAAAATTCAGCTTTTTTACATCAGAAGATAACATAACATTTAACAGTTATTTTTAATTGTAATAGTATTTGACTATTACCATTTTTACTGTATTTTGGGGCAAATAAATGCAGCCTGGGTGAAAAAAAAAGTAGAAAAACAACTTTTGAACTGTAGTCTCGCTCTTAGCACTCATGCTAGAAGTGTGTTTACAAAAATATGGATAGATGCAGACCGTGACTCATACACTCATGTCAGAATGTGACTCCAGAGTGTGAGCAAAGTGTTCATATCAGCCCTTCAAAATTCAAAATATTCCACTTATGTATTAATAATACCTCCAGTTCTTCTTTGCTCTCACCATGCTTTCTCAATGGAATATATTATTTTTGAGTCATTAATCTGAGTTTTCAAGGCACATGAATTTCTCCTCCAGAATCCATGCTTCTGGCTTTTTCTTTTTCTTTTGGACCTGAAAAGGGACAGTGGCTGCTAGACGCTTGGGCCTCAATTTCTTAGAAGGGTGAAGAAGCCTCTGAATGGTTGCTGTGGCTGTGGCATGTGCTTTTGCTAAAAAACCTATTCAGTGTTTCTGCTAATGATATGTTCCATGATACTTGCTGATGGGAAGGTCATAGTTGGCTGTATGATTTGTCTGATGCTCTAATGCATACTAGGTCCACCGCAGCTAAAGTCGAGTACATATTACAAGACTGAAGCTTATCACTCTTTGATATTTTAAGTCTGTGACTAGTCTGCAACAAAATATGTAGAATCACAGCCAACTTGCAGCCCAAGAGCGAGGCACAGCGACTATGTGACAGCTCATCTCAGCATCCATGTTTGGATTCGTGTTTTTTTTTTTTGTTTACTTTACAGCCACAATAATTCAGAGCATTGGTTATCACTGTCAACTGTCGTGAGTTCATGAGTGACTTTCCCAAATTTGAATATGCGGCCCAGCATTCCCTTGTGAAAAAGACGTGTGTGAAAGTACACCCTTTTGAATTCTATGGTTTTACTTATCAGGATATAATAAAAAATATAATCTGGTCTTTAGCAGAATTAGGTAAATACAACCTCAGATGAACAACAACACATGACATAGTATACAGTGTCATGGTTTCTTTAAAAAAAAAACTAGGCCAACATGGAGAAACCATGAGTGACAAAATAAGTTACTTCTTCCATAGGAATTAAGAGGGTAAGTAGCAGCCAGGCGCTGCTAATTAAATGCTTTTGATTAATTGTTAATCAGTAAGCGTGACCAACTCTATACAAGCAGAGGTTTTGACAGAATGCTTGAGCATTCAGGTGTGTGTTAACACAATGCCAAGGAGAAAGGATGTCTGCAATGCCCTTAGAGAAGCTATTTTTGCTGCCCATCAATCTAGGAAGGGTTATAAGGCCAAATAATTTGAAGTCCTTCATTCTACCGTGAGAAAGATTATTCACAAGTGGAAAACATTCAAGACAGTTCAAAATCGTCCCAGGAGTGGACATCCCAGCAAATTCACCCCAAGGTCAGACTGTGCACCGCTCTGAGAAACAAAAAAAAAACAAAGAGCTACATGTTAGACTCAACAGACCTCCGTTAGCATGTTAAATTGCCCCTATTATGCTATTTTAAAGGCTCCTAATTTTGTTTTTGGAGGTATCCTACAACAGGTTTACATGCATTAAAGGTCAAAAAACAGTTTCATTTTCTCAAAATATACATAGCTAAATATGTACATTCCTAAAGCTCAGCGATTGTACACACTGACTGTAACGATGACGTCGATTTTATCATATCAATCCGATTGCGAGTCCGATGATGAAACATCGGAAGAACTAGTTATTTAACCCGAACCTCCATCGCAAAGACGACTTGAGCAGGACGTGTCTCAGTTATACATTTCTCATTTTGAGGTACATTATGAGATGTTGCAAATGTTAATTCCTCACCATCAGCATTAACAAGAGTATGTCCATTAAGAAACCTATGTGTACTGTATATTTCAAATGTATTGCGGTGCACATGTATCAATTAACTGTATCAATAACGGTACATACGTTAGCCCAGCACTAGTCTCAGCCTCAGACGTCACGCCCACGGAACGTTGGCTAAACGTCTGATGCATATGGTACACTTAACTGGAAACACTTCAGGAATGTCGAAGTCGTCATCTGATTGGTTGAATTTAATCGGATTTCCGGGGGGGGCGCGAGTGTCGCGTTTATTTTCGGTCCACCGGGAAACAAAGCGCAGACGTGTGATTGCGGAAGAAAAACTGTTGTGTTTACATGAGTGACAATGAGCATTTATCAAGATCAGCTTCTCAAAAGTATGCGAGGTTCACGGGAAAGACTCTTGAAGTTTTCTTCTCCTTCTTTGATTTTCTATGCTGACTGACTTGTTGCACGCAGGTGTGTTGTTGTGGGGACATTTCCACGCACCGAAATGTGACGCTGAACGAAACGAACTGTAATTGGTTGTTTTACATGTCGGTCAAACGGCCTTATGGGCGGGCCTTGGCCAAAGAAAGCTGCTATGAATTCCAGACCTTCAGCCGTCAGTCTGAAGGTCTGGCTACGCGAGACTAGCCCAGCACTAACGTGAATGACTGATTTATCATTAAAGTTAGCAAAACAGATCTTGATCCGTCCTTTATCTTTACTTAAAGTAGTAAGAATGACAGACAATCTGCATTAATAGACCCAGTTTTAGCTATTAGAGGGCCCACAGCTGCTTAGCAGAACTATTTCAGTAAGAAAATACATAATATAAAACCCAAAACTACGTATTTTGAACACCCGGTCCAAATAAACTGGGTACTGACCCATCTTTCAAGAGCAAGTATTTTGTGAATCAAGATTTGAGAATCAGTCATCAGTAAAATGACGCTTAAGGGTGGGTCAAGTTGTTCGCAGATAACATAGGCAGGCATTATGCAAATGTATTTTCTAGTGATGTAGAACCGTCACGCAGTGGGATTCGAATTACAAACGACTTGTATAGGCGATTCTTTGTTTTGGGATGCAATAACTCTTATTTATCATGCACTTTCGACTTTACAACTTTGCAGAATGAATACATTCACAAACAGCTATATTACACACTGCATGAAAAGGGAATATTAAAAAAAACACAATAGGGGCACTTCAAATGTAAAGTTCAGGGCAATAAAATTAGAAAAAGTATTGCTTATTTAGAAGACTTGCCAGGAGAAAGCCTCTTATCTCTAAAAAGAACATGGCAGCATTGCTTAGGTTTGCAAAGTTGCATCTGAATAAAACCACAATACTTTTGGAACAATGTCATTTGAACAGATGAGATCAAAGTGGAGATGTTTGGCTATAATGCACAGCACCATGTTTGCCAATAACCAAATATAGCATAGCAGCACAAACACCTCAAGCACTGTCAAGCACGGTGGTGGAGGGGTGATGATTTGGGCTTGTTTTGCAGCCGCAGGAACTGGGAACCTTGTAGTCATTGAGTCGACCATGAACTCCTCTGCATACCAAAGTATTTTTGAGTAAAATGTGAAGCCATCTGTCCGACAGCTAAAGCTTGGCTTAAATAGGGTCATGCAACAGGACTATGATCCCAAGCACATCAGCAAATCTACAACAGAATGGCTGAAAAGAAAAGAAAAGTGTTGCACTGGCCCAGTCAAAGCTCAGACCTCAACTCAGTTGCAGGGCCTTAAGAGAGCTGTGCATGAACGCCCATTGCCCACAAAACGCAATGAACTGAAGCAACGTTTTAACGAAGAGCGGGCCAAAATTCCTCCATTCCTGGTTTTTGGCATGATAGGCACAGAACATTCATCATTTAAAAAGGGAAACTGAAAGAGCTAGGACTATGGATATACAAACCGAAGACAAAACAGAACATGCTATATTAAATGAAAATATCACAGATCAGACGAAAATGGAAAATGAGAAGATCATTCTGTGTGCCCTCTTGATTTCGTTGTTTGCTTGCTTTCATCATTTCTGTTTTTCTTCTTGTGCACTGGTTTGCAAAGCTGAATGTCCAATCAGAGTGATCTCCTCCACCAATTGAACGTGCCCTGTCAGCTGAAAAGCTGCCGACGGGGGTCCGACTAGTGCCAACGATGTGGAACACACCACAAAAATGAGGGTGACAGACATTCAGCAATGGCTGACCATCACCTTGGTATCGGCTTCAGGGTGCTTTCGCGTGTGATTTGATTGCTTGGTCCGAACCAGAGTTCGATTGCATCATTAAAGAGGCAACAGTTTACTCCTGTTGCTAGGTAACGGCTATGCAGAAGAATTCTGCTAAATGGATAGTGTTGCTCATCCTTGCTTTTGTATTTTGGTTTTTGAACGTTTGGTTTTGTTTCCAAAGGATCATAACAGAACAGCCACCTTTTTAAGCAGACTTGGGTAAGGTTTGTGGATGTGCACCTGAGCTCTTATATCAAACTAATGTGAGTGCTATAAAGTTCTAGTGTGAAAGCACCCTTAGTGGGTTTAGAAATTTAGAGATATATCAATTTAAAGAGTGATATGATATTAGAACTGCATTATACTTGCCCAAAATCGAAAGTTATTGACAGTAATTGAAAGTACAGAAATCAGAAAAATACAAAACTGTGTCCTTACCAGGCACAAAGTTTTCAGCAATTTTTGCGTGTGAAGTGCTATGTGAAACAGCAATCAATACCAATCAGAAAAGTTTAATATCTTATACAGCTGTAGCTCTGGCCCAAATGCTGCCCTTGCAGACTGTGCAAAAGGGTGCATCATAACATTTTTTAATGTGGGACACCCTACTGCCCTACAAAGGCAAAAGACCTTAACTCGCTAGAGTGTGGAACTGAGAAAAATTACTTTAAAGATGTTTAGTTGTCCCGCCAAATTAATTATAGGTAGGACACTGAAAATCTGGCAATTAGATGTTTAAGTAATGAGAATTATCTACATAACAAAATTTTGAGCTGAAACTTGACTTTTGACCACTATTTTAAAGTTACTGTACTCTGCCTTTGTATTGTCAGCAAAAAGTGAGAAGTCATGCCAAGGCAAAAGGCAGTAACTTCCACATTATCAATATTTGGTTGCTGATCACCATTAACAAAATTATTATAGTAACACCTGTATAAAATCTAGTGATCATGGCATTTATTTTGTATGATTTACAATTACCTAGCCTTCTAGTTATTGTGCTTTGGTTGCATTCTGGTGGCCCTATTAATACATTAGACATGCAGTGTTTCCCCTAGAATTTTTTCCAGCAGCGGTGCTGTCCCGTGCCGGACCATGTTACCAAGGTGCGGTCTGGGGGCATGTACCTCCGGAAGAACTTTTATTTTTAAATAACCCCTTAAACCATGACTTCTGGCAAGTTTTGTGGATAAAAATTGACATTTTGAGACATACAAATACGACATACCATCAACAGATTCAAGGTGATTATTGCAGCACGCACCTTGAACTGGTCACAAACAGAAACCTTCATTTTATAATTTTAGACAGGATTTTTCACGTTTTTATTTTGTGTTCATTTTCAGCTATAAGGTAGATATTGATGGGGGAAAAATGAAATGGCACAACCCAGAAAAAGATTATTTATAATTTATTGAAAATTTTAGGCCACACCCAATCTGTGAGCACTTAATTTTTTACATTTTTAATTTTAACATTTTTAAAATCAAAAGTTTTAAGTTAACATTATTTAATGCACAATGAATGAAGTGAACAAACATGAACAATCAAGTGTTTTATTTGACTTGACTGTACCTTTATTTAATCCAAAACTGTGTTCGTATTTCATTTTAAAAGACTTTTTAAAAGAGTTATCCAGCCAAGAATAAGCCTAGAACTGCTTTTCTAGCGGACTAATAACAGCACTCGGGTGTCGGTCCGAGACTGTGCTCATGTACTCCTGCTCGTAAAACTACCCGGATACAACCGCACCCGAGTCCACTTTAGGGGCCGTTCACATATCGCGTTTTTTGCGCGCAAATGCGTTCTTTCAATTGTAGGCGCGCGTGGCGAGATGAAAACATCGTAACATCTCATCTCAACACGCCATGTGACAAAAACCAACCGATCAGCTTTGGCCTTTCCGTAACAACATCGACAGCTCGGCCGAACAGCTGATCATAGCTGTACAGGGCGGCTTTTTATTTCTCATCTCCATAAATATATAGTAGTAAAGCTAATGCAAGGGCTAGAAATCAATTAATTCTTTGCTGCTACTTCCTCGTCCTCATGGGGAGAGCCGCTTTCTACTTTCTAAAAGCTCTTGCTCTCTCCCGTGGCGTCTGTCGTTGCTATGCAACCATGAACAGAGGCGGCCTGGAGAAACGATCGCGCTTCCCGCGCGCCTACATTTGAAATAACGAATTTGCAGTGCACGCTCAGAAAAACACGCTACGTGAACGGCCCCTTATGGCAACGTGACATTAGCCTAATCGAAAATATTTCCATATGTGGCTCTTTCCTCCTTTCTTGTCAACAAGTGGATTCAGAGCCACCGCATTAGCAGAGCCGGCGGACGCCACGTCTCAGTGTTTTTAGGTGTGTAAGTGGATCATGTGAAGATTTTGCAGCGGCGCTGAAAATCCAGTGGCGGCGCTGCGCCGCTGCTAAATACATTGTAGGGGAAACACTGACATGACAAAATACCTCCATAGCGGTAAAGACTAAAGAGTATCTTCAAGTGGTACCAAGTGGCATAAGACTTGATAAACACGCGTTATAATGTAATGTAATGATCACGATAAAACAGATCCTCGCGCACATTCGACCCGGAGACTGGTTTATAGCGGTGGATCTGAAAGACGCATACTTTCACAGGCGTTTCCCGAGATTCGTGTTCGAAGGTGTCACGCTCCGTTCACGAAAAGTAGCATATCCAGCGCTTTACCCCTTATGACTCAGTAGGAAGCGCGTTCTGGACTACTTAGACGACTAATGCATTTATAGCACAACCTTCTGTGTTCTGCGTCTTTTCAGTATGCCTTGGTTTCAGCTGCCTGCCCTATTATTGTGCGTACACTTCGCTCGTCCCGCGGATTTATTCCTGACGCTGTGTTTTGTATGTTTGCTTTTAACAGCTGTTCTGATGTTGTATGCACCAGCACTTATTGCTTCATTATGTTGTATGCGCCAATATACCCTTATTGCTTCATTATTATCACTCTGTGATATATTAGTCCCGCGTCGGCTCAACCGTGTTCAAGGCGGAGCTGAAGGCGCCGGTGAAGTTTTGGCACTCTGCCAGCTAGATGTATGATTGTTTCAACTAGGTCCGGTACCCGAACTGGGTGAGGCGGGGATTTAGTTCTTTGTTGTATTGACCTGCTTCGGCATGTGTAACATTTTTCTGTCAACTCTGCATATATCCTTCGCGATCGATTTTGCACGTTTGTCGATGGAGCGGGTTAAGAGCATATTAAATGTTCTGACCACATTAGTGCAGGACAAAGCTCTGAGGACATAAGTTACTGGGACGGATGGTAGCTGTACAAAGTACACAGGCTACATCGTAATTTCAATTTTAATGGAGAGTAAAAATAAAGGCAGAACACCGTATAATAGGTAGCATTATTTGATAGAACGCCAGCACCGTAACTTCACATTGACGCGCGGCTAAACAAAGGCAGAGTACCGTAACTCAATATGAGCGTTCCAAAACTTAGCCAAAATGCCGTAACTGGTGTTACGGTGTTCTGCCTTGGTTTCTCATGGGCTTTTGGAAGTTACGGTTAAGACAAACCATTATTTTCTCGAAAAAACAACGGAATTGACTCAAGATACTTATCCACATGATAAAGGAGGTCTTGAATGTGCCAAAATTATCAATAACTCATTTTCGATCAAAAACGAAGTTACGGTCTTTTGCCTTTGCACAGCAGCCTATTGGCACATCACACTAACTAGTATACCACTGTGCCATTTGGGAAAGCCCAATGTGACATGGAATTTTGGAATAAATGTGGTCTCTCTCATAGACAACTCTCTGCCTCCTTCTACAAAATACAGTATTTTAGTGCCCTTGAGGTCAAAGAACATAATTTAAATGAACTGCAGAAGGTCCTGACCAGTATATCCAGCTACATTAAAGACAATATATACACATATGCATATTATTTGTATAACTAACAAATACATCAATTGTAAATATAGACCTAAATATGTATTGAGCGTGGATCCATCTTCACAGACATTGTCAACCAAACAGTCTGTGTACAGTACAAAACTGTTGGAAACTTTGTATTGTACCATTAAAAGAAAAGAAAAAATGAAAAAGAAACATGCATCAGTGATTACTCTACAGTTACACTAAACTAATTTGAATGCTTTTTTCTACATATCTGAAATCAGTCACTTCTGCAAATTTGGATCCACAGCAGTTTGATAAGGAGGCCAGCAAATCAGTCTGTGATGTTGGTTAAAATGGCCTTAAAGGTGGGGTATGTGATTTGGAAAACGACCGTCAGATTTTGAAAATATACAATTCAAATGGTCCTACCTTCTTTCCTCCATCGCTGGCCCTGATCCACCCATTCGAAGAACATGGACGCGCAACCATGCACGAGCGAAAACTCAGATGCGCGAGAGATTGTAATGACGATTTACTACTAATCATGGAGCCGGCTTTACTGACGAGATACGTATGCATCACAAGCTTTGAGTATGCACACGACGGGGGTCATGCGCGCTGGGGGGAGGGGGGTGTGGTACAGCCGTTTGATTGACGAACTTACTGTCCAATGATTCTAGGTGGTCTTGGAAATGATTGGCTGGAGTTTTTCGAGTCCTGCCCGTTCCACAGATGATTAAATTGCTTAATTTTAATTTCAGTGCTTCTACAGGGTTCCCACGGGGTCTTAAAAAGCCTTAAAAGCATTGAATTTATGAATTCGGAAATAATACCTTAAAAAGTCTTGAATTTTGATGTCTGGGTCTTAAAAATTGTGTTGTATGTCAGTGTTCATTTCATTGACTAAAATAATAACTTTTCTTCAACGACATTTTTCACTGACGAAAACGAGACGCTACCTAAATAAAACCTAGTTTTGAATGACAAAAACTATGACGAAAATCTATTGACATTTTCGTCAACGAATAAAAACTAGATGAAAATGTTAGATAGTGTCGATCTGGGAAGCGATCCAGTCAGAACTGATGTCCTGCGTGTGTGGTAGATACACCCATTTGTACTGTAACGTGCTGATCTACCCCGCGGTCTCATAAAAGGTTAAAAATGTAAACCAACCACGCACCAACCCGAAGCGTGGAGCCATGCACATATACACCTATACAGCGCGCGGGTACTGCACTGAGCTCTCTTTCGTGTCTGAATGGACAAATACACACAACATTATGTCTAAATGTCCGGTTTGGAGAGTATTCATGTAAAGTTTGTAAACTATGTCGGTTTTGTCTTAAACAGTTGTATCGGGTGTGCATCAGTGCAATCGTATCCGCATGTCATTGAACATGAGCCGATGTCTTAAAGTGACAGTGGCAATAAACATAATGCGGTCTGTGTCATTAATTTTGATCAAGCAACAAAAGAAAAAGAGAAAAGCATTTACTGTTTGTTAATAGCTTTAATAAGGATTAATTATATTTAATTCATACAAATAATTGTCTGCTTGAAAGAATAAAGAATTATGTATGTAAGTTGTTATAAAGAATGCATATATCATTCATTGAAAAGAAGACTGTGTTTTACTTTAGGATACAATTTACCTAAACCCATTATATTTTAGTCGACTAAATCTACTGTAGATTTAGTTCACAGTAGATTTCGAAAATCTAAAAAAAAACTCAAATCTAAAATCACTAAAATCTTATTGTATTTCGTCAACTAAAACTAGACTAGACTAAACTAAACTAAAACAATTCAGATGACTAAAATATGACTAAAATTAGTTTGTCATATTTTTAGTCAAAAGACTGAGACTAAAACTAAATCAAAATTTGCTGTCAAAATTTACACTGCTGTATGTAACTTCTCCGTATTGTATTTTTCCTCAAAAGTTTCATTTGTCAACCACGATGTTTATTGTTCAGGGGTCTCTCAGTTCCCCATATTCCCAGCATAGAATAAGTAGCTAGCTAATGTTAAAACACAACTTAACATTGTTCGGCAAACTTTCTTGTGGCCTACTGAAATGTTTTTATTTTTCACTCCTGCTTGGCTTATCATCTTTTACCCATTCCACATTTGAAAAATAAATGAACACAAGTTGAACGATTTTGTTTTTCTTTGCTGGTAGGTACGTGAAATAGGTATTAATTTTTTATATAAATGGTCTTAAAAAGGTCTTAAAAAGACTTGAATTTAACTTAAAGAAACCTGTAGGAACCCTGTTCTAACTCAGTGGCGGTAAGTGGGTTAGGAATAGGATTTCAAGTTATTTAGAAAAAATGGACAAAAAAGAGAATCACATACCCCACCTTTAAGCTGTGTCATGCAGCATCTGGATCTAAGAGAAGCACAGAATATTGCTTGTGGTCTTAAGCTCAGTGTTTTATATGACCATTCCAGATCTTTTACTGAGCAAACTCATTGGCATTAATGTCTTTCTGACAAATTAGAAGCGGTATCTTCCGAATAATTACTGAATGATTTCTGAAGGACTCTGAAGACTGGCATAATGGCTGCTGACAATTCAGCTCTGCCATCACAGGAATAAAATAAATTCTTAATTACATTTTTAAAATTGTATGTAAGGACAGCTACAGGTAATGCCACAATAAGCCAACAGAGTTAACTTGTTAATCAATCTTAATTGGAGGACGCAATGAGCGGAATCCCAGAACATAAACAGTTCTGACCAATTTAGGACAGATTTACTCGTATGCAACTTGCCTACACTTTGAAATGTTGCCTTGTGAAAGCGTATTGATCCAAGAAGAAACTGCTACACTGTAACAATTTAAGTCTGTTTCAGAACAATGCAAATGATCTATGTGTCTGACAATGTCCTAAGACTTTTGAAAACATCATTGATTTCAGGAAACACACCCCAGCACTACCCTCTGAGGTGATCAGAGATTCTTCAGTCAATGTAGAACTAATTCTGCAAATTTTTCTTCTCATCTCACTCTCAGATGTGATAAAAAAGAACATTACTTCTGTCAGAAAGCACATCAATGCATGTACTTCCTCAGATACAATCTTGTCTCATACAGTTCCTCAGAGACACCACTGAAATTGTAATAACTTCTTCTGTCATTGTTTGACTCTGCTAAAAGTGGTTCAAAAAACATACAGCATATTATTTGGTGTCCTGATAAAGCAAACACTGCAATATTCCCTCTCTGGCTGAGCTCTACATGGCCAGAACAGTGAACCAGGCCACAAAGATTATTGAAGATTATTTTCCGCCCTGGTAACTGCTTGTTTTAACAGCTTCCCTCTGGCAGGCAATCCAACTAACTAAGACCAGCAGACACTGGCACAGCTTCTTTCACAACACTGTTTCCCCTCAGATGCACCTCCGTTACAGTAGTGTCTCCCTGAACTCTGTTCATATAGATTCCATAATGTAGTGGGTAGACTTTTTAGTAACCTGTAACCTGTATTATGTTCACATTAGGGACTGTTCGTTTTTTATTTAAGGGGCTACCAGAGGAGTTTTGAGATCTATAGTCAAAATAGACTTGACCCTCCCTTCGCCAGCAATACATTTTTCTATGACCCTCCAAAATGATTGTGAGAAAAGGCATGACACTCCCTGATAATTTATTGATTACTTCTGTACTGGTTTGCACTTGGCAAAGATGTTCAGATATCTCTATGCCAAGTAGACCTACACCAAAGGTTCATTAAAAAGGGTCCTATACAGGGCTGTACAGTGTGACATATATCTACGAAAAGATCTGTGCGATGAATAAATGTAATGGGGGGGGTTATATGGTTATATGGAAAAATATGCACCAAACAAGCCACTTTGAAATGTTGCTGTTTTCATGAATACAAAAGTTGGGTGACCCTCCCCCTAGACTATAAAACTTTGGATGGCCCTCCCCTCTACAAAGAATAAAAATACATGACCCTCCCCTATTTTCCTCCGGTGGTCCATTCCATAAATACCGAACGGTCCAGAAACAGAAATTGATGTGACTGAGGAAACGGCTTATTTCTCACTGCAGCTGTGACTGGTTAGCACAAAACCTCAGGAAGGAACTAGAATTTTAGATAACCTTTTAGAATGTTTGTAATTTTAACTGTACAAATGCTACGGTAAAACCTGTTACCCGATCAACAGTGCCCTTACTCTATACAGTGAAAAAATGTAATGGGTCTAATTGTGCTGCATAACACACGAGAATGAACTTCATTGGTTTTTGCAGAGGCTCAAACGTGCTGCATAACACACGAGAATAAACCTCATTGGTTCTTGCATGTCAAGAGAACATGCTTTGGCTTCCGTTTACCATTATTGATGGTCTTTTATGGAATGAATTAGAATATATTTATAATTACTTTTTCTCTCACTTCTGCCTCCATCTTTATTTTTGTTTTAGAACAAAGCAAATCTCAAATCTCATTAAAATACTCCTGAAAAAAAAGTGCTGCGCCCAACAGGAAATTAACATCTGCATCCTGATTATGCATCTGCTTTGTAAACTGCATCCAACTTGATAAAATGCGAGAGCGAAGGGGACTTAACGGACGAGTGGGAAAACGTGACTTGCACTTATTTTGGGGGGTCTTTTTTAAATTACAGTCATTTAGATGTAATTGCCAGGTGCTACACTTCACCTGCTTTCGGGGTGGAATGTGTGCTAAACAGCTGTCACACATTAGCTCAAAAACTATGCGGGATTAGAAAGCACTTAGACAGCTGGGATACGTTGGCAGGGTTCAGAGCTTTCTGTGTACATGCACAAACAGAAGGTACTGAAAACTATCAGCTACTTGCTTGTCTTGAATTTGACACTAAGAAAGTTCAATGCTTTTCCTACACAAAAGGGAGATAAATGTGTTATCAAATTCAAAATAGATGACTAAACAATACCTGCAAAAGTGACAAGAATGCAAAGCTATATCTGATGCCCATCTCACAATGGGTGCCGTTAAATATGTGCTGTACAATTTCAAATCAAGACCCCAGTGTATGAAGAAGAAAGCATTCATTAAGAATGATTTGCACACTGATAGCTTAATTTATTTGCATGTGTTATCTGTGTTGTTTTACCAGCTTCACTAAAGGAATTATGCAAATGGGGTAATACTACAAACATGGCCCCAAATTTAGTGCTGATCGCAATTAGCATGAAGCGTTTGCCCAGCGTGGAGAGTGATTCTGAGTGCTAGGTTGTATAGGATGCTCTTATATAATGCTCTTCTTTATCGTTTGATCATCATATGATGAAACGCATGCTGCCATGAATGCAAATAAATGTACATAAACATCCATTTTAAATAAAATAAAGTAATAATAATAATGAGAAAGACTTTAAAATTTCTACGATAAAAACCTGTTAAATAGTTCATGGGAAATTCCCTAACTCGATACAGTGAAAAAATACATCTAGCAAGACATTTCATGTAGTTTTACAGTTTTTGGAGGTGAAAAAGAACATGTCATCTTATAATTTACAGTGAACAATCCCCCCCCCCCCCATGACTGTTTCTTAGTTTTTTCTTATCAGTTATGTACATTCATGTTTATTGCTGCTTAATATTTTTGTGTGGAAACCATCATAAACATTTTTTTTATGATTCTTTGAGAAATACAAAGTTCAGAAGAGCAATATTTATTTGAAATATAAATCTTTTGTAACATTGTAAGTGTTTAATGTCACTTTTGATCAGTTTATGGCCACAAACTTTTTTTATTGATAGTAGGCTATATATAGTTGATGTGATGTCAAACACACTACAATAATTTGAATATTTCTGCTTGTGTTTGTAGAGTTTTTTCGATGGCTGGGACATAAATGAAAAGAAGGACAAGAACAAGGGCCGACATGACACCCTTTTGGGCCGTAAGTGTTATCATAGTAATGATTATAGTATAGTTTGATGTTATAGTTATATAGTTTGCTGTTAGCACATGTTGCTAAGATAATGGCTCGGTACTTTAATATGCATAATATACATAACATACACAAATATTGGGTACATTGTTTGTTAAAAATAGAGCAGAGTAATCATGTCAAAGATGTTGCCAAGTTGTAGCCAAGGTTGCCAAGGTGGCTGACCAGGTTTTGAAACTGAGTATTATTATTATTATTATTACTGACTAGCATTGTTCTTAATTTTTCCTATCCCAAACAGAAGACCGCCACCGTGTCAAAATGCATTCTCTCCTGGCTGATCCTAACTCGGACTATGTCAATGCAAACTACATTGATGTAAGTTTTTCTGTTTTCCTCTTTGCACTCCTTTCTTCACGCCTCCATCTCTATACAAGTGTTTCTCTCACTCCTGCTTTCATTAAACAAAGGTTACACACAACATGTTTATATCGCAATTCGCTTTCTCGCTGAGAGCGCTGCACATTGATGAATGTCAGGTCTAGTTTTGACACTTGTTGTTTTATTTCAGTATTTCAGCTATTGGTTACGATCCCATATGACTGCATTGTCCTGCCTTCCTAAAAGCCTGTCAAACATTTGAATTTAGTGCAGATGTGTCTTTTCTTTCCCCAGAAAGTTTTGTTAGCACAAATCTTAAACACAATTCACTTTCCTGTCAGGCAGAATCTGAACACGTTGCTCTTCATTTCAAACATTTGATAGATAAAGACTTTCAAACATGTCTCTGTACCACATAAGAAGCATCAATTTTATAACTATCTGTGCTAAAGTCTCAGGAAATCCATTTTGTGTCGTCTTTTAGTTGGAAGGTTATCCATTGGAATTGAGCAATCAAAACCTCTGCAGTTTGAAAGAGTCTAAAGACATCAGGACTAACGTTTAGGTGTTCTGTCAATTTTTTTAAGCCTCTGAGTTTTTATTAATGTATTGAATTGCATGTATTTCTATTCAAGGCTGAAGCCACTTTTGTTATGACCAGCACTTGCAAAATGAACAGACCTGAATTGCTCTTTCTGGTTGGATTGTACTTGAGTCAGGTTTTGGGTGATAAAAAAGAGTGCCTGATTATAGAGGTTTGTGTACTAGAATACAAATCTTTGTCACTACACTTTTATAAGAACCAGATATCTTGATTTTCTTCTACTCCTCAATAGTGATTTGCACTCAAGAATCAAAAAGTCAATCCACATATGATTACTAAAAATATGGATTGACTTTTTGATTCTTGAATGCGAATCAATATTGACGCTTTGATGCAAGTTAAATTCACACACCAAATAAGACAACAGGAGAAGAGAGAGAGCAGTGTAAACTTTCTCTACTGTCATATAAATATATATATATATATATATGTTAAATTCACACACCAAATAAGACGACAGAAGAGAGAGAGCAGTGTAAACTTTCTCTACTGTCATATATATATATATATATATATATATATATATATATATATATATATGACTGTAGAGAAAGTTTACACTGCTCTATATATATACAGTATCTCACGAAAGTCACCTTAAAGGGATAGTTCACCCAAAAATGAAAATTCTGTCATCATTTACTCAACCTGTAGGTTGTTCCAAACCTATATGAATTGCTTTGTTCTGCTGAACACATAATACGATATTTTGAAGAATGTCAGTTGATGGGGCCCCATTGACTTCCATATTGTTTGCTTACCCAAATTCTGCAAAATATCTTATTTTGTGTTCAGCAGAAGAAAGAAACGCATACATGTTTGGAACAACTTGAGGGTGAGTAAATGATGACAGAATTTTCATTTTTGGGTGTACTATCCCTTTAACACCCCTGGGCTTCTAAAAATTTTGAAGCATTGATAATAGTTTTAAATTTGGATTGTGGGTCCCTGAATTGAAATGTAATATTTCAAATCGTTAGCACCCTAAACTTGCCCACCCTTAGGCTGTATGAAATAGAAATATGATACAGTAAATGACAAAATAACTTTTTACACCTGTTTACAACTGTGTGCCTAAAACAGATACATTTAAAAATCAAAGAGCTGAACAAGAGACTATATGCATATTTTTTTCTGGGACAATGCATGGCAACTCATCTAAACTGTAATTTCCAGTTAGTTTGAAGTGATTTCCTCACTGCAGGTGGTTAGTATGGTGTCTTTATTATTTCCTCTTTTCTAATCATCTTAATTAGCCTGTTTCTCTTTCTCTCTTATTTCACCCATTTATCTTTCTCTGTGTTTGGGATCTCTTAGATTCGGATAAACAGGGAAGTAAGTACTTGTCTTTTTCCTGTCTTCCTATCATCTGTCCATGACTCATTTATTCTACTATCATGGCTCTGTGCTCAGACCTTTTCTGTCTCAAGCCCTTTTTTTCTGTCTATGTTGCTTGAGTTTATTGTGGCTTTAATGATCTCATTGCATCATCCCCTGTAACTCACAACCTTACAAGCTTAAGCTTTAAACAACCCCTGGAATTGTTTTACAAACTCAGATTTTTGTTTCTGTTGACATTTCTGATTGAAACTAAAAGTTACGCCATGAGAATGATTTTAAAGACCCCATGAAATCAAAAGGGGTTTTATTTCATTTCTGTTAGTTTTGAGATCATATACAGTATATGTGATGTAAACTAATGGTTATGATATCAATTAGTTTACATTACATAATAGTGTAGATGATCTCAAAACTAACAGAAATGAAATAAAACCCCTTTTGATTTAATGGGGTCTTTAAAATCACTCGCATGGCTTCTGATATCTAGAATAAACCATTTATTGGACAAAAATGTGTTTTCGCAATATGTTATAAAACAATTTATACATATCATGTTTATGTGATCATATACCGTACAGTTTATGCCATTAGCTGGATGTTTTACACATGGTCCTCATGAAGATAAAGGAACAATTAGGGTTTAACGTCTAAGAATAGTGAGGTCTGATTAAAATAAATACATTTCAGAACAATGAACTATATTATGTATAATATTATATAATATTATATTATCTAAAATATTATGACCTTCTTTTTTTTCTTTCTTTTTTTTGGGGGGGGGGGGGGGGGGGGGGGGGGGGTAGTTTGTATTACCTTCATAACAGCTTAACCCTCTGAGGTCTAAGGGTTTTTGGGGTCCTTGAGGTGTTCTGACATGCTCTGACATTTGTGCTTTTTTCAGTTATTTATAAACATGTTAATGGCAAAGGTGTAAATTCACTCAATATAGCACAAACTGGGCTACCGTAATTTCTCAGCAACAATTATGAAACATGTTTGTATTTTTGAGTGAATATTGTTTATGCGTGGTTATTGAAAAAACTAAAACTTAAAGTGTCTGAAATAAGGCCACAAAACACATACTAAATATGTGTCCACAAGACTTTTGACTAATGAGTGTTGCCTAGAATTTTTGCTTCAAAATGATCTGAAAATCATCCTGCCTAATCATTTACACAAACACATACACTGATTTAAATTTTATTAGAGACCTTTGGTTTGGAAAGGCAATATGCGTGGAGGCGTGTTCACACCTGAGAAGACAAAGGCCGGATAATGTGCCGCATAATGAGCTGCATATTAATTAGCCCTTTCACACAGGTGTGTCACAGGATCCCAAAGAATGCAAGGACAAAAGAAATGATCTATATATACATATTATACAATTAGAAATTGTAACCAATTACAAATAGGTTACAATTACAACAACAATTACAATTTTAACAATATTTCAAGTGTATTTCTTTGTAAAAAGTATACATTTTATCATACGTATTAAAAAAAGGTAAGGATTCATGAATATTGGAACAAACACTATAATAACATCTTAGTTGATAATTCAATATACCTACTTTATTTTTGACAAAACATCATACTATAGTATATTTAACTATGAGCAGAAATTGGTGAACAAAAGCGTACCTATTTAACGCGACAGTAGTCTTTTTTACAGTCAAAACTTTATAATCTATCCAAAACTAATCACAAAATCGTGTCTAAACATTCATATTTAGTCTGTAATATATTGTGAATGATATATTAGTAAATACATGTGAATTTGCAGCTTGTTGCTTATACAGACATTTTATTTCAACATATTTCAGTCTATTTTTACTCATACAAACTATATTGCTATAGCCTACTAAGATGTGTTCATGTAAACATAACGTTTACTAATGTAGGTGCGAGAGTGAATGAACAAGGCACGCGCTGTATAACTGTAGTAAACAAAGCGCGCGCGCGCCTATGCCGTTCACTCATCATTTAGCCTACACACAGACACGCAATTCATATTTAAACAGTCTTTTTGCGGTTTACAGTCCGACACTTCAATATCACGATTAGAACAAAGCACTAGAATAAATGACTTACTACATCAGCTGGATCCGTTGCTCCTCGAAATGAAACTACCAGCACTTCTGGTACATTTTCCAGGGTTAGATATTCCTCACAGCGAAAGGATTCGCTGTGTACACAGCTGTACAAGATACTTACTAAACACGATGTGTTTTATAATCCAGCTGGTGGGCGTTGGCATGTTTGAACGGCTTGCCTTAGATCATTTGCGTTTGAATAGTGCGCGCTCTCCGTGGGCGTGGCACATTAACGCGTAATTAGGTGTAATGAGCTGGAAAGAAAAATACTGACATCTCTCTCTTTTCATACAGATTACATAAGCTGAGAATATATATATTTTTTTTATATAAATTAATTCATTTAAAAGAAGAGAGTTCAAGCTTCATTATGGAAAAACACTCGTGCCTGTATGACAAGTATTCGCGGAATTAAAAATAATCTTAAGACGCGTTTCAGAATGGACTTCACTGACAGAGAGAAGGCAGAACGTGCATCATGTTTGTTTTTCTTTATTTGGCGAAAAGCACAAAACTTTGTTTTTATTGTGAGTATCCACAAAAAAAATAGACACTTATCAGGATCTAATGATGTACAGCACTTAATATGTAAGATCAAAATCAACAGAGTATTTTGAGTTTCTTTTGCACTGATAAGAAAAAAGCGAGACAATCGCGCCGGCGCGATAGCCGACCTCAGAGGGTTAATCAGATTCACTTCCAAGCAAGCACTAGTCGTCATTTCACCGTCTAGGTTCACTATAGACCCGATATAGTCTATGAGTTATGAGCAACCCACTTCTAGCCAAAATAACCGTGAATTTGGTTGCATGTCGTTTTTGCCAAAACAACTTGTGAGACGTATGATATTCCATGATGTAAGCGAAGTAAACACGAATTACAATGTGTTTGGTTTAATTTCTTCACTCATTTAATTTCTTTATCTAATTGATGGTTGGTATATTATTGGGATAGGGTTTAGACGTCTTTTAAATTTTCACTGACAGCTAGGGTTGCCAACTTCAGTAAAGCAAAATGCAGGACAATCGTGGGTCTTTACAGGAAAATAAGGGACCTTCAAAATATTTGTACTGTAGCCTATCACACAGTATGTCATTTCAGGTTCATATGTGTTTAAAAGGTTCTCAGACATAAACACATTTGTTTTGCTTAACCTATTTATTAATTCTAAAATGAATTTTAAGGTCACACAAACCATAGTTCAAAATAATAGCATTTATCTGAAATAGAAAGCTTTTGTAACATTATACACTAGAAATTAACGAAAGTAATAGCCTCCTTTTATTCAGCAAGGACGCATTAAAGTAATCTAAAGTGACAGTAAAGACATTCATAATGTTACAAACGCTTCTTTTCCCGGATAAATCTACTTTGAATCTTCTATTCATCAAAGAATCCTGTTTTTTTTTTTTTTAACTAATAATATACAGAAATGTTTATTGGGCAGCAAATCACATCAGCATATTAATCACATCAGCATATTATTCCCTCAGGAAGATTGAATGTTTTCTTGCGTGGCCGGATGTTGGATTCATGAACGATAATCACGTTGTTTGAATTCACCAAAACTGATTTGCCGAAATCAAAACCCAGCCGGACAGTGAAAGGGATTTGCCGATAGCGCGAGTCCAGATCGAACCGGGAGGGACCAGACAGCAGAGGATTCTGTTCGCAAATCAAACAATGATTTGTCCTACAAGAATAATTAATTCTCAATGTAGAGTTTGTTATTTGTATGGTCTGATGCGCGTGAGTGTGGGCTGTGATTGGATGATGATCGGTGTCGTGATCATTCTCAAGGGTCGTGTTGCTGTTGTATCAGTTAGTGTTAGATCAGCGTAGCAGTCTATTTAATCGGGACAAGGGAGGTCCCGTACGGGACAAATATATTAGGCCCAAAATACGGGACGTCCCGGCTAATTCGGGACAGTTGGCAACCCTACTGACAGCCCAAATGTTGCCTTGTTTCAGTCTAGACGTCTGGGCTGTGTTTGGACGGCTATTAGACATCTTTTAAATGCAAAATTGTTTGTTGGGTTTCTTTGTTATTCACACATTACTTTTCTTTGTGATTTTATTTCTGCACAAATAAAAGGAAAGGGAAATCAAGGAAATTAATGTTGAAATATTCAGCATTGCGGCTTTCTCCTAAGGCTGTAGATAGAATACAGCTAGGAGGTCTGACATTTCTCTAAATCTTTTCTTTATATTTTTTTCTTCTGAAAGAGTTTTGTGTTAGGCTATCTCTTTTTTTCTTGTTGCTTTGTCCTTGTCATTTTCTACAGTTTTTGCTGCCATTCATTTTCTCTGTTTCTTGGGGTTGAACAGATTAATCCCTGTCAAATTGTCTCCATTGCACCAGACGCTTGTTTCAATCTGATCATGGGTATTTTTAGTATTTTGTAGTGTCACCAGTGCATTTTACCGTTCAGTTAAAGTACAAACTACTTCTAATGGGCTTCTTGGTTTTCTATCAAACCTATTGTAAAATGTCTTGGTTACGACTGTAACCCTGGTTCCCTGAGAAGGGAACGAGACACTGTGTCAGAATGTTGACACTATGGGGAACACTTCTGCGTGACTCTATCTGAAGAGCGGGTGAACTCACTCCAATATCATTGGTGAGATGTTGTCCTTTGACGGATGACTGCATCACAGCGTCTTGTTCCTCTCTCAGGGAACCAGGGTAACAGTCATAACCAAGACTTTCGCTTTTGAGGGAACTGAACGCTTCATCAGAATGTTGATGAGAATATTCATACCCAGTATGCCATACTGAACAAATGTCCGACTATTTGTGAATCATAGCGGGCACATACTAAGGTCTTAAGCACTTTGGATCCTGAGTTGAACTATATCCTGGCTATACAATCTGATGAAGCTGTGTGGAGAGGTCCAGCTTGCTGCATCACAAACCTTCTGAAAGGAAACCCCTGATCCAATGGTATCTGTAATTGTGATGTACTCTGTCTAGGTGGAAAAAAGCTAAATAAAGTGGGGGGGGGGGGGGGGGGGCATACTTGCTTATGCTTTGCCTAGATGCCGAGGAACCCCATCTGGGTGATTTAAAACAGCCAACAATTGGTCAGATTTACACCACTTAGAAGAGCGGTAGACGTAACAATTAAGCGCCCTAACTTGGAAAAGCAAGTTGACCTTCTCTTTGTATGCCATCTGAAAGGATGAAGGGCACGATGCCTTAGGCACACAACACAGTCTAGAATGAATAAAAGCTTTTACCATGCCTGGAGCAAACTCTAGGCAGGAGGAGGCAACAGACAGGGGCTGCAGATCTCCTACACTTTTTAGTGAAATAAGAACACCATCTTAAGAGATCTTAAATTTCCCTGTAGCTGACTCAATAGGCTCAAAGGTTGCCATTGACAAATCCTCTAAAACAATGACCAAATCACAGGCCGGAACTCTTGAATAACTTGCAGGCCTCAGCCTCACATAGGAAACAGGACACTAGAGGGTGTCTCCGCAATGAATCACTACCTAAAGGTGCATGGTAAGCAGCAATGGCCGCCACATAAACTTTCAAAGTGGAGTGGGATAACCCAGCAGAAAGGCAGTCCTGAAAAAACTCCACCACTGAACCAATTGGACAGTTAAGTCGGTCCAACCAGCGCTCTCTGTACCATAAAGTGAAGAACTCTGGAGTTTAGAATGGTCTCAACAACCTCGGTTGAGAGAACATAGTTCAAGGGTTGGTTCCCCTCAGGGGCCAAACCCACAGTTTCCCAGAGATACAGTTATATATATATATATATATATATATATATATATATATATATATATATAGCTGGCACAAAATAAGCAGGATGATCCCTGTCAAAGAAAAAAAGCTAGACGAGAGATTCCTGCAGCACTGTTCACAACCTCAGCGCCGGGCTAACTGTTTTTCCCAGATCTTCATAAAGTGATAGAAATTCTAGATCCTGGGAAAAAATACTCTTTTTCATATTTCATCACATTCATTATATGATTATTTGAATGTGATGGGTGTGAGAGAGGCGGGTTATGGCAAGAAGCCGTAAATGGAGGAAGCTTTAGTGAGCTATCTTTCTCCTGATGTGGCATCTTCGCTTAAAGTCCCAGCGCTGCCCAACAATCGTGCAGGGACACCTCTGCACTGGTTGGCTGGGCTTATATGGCGGTTGGTCAGGCTTGTGCGTGCCTGCACTCTGACGATTTTGCAGGCGTACCAGGCCGATCTTCTTATCTAAGTGAGGGCCTATTGCCTACTTCGCTGAGTTGAGAAGATCTGCTGATTGTCTCTCCGGGCTACTAAAGTTACTAAACGTGCCATAGCTCTATGTAGCAGCTATGGTGGCTTTGGAGAGACATCTGTGGCTAAATTTGTCTGGTATAAAAGAGAAAGACAAATATTTTCTGTTGAACGCTCCGCTATCACCTTCTAGCCTGTTCTCCAACGCTGTCACTTCAGTTGTCGACAGGTTTAAAAAAAAAAAAAAGTAAACGGCATTCCAAGAGAAGTCAATCAGCTTCTCCCATCGGCAAGAGCGGTAGGAGAGCGTTGCCTCTAGAGCCCCTCCTGCGGGAGCCTGGCGACAGAGTAAGCGCTCTCAACCGTAGTCTTCCAGCCAGAAGGGTGACCTGAGGGTCGTCCGTCTGGCGAAGAGTGCTTCGGGAGAGAGGTCCTAATGCAGTGTAGGACCTCTGAGGGCTGCCCCCCGCTGTAGAGCAATCAAGGTTGTTCTAGCAGGAGGAGCCCTCGGGGAAAATATGTTGTCCCGCCGTCTTGAACGATACGGGCTACATCGATTTCCAGCGAACGCACACCGTGGCGTGGCCGTTTTACAGCCGGTACTTTATAGTTCCAAAGAAGGATGGCGGACTGAGGGCGATTTTAGATCTAAGGCTTTTGAATTGTTCTTTGAGGAGATCCAGGTTCAAAATGCTTAATATTTCCATTATCTGAAACCAAATCAGTTCCGAGGACTGGTTTGGCACAGTAGATCTAAAAGTTGCTTATTTTTCATGTCTCTATCCTTCCATGTCACAGGAGGTTGCTGAGGTTCGCTTTCGGGGGCAAAGCATACCAATATCGGGTTCTTCCGTTTGGCCTAGCACTCTCTCCCCGCATGTTCACTATGTGTATGGATGCGGCTCTGGCTCCACTGAGGCTTCAGGGCATCCGTATACTGAATTACATCGACGACTGGCTTATATTGGCCCAGTCTCGAGGAATGGTTGTTCGGCATCGAGATGTCGTCCTTGGCCAAATATAGAATCGGGGGTTGAGACTCAACACCAAGAAAAATGTGTTGGACCCAGCTCAGAAGACTACTCTTCTGGGCATGATATGGAATTCGGTTGCAACGCGGGCACGTATGTCTCCCGCTCGTATAGAATCCATCCTGGCCATGGTGTCCGGGATAAAGCTAGGCCAGGCCATCACTGTAAGGCAATCTCAAAGACTGCTGGGCCTCATAGCAGCGGCATTCAACATTATACATTTGGGCCTTCTACACATGAGGCCCCTTCAGTGGTGGCTGAGAGCCAAGGGATTTTCCCCCAAGGGGAATCCATTCCGTATGATCAGAGTAACGCGCAGATGCCTTCGTTCTCTATTAATATGGAAGAAACCTTGGTTCCTGTCCCAAGGGCCAGTGTTAGGAGTGTCCTGTCGCCTGAAAACCGTTTCGACAGACGCCTCCCTCACGGGCTGGGGCACGGTCATGGACGGCCGCTTTGCCAGGGGTCTGTGGCAGGACCATCATCATTCTTGGCATATAAATTGCCTAGAGATGTTGGCTCTTACCATGTCCTAGTACGATCGGACAATACATCAGTGGTAGCTTATCTGAGCCGACAAGGGGGAATCAGATTGCGCCCTCTGTACAGATTGGCACATCAGATTATCTTTTGGTCCCAAGGGAAAATACTGTCTATCAGGACAATGAATGTTCCGGGGGTTCAGAATCAGGGAGCAGACATCCTGTCCAGGCAGGGGCTGAGGCCCGGGAAATGGAGACTTCATCCAGATGTGGTGAAGTCGATATTGGAGAGGTTTGGACCGATGGAAGTGGATCTATTCGCGTCTCGAGAGACGTCCTACTGCCCTCTTTGGTTCTCCCTCTCATACCATACTTAGCTCTAGGGCTCCGTCTATTAGGAGATTGTATTGCCTCAAGTGGAATGTGTTTTGGTGTAGAGAACATGAGTTAGATCCAGTTATCCAGTTAGTTAGATCCAGTCTTCAAGATCGTTTCTCTGCGGGTCTCTCCCCTTCCATGCTTAAGGTGTACGTGGCTGCCATTGCGGCTTTCCACGCGCCATTGAGTGATGGGCCTCTGGGGAGGCACCAGCTGGTCATTCGTTTTCTCCGTGGTACTTGGAGGATGAGATCGACGACCAGGTCCAGGGTTCCTGCCTGGGACCTGGCGGTGGTTCTTGAAGGGTTATCCCTGGCCCCCTTCGAACCCCTTCAGTCGGCTTCGCCTAAGGATCTGACGTTCAAATTGTTTTTTCTCTTAGCTATTATCTCTCTTAAGAGGGTGGGAGATCTCCAAGCCCTGGCAGTGATACCAGCTTGCTTGGAGTTTGCCCCTGGCAGAGTTAAGGCCTCTTTGCACCCGGGACCGGGCTATGTGCCTAAGGTGCCTTCTAATACGGCACGGTCTACGGTCCTGCAGGCATTTCATCCTCCACCTCATGTCAAGTCAAGTCAAGTCATCTTCATTTATATAGCGCTTTTAACAATGGATTGTTTCAAAGCAGCTTTACAGAGATAAACATATAATTTAAGGTAACAGATTGTTTTGGCATTATAGCGGTTCTTGAATAATGTTATTTCCAGCTAAAGTTAACTTTGATTGATTCACCTCCGTCGAAATGATCAGACTTTTAAACGCGAACCTGTGATTAACGCTGACGGCGTTCACATGCTCATTCAGAATTGATTCTATAGTTATGTGCTTTTTAAAATATGTGCGCAGGTTTAGAATTCATACAACCCAGCCTAAACAAACTACTTTTCTTGCCTATAAATTTTGATACAGAATTTTGTTTTATTTTATCACTTCGGGGTACGCGAGCCGGAATTCACAACGCTTTATCTGTAGAGTGGGAAAGGGATGCTCCATAGGGAGAGGATAGTGGATACTTCAGCACTGCATTGTCATCGGGTCCAGGCGGATCTCCTTCGTCAGATCTGGACACGGCCTGGATCCGGCAGGCTGCGGGAAAACCTCGGGATAAACAAAGACACTAATATTAGCGTAGATGCCATTCTTCTTATGATGTAGCGAGTACATCAAGATTTAAGGGAAGTGTTCCCAGTTCCGGCTGACCTAATCTATGCAGCCTAACATTGAATTTATAGAAGTCTATAGTGCGTTATGTGTATGCTAGGTCAAAGAGATGTGTTTTTAGTCTAGCTTTGAACTGACAGAGTGTGTCTGCTTCCCGGACAATGGTAGGAAGACTGTTCCAAAGTTTTGGTGCTAAATAGGAAAAGGATCTACCGCCTGCAGTCGATTTAGATATTCTAGGTATTATCAACTGGCCGGAATTTTGAGATCGCAATAAACGTGAAGGACTATAATATGTTAAGAGCTCGCTCAAGTACTGCGGAGCTAAACCATTTAGTGCTTTGTAGGTAATCAACAATATTTTAACATTTATACGATGTTTAATAGGGAGCCAATGCAGTGTTGACAGAACCGGGCTAATATGGTCATATTTCCTGGTTCTGGTAAGAACTCGAGCTGCGGCGTTTTGAACTAGCTGTAGTTTATTTATTAAGCGTGCAGGGCAACCACCCAGTAGAGCATTACAATAATCTAGCCTTGAGGTCATGAACGCATGGACTAATTGTTCCGCATTTCCCAATGAGAGCATATGGCGTATTTTAGATATATTTTTAAGATGGAAAAATGCAGTTTTACAGATACTAGACACGTGGCTTTCAAAAGAAAGGTTGGTATCAAAGAGCACACCCAGGTTCCTAACCGACGACGAAGACTTGACAGAGCAGCCATCAAGTGTTAGACAGTATTCTGGGTTATTACGTGTGGAAGTTTTTTGTCCAATAATTAGAATCTCTGTCTTTTCAGAATTTAGTAGTAGGAAATTACTAGTCATCCAATTTTTTATATCAGCTATGCATTCCGTTAATTTTGTGAATTGGTAAGTTTCGTTGGGTTTTGAAGAAATATACAGCTGAGTATCATCGGCATAACAGTGAAAGCTAACTCCATGTTTCCTAATGATATCTCCTAATGGTAGCATGTACAGAGTGAACAGCAGCGGTCCTAGTACTGAGCCTTGTGGTACGCCATACTGAACTTGTGATCGATAAGACATCTCTTCATTTACTGCTACAAACTGATAACGGTCAGATAAGTATGATTTAAACCATGCTAGTGCAATTCCACTAATGCCCACATAGTTTTCTAGTCTATTTAAAAGAATGTTGTGGTCAATTGTGTCAAATGCAGCACTAAGATCATGTGTCGGCAGAAGAAGAGAAGCTCCATTTGCTCTGCCCCGTCAGAGCTTTGAGTATTTACCTCGAGAGGTCCTCTTCTTGGAGGAGGTCGGACCAACTGTTAGTGTGTTTTGGGTCACCTAGGAAGGGGCTCCCGGCATCCAAGCAAACCATTAGTAATTGGATTGTTCAGGCTATTGCCTCGGCTTACAAGGTCCGCTATTTGCCTTCACCTTTGGCCGTAAGGGCTCATTCAACTAGAGGCATAGCGTCCTCTAGGGCCCTTCTTTCGGGAGTGCCCCTCCAGGAGGTCTGTGAGGCAGCCGGTTGGGCTTCCCCACACACTTTTATCAGGTTCTTAGTCTGCACCTCCCTAGTACGCCTGGCGCACGTGTGCTCTCGTCCTAGCTGAGTGCCTGAGATCAGTTTCACTCTAGGGCAGGCCTGTTTCGGTGCGTGGCCTAGTGGGCATTCGTTCCCCAAAGAGTCGTTGTGCCGTCACACCATTCAGGATTGGATTAGTTTCATTCATACTTCAGAAGCGCACGCTTAGGGAGCGTCCCCAAAGAGTCGTTTTCAACGACGCAGTGTCTCGTTCCCTTCTCAGGGAACAAGGGTTATAGTCATAACCCGAGACGTTTGCTGAAATGTGAGGGGTGTACTTACTTTTGTGAGATACTGTGTGTGTGTGTGTGTATATATATATATATATATATATATATATATATATATATATATATATATATATATATATATATATATATATTCTTTTTTATATATAGTTTCCTTAATCTGAGCGGTACAAGACTTGGCTACTTTTCCTAAGTTTGCCACCTGAACACAAAACAATGTGGACTTGATTCAGCAGTTTTAAGTGGTTGAAAAGAAAAACTCCTTATTTGGTCCATCGTGGAAAAAAATGGACACCTATAGGTAATGAATGAGTGAGACTACAATTCAGAGCATTTTTTTTTTATTTGTCCCAAAAAATCAATAAATCCTACACAATGCAGATCATACATACACATAAATGAAGGGGTGAGCCTATACAACATTCTCAATGTGGCCCACACGAATTTGAATAAGGGACCCCCTTTGTCACATTATGTTTGTAGGGCTGTAGTTTAAAGTGTGTGTTGATGAGTGGAAAAAGTTCTTAGTTATAGACATTTCAGGGGTGGGCGGTATAACCAAAGTCTAAAACAAAATACACAAAATGATTAATCTTATATCATAGTAGAAGTATCAGATCATGAAATTATTTTAGATGGATTTTTTGCATAAAAAATAGCACAATGCCAGTTTTAGATGTATAGTAATTTTATGTACAGTAATAATTTACAAATGAAAGCCTCTTTATTATTTTCTTTGTAACTACAAACCCAAACCAAAAGATTAGATCATTCATTTAAGATAAGAAATGGTAAACCTGGCTTGAGTGCGAAAACAAACAAACAAAAACTTAAAATCAGTAATACTAACATTATAAAACAGATAAAATTTCAAATTTCAATTTCAACTCTGATTGGATGAACTGTGTTATAAGCCTTTGAAAATTAGTACACACACCACAACTTTTTGAGACATACACATTTCACTTAATTATTAATACAGCAAGTTGTAACATTGCTTGGCAACCATAAACAACAAAACTCTTAATGTTGTGCTTCACAACTCCGCATTTTCAACAGATTATTCTTTGTCTTGACTTGTAAGGACCCATCCAGCGTTGTATTTTCACATTCATCAATATTACCACGTCAATATCATGTGTAAATATCCTGAAGCAGTTAGCCACAGCCATCTGTCAGAGTGAAGTTTTGAAAAGTCTACCAATTTCTATCATTACATGGTCCATACATAGACATTGCATTTATAGCCAGTTTACACTTTCAACTTGGGCATAACCTTTGAGACTAAGCTTTCCAACCCTAAAAGCAAAGACCAACCGCACACATTCACACACACACAGGGGCAGAGGTGCAGTGTGGGCGAGTGAGCAGATTCATTTCTCAAGAGCAGATAAAGGTTCATTATACTTACTGTATAAAGCCGCCCTGCTCCTTATAGAAAAATCATCTATTGATTTCTGACAACAGCAAGACATTGCAAGCACTTGTAGCTTGTAATAAAATCAACCATAAACTTTCTGAACACAGGTTTTACGAATAGAAGATAACATATTTCAGTTATAAGTTATTTTCCGAACACTGCTGTCTAAACAAGCTGTCATGGGACCATAAAAGTGACTGAGGGGGCAGCAGTCTTCTGGCACTTCTTCCTACTAGTCATGATAGTCTAGTGGTATAATTTTGTTAATGCATAGGGGTTGGTTCAAATCCTGATAATACATATAATATAATTATATTCGTATATTGAACCAAGCAAATTTGCAACTGACCTCGACTGCCAGTGAACGCCTTGCTTTTCCCTGTATGGAAAACAGTAGAACTGAGTTTGTGTTTGTATTGTAGAACACTGTTTGTATTTCATGGTAAAATCCCAACCCCAAAGAAAAATAACTATTATTATGTATAGTCAAGTCACATTTAATTGCATAGCACTTTATACAAGACAGATTGTTTCAAGTTTGATTTACTTTAATAAACAAAAATAACACAGTGATCCAGACAAAAAAATAAAATAAAATAAAACAATCAAGGAGCCATTGCGTCCTATAAGATTTATTTTTATTTTTATAAGCATAAAGTCATTTCTGTCATCCTGTAGTGTTTACATCTGCCCTCCTTTTACAGCGTCAGCTGGGAATAAGGTTCACTTAAAGTGGCAACTGAACATTTTTTCCAACTTGAGAATTATATACAGTTACAAATTGATCTTTACACAGAATCTGAGCCATTGTCACGGGCCATAATTATGTCAGCCTCACTTGGCCATTGAGTGTAGTTTGGTCTCCTTCTCAATGCATAAGTGTTTTCACATCTTGCAGACATCCAGGTTAAGTAATCATGTAGACAACAGGTTAAGTACAAATATTATGATATTTAGCAAGAATGCTCATCTCTATAGTACATTTTTTTCTAGCTGACTATTAAACTACCTTTTACTAGTTTATGGACATTTTATGGCTATTCTGAGGTAAATGTAACATTATGTGACATTGTTTACAAGCTGTTTTATTTACATCTTTTTGCGGTTGAAAGAATAATTGAGAGATTGCATGATGCATCATACATGACACATTTCAGTAAGTTGTACTGTATCTTTCAACATACCTCCTGATGGTCATTCATGTTTGTTTCTTCCTATAACTAGTAGTAAAGAGAAAGAGATGATCGGTTCATGTGCCGCTTGGACTGATGCGGCTACAGAGATTTGTAAGAGCCACATGTTTTGTTTGAATTTCATTATAACATTTACATAATTTGAAAGCTGAGACTTTGTTTATTAAAAGTAAAAAACATTAAAAGTAACATAAAAGTCACTAAGCTTATTGTGATTATTGGATGGCAGGTGCTCTAAAAATGACGTGGTTCCTGCATCAGCCGAAAACAGACTGAAAGATCATGAGAATAAGAATCAGTATCGATTAAAAAAGGAGAATTGTTAACAACAATCTTGGTGTCCAAACAGCTGACATGTTTACCTGTAGTATACACGTTATGTGCACAAATCCATACATTGCCTTTCTTCACTTTTACTTGGGTGTTCATTCATTGACACGGACAGATGATCCTCTGTGTCCCTGTCGTTTTCTATCTCTCATGCTGGGACAACTGGAGCCTGCTTTTTTATTAGCAGGTGTGCCATCAGGTGTTCGACAGGAAAAAGTCTGATATTTTGTTGTTTTGACGTGTTTTTCTGAAAGCTGATCCTTGCTTTCCCTGTGCTATTTTGGCGTTTGAACTGTGAGTTAAGTGGGGTTTTTTCTTCTTTTTTTTTTTTTTTACAATAACTTTGATGTGCATCATCTTATTTTATTATGTCTACACTGATAGGCTACTCATCACAGAATACGCAGATAAAAAGGCATTACATGCAAATTTTATGAACCATAACATGTACATTTATATTGTTACCAGTGGCAAAAATATCACTCGCAAATTAATGTGTGGTCGCAAATTCGACTTTTCTAGGCGCAGTTTGAAGCCCTGTAACAATATTAATGTTGCAAAGTAGTTCAAGGTGTAAAGCTGCTCTTAAAAGAAAGTATCATAATTCAGCTCAATTTAGTTCAATGTTGATTTTATTTAGTTCAATAACAGTGTGAATGTTGCAAAGTTTATTAGTTATTAATCAAACTCAGTTCACCTATAAAGCAGCTGAAGTTCATCAAATTATGAAAGAAGCTTACTTCAGCTCTAAGCTGCTTTACAGAATGCAATAGGTTCATTATTCAGCTCAAATTAAGTTTAAGTTTTGTGTCAGTTTTGCAGCGTTCATCAATTTTGAAACTAATTTGATTCATAAAGCAGAAGACAATTGTCATTATCCAGCTCAGTGTAATTCAAGTTTTTACCAGAACCTCATCAGGTGACAGTATTGGAAATAATAATTAGTAATAGTAATAAAACTTACTGTGAATAAGAGGCTGTTCTAGTCGTTTAGAGAAATGTGACACCACAGATTCACTAGCCTTCACTGAGTTTGTCTACAAACAATTGTTAATTTGTTTTCACAAAAGGCTAATACTTATCTCATTAAATGCTAAAACCTTTTAGTTGTGTTGGGTTGACAGATTCATATTTTGTACAAATTTGGACGGATCCCCCCAGCCACCCGAACAAAAATGCACATTGGTTCTACACAAATCACTTAAAATAAATGCTTAATTTTGGCTTAAAAACATTGAACCCCCCCCCCCCCCCCCCCCCCCACCTTACATCACAGGTGACCCAAGAGCTGGTCGTCTTCTATCTAATGCTGTGATACGTGGCATTTCATGCTTTTCATTTCGTGTTTGGCATTTAGAATCCAGTATGTTTGAACAGAGATAACATTTTCTAGGATTTCTATACATGAGTAAATTCAATTCTTAAAGCTTAATATTAGATGATACATACATGGACACACTACAGATACGTGCGGATATTTGCTTGTTAAATCAAATGTCAAGTAACGCTTTCATGTTTTGAGATACAGAGATGCATGTTCTGCTGTCACATTCTCAGCCTCACTTAAAAAGGTTTTTTTCCCATTTTGTGTTTCTGTCAGAGATTACATTTTGGCCTTGAGGTTGGGAAATATTATCATCCATCTCTACGCTGTGTTTTTATTTTTTCATTTGTTTCATTTTATTAAAGAAATATTTAACATATTCAGTAACAGTAGAGTCGCTTGCTCATAATGGTATGGATCGGGTTTTACAGGATAGCTTAATCATTTCTTTTTCCTATCTCAGCTTAATGTGCAGAGTCAACTGCAACAATGGCGTGAGTTTGGAGACAACAATGGCGTGAGTCTGGGACAACTTTATCTGTTTGTCTTGACCAATGGAGGACAGGGGGAGTGTTTGGGAAACCAGTCATTGTTTTTTTGTTGTTTATGTGTATTTTTCTTTTTTCTTTTGGTGATGCTAGTGGCACAGAAATTACTCACTTCATCTTTAAATGGGATAAATCAGAATATAATGCATTCATTTTTTTCAAATGCATTTTAGATAACACGTTTAACATAACACAATTGATTGATAATAATCTCTCTCTCTCTCTCTCTCTCTCTCTCTCTCTCTCTCTCTCTCTCTCTCAGGGGTATCAGCGCTCCAATCATTTCATCGCAACACAAGGTAAGTCTATATACTTCTGCTACTTTTGTATTGTGTATTTGTTGATTAAAACATTTTCTTTTAAACGTGTGTGTGTGTGTGGGGGTGTGCCCCAATTCTTCTACAATGGATTGAATGATTCATTTGCAGATATTGTTTTTGCCGTTTTATCTTATTTTCTCTCTTGGCACACAAGAGCACTATAGAATACTATAACTCTATTGAGATTTAAAAAAAAAAAGTATATGATTGTATCATATATGGGCTGGAAATGGCTGAGATTCATTGGGGGACTCTATTTAGGAAGAATTTTTTTTTTTAATCACTTTTCAATTGAAATATAAAATCTTATATAATCTATAATAACATCAACATATTTCATGTTTCCTCCAAACAATGTTTTCTTTAGTATCAACACGGCCACATGAAAGGTCAAATGAACAACATTTATAAATTGTGTATGGCACAAACTCTTCATTCAACAGAATCTCTGCTTGGAGATAATTACCTGCTTAATTTTGGCCAAATCAAAGATGCATTGTGTAAGAATCTGCATATGTGGTGCATGTAGAATTTAACAGGTCACACAAACATAAAAAAAATTAAAAAATTAAAAATAAACATTTGTCCTCAGGTTGGATGGCAATCTTTCATTTTAGTGCTTTGAAAATCAACCATTATTTAACACATCTACCGGTGAATCCAGTTTAATGGGAAATGGAAGCTAATATGCATTCTAAAAATATAAATAATTTTGATAATGTATCTATATAATAATATTGGTTCATCTCTTTTCTTAAAACATGAGTAACCTTGATCTCCCCCTCATTCTCACAACAGTTTCATCACATGAGGTTATGGTGCTGTTTTTAGTCAGTGAGCTGCAAGGTTCATTTTTATTTGTTTCTTTTTTTAGAGATCACAGTTCTCCCACGATTCTGACAACTAAACAAAATAACATGTAATTTACTAGAGGTTCTGATAAAAACCTCCCAGTACTTCTGTGATAATCTGAGTTATTGTAACAGAAATAATGATACTGTGTGGTTGAAAAGATTGTTTGTGAAGCTGTGTCATACATGACAACTGCTTTCTCTGGATCAGAACACAGATCTGAATGTTCGCTGTGATCGAACTTGTCAAAGGTTTAACAGACATAGAGCCGAATCACTGTCATTTAGAAGTAAGATCGCATGGGTGTTTGAAACAAGTGTTTCAAAGCAGCACAACTATTTCCAACATTGATAATAATAAGAAAGATTTCTTGAGAACCAAATCAGCATTTTATAATGATTCATGAAGGATCACGTGACACTAAAGATGGGAGGAATGGCTGTTGAATGATCAGCTTTGTAATCATATATAAATTACAGTTGTGGTCAAAATTATTGGCACCCCTGGTAAATATGATCAAAGATGGCTGTAAAAATAAATCTGCATTGTTTATCTTTTTGATATTTCATAAAAAAATAAAAACCTAAACTTTCATTGAAGTAAAAGAAGTAAAAGAATTGAAAGTGGGGAGTAAATCATATTTTGAAATAAATGCTTTTCTCAAAAATACGCTAGCCATAATTATTGGCTCCCTTACTTTTCAACGCATTCTCATCCTAGGGCGTCATATTTTGACATTTCGTCTACATCCAACGCACATGGCACCCTTTAGCGTCAATATGAGACGCAGATAGATATGGGTAGGTTTAGGTCTGGGGTAGGGTTAGGGTTAGACCGCTAGGAGGCGCCTTCTGGCCCATATCTATCTGCGTCTCATATTGACGCTAAAGGGTGCCATGTGCGTTGACATGTAGACGAAATGTCAAAAGCGTCAGTATATGACGCCTTGGGATGAGAACTGGCTGTACTTTTATTACTTTTTGGTATCTCCTTTTACCAAAAAGCTCTTTTTTTTTTTTTTTTTCATCTGACCAATCTGGTGCCTTTTGAAGTTCCAGTCATGTCTGACAACTGATTTTGCTGGAGCTTATTTTTTTTTTGCCTTTCTGACCCCAAGACTCAACTAATCTTCACGGCCTCTTCCAGGCAGATTCTTAACCTCTTTAGTTGATTGGAACTTCTTAATTATTGCCCTGATTGTGGAAATGAGAATTTTCAATGTTTCAGCCATTTTTTTATAGTTATTGTCATAGCTAGACAATTTCATGTTCCTAGTCACCCTGGTGTGCTAAAATAATGTAAATATGAATGGAAATATATTTCAGAGATATTTTACTCATAAAAAAAATTCTAGGGGTGCCAATAATTGTGGTCAACATGTTTTGGAGAAAAATATTTATTTCATAATGTGATTTTACCCCCCACTTTCAATTCTTTTACTTCAATGAAAGGTTAGATTTTTTGCAATTTTTTTAATAAAAGGCCGAAAGGACAAACAATGCAGATTTATTTTTTATTCAGCCTCGGGAGCATAAGATACGGAAGCCCTGAACCGCAACGTAAAAAAAAAAAAAATCTAGCATTTCGAGATTAAAGTCGAAATATTTTGAGATGTCTCGAAATGTTTCGACTTTAATCTCGAAATGTTTCGACTTTAACCCTCTGGGACCAGACACGCGCCGGCGCGTTTTGCTCGTTTTTTTCACATAGCAGAAAAATAGACTTAAAGTACTACCATCATTTCTGTTCATATAGAGTTAAGAAATATGAGAAAATAATCTGTTAAATGTCTACTTTTTTATGTGCCCACATACAATCGAAATAAAATATTGTGCTTTTGTAAAATAAAGAATATAAACAGGGTGTGCGTTCTGCCTCTCAGTCACCGTGAACCTTTTTCCTGGAGCACGTCTCTAATCTTCAACAAAACTCAGCAAATACTATTCACCCAGACATGAGCAATATATCTTTTAAATCATTTGAGTTTGTACTTTTAAATGATCCGATTCAAAACTAAAATAAATATTCTCCGTTTATGTAATCTATATAAAAAGAGAGACGTGTCAGCCATTCTAATTATCTTTCTCTCAGCTCATTATCTCCGGTAATGTGACACGCCCACGGAGAGCACGCGCTATTCAAACGCAAATACGTGAAGCACCACATTGAGACGCGTTAACGCCCATAAACTCTGAAAACACACTATATTTTTTAGTCAGATTAATCTACTGTCATCTTGAGCGGCTATGAGGAACAATTCTGGGACATTTACCTACCTCAGAACAAGTGCTGGTTTATTTTCACCACGAGGAGGAGCAACAGATTCAGCTGAGAAGTGTGTAAGTGTTTTATGCTTGTGCTTTGTTCTAATCGCGATATAGAATAACGTTAGTGTCTGTAAACGGAAAAATAGCATACTGTTTAAATGTGAATCATGTTTCTGTGTGTGTGTGTGTGTGTGTGTGTGTGTGTGTGAATGAATGAATGAACGCACAGATACGCACTGTCATAGACGAAATAAAAGACATTTTGTTGACTAGTTTTGGATAGAGTATAAAGTTTTTACTCTAAAATAGACATCAAATAAGCTTTGTTAGGAGTTTCTGCTCATATGTTAAATATATAGTATGTTTTGTCAATAAACTAATCAACTAAGATGTTATAGTCTAGTGTTTGTTCCAATCCAAGCTAAATAAAAATAATGAATCCTCAACTTTGAAATATGTATGATCAAACTAAGACATTTATGGAAAAGACAATTTTCTTTTCAAGATTTTTCCAACTCTAACTTTGAACTGAAATAAAACCTTGTCTATATGGTGAAGGGTGTGTGATAGATGTGTCCAGACGTATGCACCCTGTATTTTAAAGAAGAACATTTAATTATTTGTGATACATTTTTCATTCACAAAGAATTCAATGACATTATTCATGTCCCTAAAGGTTGGAGTTTTCCTCATTTTTTTAATTAAGGCATTACGATTTTTTATTCCTCTTTTTAGTCAACTTTAGCATGGGTGTGTTCACTTATTCTAAGCAGTGTGTGTGTGTGTGTGTGTTGTAAATAAATCCAAACAATCTAAAAGCAATTATTTTTTAAATCTCCTCAATCTTTGTGCAAGGCTCTTCATAATGATATGGCCTGATAGCACCTAATAGGGCCATTATGGGAGGGTCTTTGTCTTTCTCAGGTGTGAAATGGATACATACTAATGAGAGATCAAGCCTCCACGCATAAAGCTTTCTCAAACAAAACACGTCATACACATTCTAAAAGACTTTATTGACTTATCTGAATGAGTAGTCAGGATGTTTCTCACATAGTTTTGGAGCAAATATTCTAGAGACTATGTGATACAATTTTCAAAAGTCTTGTGAAGAAATAATCAATATGTGTTTTGTGGCCTTATTTCAGAAACTTTTAGTTTTAGTTTTTTCAATAACCACGCATAAATAATATTCTCTCAAAAATACAAACATGTACATGCATGTTGCTAACATATTATGGTAGCCCCGTGTGTGCTATATAGAGTGAATTTACACCTTTGCCATTAACATGTTTATAAATAACTGAAAAAAGCACAAATGTCAGTGCATGTCAAAACATCCCAAGGGCCCCAAAAAACCTTTGGTCCCCAGAGGGTTAATCTCAAAATATTTCGACTTTAATCTCGAAATGCTAGATTTTTTATTTTTTTTACAGATTATTTTTTTTTACATTGCGGTTCAGGGCTTCCGTAATAAGATGCTTCTTTCAAAAACATTTAAAAAATCTTACCCCAAAATTTGAACGGTGGTGTAACTGATTATAAAGTTATACGGGTTTAAAGTAAAGTGACTCTCTATGGATATATACATCTGTCTGTAGTCTTGTCAATGTGGGTCTCAGTTGCTCCTCAGTTCCAGCATGCTTGCAGCAAAAAACTGCACACGCTTACACACACACATCTCATTTAATCTGCTCTGTCTCTCATGTTAGCCGTCAACACACCGGGACCACTGATCAGACTCTCTCCAAACACAAACACACACCCGGCACTGCTGTGCTTTGTTTGAGCAGGTGTACACACACTCATGTGTGGGGTTTGCTAGGCTTGTTCTCTATCGGGAGGTTTAAACGGGCTTTAGGTCCTGAGATCTTGCTAGCTGGTGGAGCTGTGAAGGCCATCTGCATGTCCACATCGTAACAGCGCGGCATACAGATGTGCTCCAGGCTCAATGAGCTTTTATACAAATCTAAACGATCAGCCCTGCAGCTGCAGCCCCAAACCTCTAAAATCTATATAATAGCAACTAGAATATTACTAGATTTTTGGAAAAAAATTGGGACTGGCCCATCCAAAACTCAGCATGTTACAATGATCTAGTGATTTGGGTGTTGCTTTTCATTTTGTTTGGTTGTTCTCCATGTTTTTGGTGCATTTCTGTGTGGTAGTCACATTTAGGGTGGTTGCCAGATACCTGGCCTGTGCATTTAAAATTGTGTTTTTTTTTTTTCTTTTTTAGCGCATTGCTATGTGATTGCTAAAGGTTTGCTATTATGCATTATTTGTGGTTGCTAGACTGTTCTGGGTGGTTGTGGTTGGTAAGGTGTTCTGGGTAGTTTTATGCCATTGCTATGTGGCTGCTAACAACAAACTGCTATACAGATGTTCTGAACGTTTTTAATATGTCACTGTAATGTTTTGTGGTTTGCCAAACACATTCTTATGGGAATTCTTAACTGTTTTACATTTGACCAAATTGGTGGCTGATTCAAATGAATTTGTTTGATTTCTAGGGATGTGCCTGTAGCTGAATACTATGTTCGGAAAGGAAATGACGTATTATACAGAGCCCCTAAAGGGACATAATATGAGATGGGAGGAAAATATATATATTTTTGCGTGCTCTCGTAATTAGATTGTAATTTGTGGGCATCAGGGAGCCACCAGCAATATGCGGGGTACAGAAATTGCATTTGAATATGCGCCCGCTTTTTACTTTCACTTTTCAATTTGCGATCATGCTCTGTGTATAAGGAGTGGCGGTACTGACCACACAATGTGCAAGATTACAGCATATTTGTCAATGACACGTAGGGATCTGTTGTTCTCCAAATCCTCCGACATTGTCTTGTCAGTCATCTCTAATTACTATCTTCACGTGACAAGTGAAATCTGATGTACTGCAATGCAACCGACTACCGCAGCAAGCGTAACCATGTCCCTTTAGGGGCCCCATGCGTTATTCATTTTATGTGCCTTTCTGAATTCGGACTTATGCTTCGGGTACATCCCTAATGATTTAATGCAAATGTTTTTCGTACAGACAAATAGGCACCTTGTAAAATTATATTTACATTTTCAGTACATTTTCTCATGAGCTTGAGTTGGTTTGCCTGGGTATTATGGGTGGTTTCCAACGTGTTACTGTACTCTCTGGTAGGCAATTTTAGTGCATTTCTATTTGGTGTCTAACAGCTCTGATGTGCGGTTGCTTACGTTTTTTTTTTTTTTTTTTTTTTTTTAAAGAGAGGCTCAGAAGACCGAAGGAAATATGAAAGTTGTTTGTTGTCTGCTCATAACAGCAGTTTTCTCCTGGCAGAGGTGCTTTGATTAACCCGGGCTGGATGTGTTCTGATACTGTCAGATGGGAAATGGCATTTCAATATGCCCACAAACACATAGCTGTAGAACAAATGTCTCCTCACCTTATATTTAAACCTGTAAAACTTTCCTGTTTTAACATTATTATGTATCATGAATAACCTCAGCTTCATCCTGGCTGTAGAGCAGAACGTTCAAATGTGATTTTTAGAAGATGTAGCTGCAGGCGATAATGGGAAAGCTGCATAGGAAGTGTGGCACCTGTTGTTGGCTGTAATTGTTTAAACGGGTAGAGAAGATAACAGACTCCTAGCCTGAGGGCAGAGTGCTCATAGCATTGACAGAGTCAGGGCAGATATAAACCTTCAGCAGCTTTCCTTTAAAGGTGCAGTGTGTATTTTTTAGCGACATCTAGCGGTTCGGTTGCGAGTTGCACTAAGGGCTCAGCCCACTGCCTTTCGAAGAAGCTACGGTGGCTAAAACGGGACAAAAATATCGTCGTCTGAGACAGCAGAGAATGGCCAGAGTAAGCCAAGAGTGTGTAACATTGTCGCTGTTTCTGTACCACAGTCCATTATAAACTAGACATGTGCCGGTATTCGGTAATGCGATAAATCGCGGTAATGAATATGCTCGATATTGTTATCGCGGCCACTTCAAAATACCGTGAAAAATAATAGATTTGAATTTAGACTTTTAGAACACGCATTAGCTAATTTTCTATCAACCGCTTAAACACTGCGTATATGCTCCGCAAAACACGTGCGCACTCTGATGTAAACAATCCCCACATGTATAAGCACTGTGTGCACGCGGCGCAGAGCGCACTCTAGTCAAATGTAAACAATCATCACATGGAGTAGAAGCATGGCGGAAGGAGGAACGCTGCCGACGATTTACCCCCCGCAGGGCTGCCAACTCTCACGCATTCAACTTGAGACTCAAGCGCCTTTCAGACAGGACGCAGAATACTCGCGGGGACGTTTTGTTGCTGCGTCGACCAAAGCACGCCGGGGTCAAAGTTAAAAATAGTTCAACTTTTTATTTGCAAAATAGCAAATCACGTTCCGCGTTCTGTCTGAAAGCCGCTTTACGGAATTGACACTTTTCACACGCTCTCACCCAGAGAAAAGTCGTGGAGCAAAGAGGACACTGACACCGACAGACTAGACAGAGCAGGTTACTTTTGATATGAAAAAAAAAGGTTCTGTCCATTGTGACAGATCGCTGCGCCTCAGTTCAAGTAAACCGATCATCTGTTACTTTTTATTTAAAGATACTGTACAACTTACCTTAAGGTTTATGCCTCATACAAAATGTCGATCAATCAGTGTTTTTCACGGAAAGAGGTCATAAAACTGCAGGAGAACAATTATGTCACAGAACGTTACATTTACCTCAGGAAAGCCATTTAATGACCAGCACTTTAGTTGAGTAGAAAAAAATGGTCATTTTGCTAAATATGTGCACTTTATTACATATTAATTATATGTTTACTTGTCATTACATAATTGTTATTATAATGAAAACCGCATTATATTTAATTTCTCTCTGTTTACAGCATTATGTGAGATATATTTTTTTCTTGAGAAAAATTAACATGCAGACTGTAGCCTACCTAATATTTATCCAAATGAGTCAATATTGAATTAAGATTAAAATCAAATACAATAATTTATTTGAATAATACAAACAGTAACCTACCAGTCATTGTACCATGTAAACATTGTAACACGTTGTCACTAAACTTAATAAAATTCTGTTTAGTTACCATGTTTTGAAAATCACAATTACACATTGTGATGCAAGTTGTTTTTTAGATACCCGCAATCCATCTGTTTCTCTTGAGCAATTAAAATATCGTGATAATACCGTATACCGTGATAAAAGCTCATTCAATTAATCGCAGCACGAAAATTTGATACCGGCACATGCCTATTATAAACCACATCATGGATAAAGTTTACAAAGCCATAGTCAGGTGAGGATCAAGGGTCTTAATATATAATATAATAATAGTAATCAGGTGATTGTCTCACAAACGTAACCAGCACGTTTCTCCCCATATAGCAAACCCATAATACAGCGAGGGAGAAGAACCACATGAAACTATGCAACTATATATTTTTTTCTAACAGGGTAGTAAAAGTTTAGCTGGCTAAATATGAGCTGTTACTGTGGCAGAGCTGGTTAAAGCGTAAAGCCTTGTTTAAACTCGACGCGTCCGCATGAACCCAAAGGTGCACGCAAAAAAATAGCATGATTGTAACAGCGCGCACGCCTCCGCATCCCCTAGACACCATTTACTACACACAATAGTTTTTTTTTCTCGACTTAAAATGCTTCCAAGATCGACTTGTCGATGCGATCGACGGGTTGGTGATTCCTGTAACATTACTGTTTTACGGTCAATGACACGAGTACTAATCAGCTGTCTCACGAACGTAACCAGCACATTTATCCCCACATAGCAAAGCCATAACACAGTGAGGGAGAAGAACTAAGTTACATGAAACAATACAACTACATATTTTACACCACTGACAGGAAAAGTCACTACTCACGATGTTTATGACTAGCTTTCTGCTGCTTCTCTTTCAAGGTAGTGACTCTGTAGCGCTGTTTGTTCGCTGTCGACTACGGTAGAAACATGACATCAAAATATGTCGACCTTCATAGAAGCGGTTATGGAGATATAAATGTCTCATTCTAAGGTAATAAAAACATTACGGTTTATTAAGTAAGTTCTTTATACACCACTGAAAACAGTTATGGATGTCATATTGCATTTCTGTTAATAGATACTCAAATTTTTTACACATTGCACCTTTAATGTTCGGAGCGCTGCTTTAATGTTGCCATGTGTGTGTGTTTCTGCATGAGTAGAGAAAAAATGCACGAGGAAGATAAGAAAGAGACAAGAGTGAGCAAGATAGAGGTTCACCTCATGTTAATAATAGTAAATATGTTATTAGAGGTGTTTGCTAAGGCACTATTGCTATTGCTCGTCCCTCAACGATAGTGTTAAAAGTGTAGTTTAACAAAAAAAATGTAATTCATCAATTACTCACCATCATGTGAGTAAAAAGCATGTGAGTAAAATATATTTTTAATGAAACTTTTTTTATCCCTCCATTGAAAGTCCACACAGCCACACATCAAGGGCAAGATTTACTAACAGCTTGCGTCAGCGCAAACCCTTTATTGGTGTTAAAAAACTACTGTTAGGACACACAGTGAAAAATTAGCGCTGAAAAGGTGTGGGCAGGGTTATTTTTGCAGCTGACCTTATTGCATATGCATTTGTAGGAGTTTCCCTTTCAGAGACAGAATGTATGAGAGGAGAGTATTTAAATGAATTTAGGTGATTTACTAAGGTTTGTGCTAGTCAATTTACTGGTATTTGCGCCATTATTTACCGCCCTCAAAAAAGCATGTCTTATACCAGATGCTAATTTGCGCTGCTCTTGGTAGATTGCGTTGGTCATTATGGAAAATATCTGGCTGTGTCTGTGTTCTTTAATGTGCGCGTCGTCAGTAGATCACATGCAGAACCTTCCACTCCTATTGGCGCTTTTATGGAATTGCGCTCCCTCGCTAATTTGCCCTGTTTAGTAAATCTGGCCCCAACACTTTTTTTGATGCTTCAAAATGTTCAACAAATTATACAAGAAATCCATATGAATCTAGCAGCATCTCGGTTCTTGCTCGTTAATCAAGCATGTTTACACTGTTGACCATATTTGATTGTGGTTTTTTTTATGTGCGTTGATCAATGTATTTTGTGAATTAAAGCCAAAATTAAGTCTGTTCATCATAAAATGTGATCGTATCTGTTCCATAGACTTGGATTAAACCGTTCAATTAATATGGATTACTTTTACAATGTCTTTATGAACTTTTTTAGGTTGTGAAAAGTTTAGGTTGTGTGGATTTAATTGGATGAACAGAAATCTCTCAGTCTTATCAGTTTGAAATGAGAGTGCCATGACAGTGAGAATCCCATAGATTTACTTTGTCTCAAAATTATATTTACTCTATTATAGATAATACCATAGTAATATCTAGAGGTTTTTTTTACATGGTCATGTAAGAAACTATTTGGAACATCCTAGCAGCCACCAAAGGACCACTCTAGCACCTCTAGCATCTACAACAAATAGAGTACATTAGAAACTGCATAAAAAAATCTAAAAACCTTAGCAGCTGCATAGAAACAAGGTAGAAAAAATCCAAACAACGTAGCAACCGCATAGAAACATACTAAAGTCCACCCAGAATGCTATAGCTTCAATATTCCCTGGACAATATTCCCTTAATGATACATTCAAATTAGCGTCACACACACACACACACACACACACACACACACACACACACACACACACACTTTCATAACATCTTAATAACCACTAACCACATGGCAGTAAAAACACTTTCCTCAGTAACTACATTGCGATGCAACACCCTAGCATCTTGGAACTACTCACATTTTCTTTAGAAAATGTAGAAATCTAGTTTCTTGCTGATATTACTCACTCGATTTTCACTGCCAACTGTTTATCTATTCACTATGAACTGATAGCTCTTCGGACTAGCAGCCTGCCATTTCTCTTTCCTTATCTAATCCTCATCAAAGTGGTGATCCGCTATTTCACAAAACCACCTCTATCCTCTCTTTATCCTCCATTCAAATCATTCACCTCCCACAATTCTCTGTGAAACCTTATTCTTCTCTCTCTCCGCAGGGCCCAAGCAGGACATGATCTATGACTTCTGGCGCATGGTTTGGCAGGAGAACTGCTACAGCATCGTGATGATCACCAAACTGGTGGAGGTGGGGAGAGTGAGTAGAATAACTCTACCTCTGCCTCCGGCTACTCGGCCGGCCCCTCCGCCCACTAATGGACACCATCTATTACTAAACACTGACCACTGCAGTCCACAGCTGACCATTACTGAAGATAAACTTTACCAAGACACCCCATTATCCAGAGAACATTCCATCTGATTAATGATTTTATCGCCCCAGCCATCTTCCATTTAATTGCACTTTCCTTTGTCCCATTTCCTCTAAAATACCATGGTTACTACAGTTGTTTGTACTGTAACATCATAGTAAATTAGTATAAGATCTCTTTTTAAGAAGCTGATTTATTTATTTATTTATTGGCTTCAACCAAGTTACCACAGTTTTATTTGTAGTATTACAGTTTTATGTAGTAGTAACTATGATATTTTGGCAGAATCTATATTTAACCAATTTTAAATGTTTTTCTTTTATTATTATTATCAAAATGTGGCAAATTAGCATGCCTATTCACAAATACACCTTATATAGATTCTAATAATTAGTTCCCCCTTCAAACATTTTGATAGTATATTGAAAAAAGTGAAGCGACCATGTAATTTATTTATATTTAAAGTGCATTTTTATATTGGTGTAATTGAAAATCACAGTTTTTGGTTCAAACCTTTTTTATATATATATAAATATATGTGCGGTTTGTTGATGTACAGAACACACACTGGCTATTTTTACTGACTGCAGAATGAACTAAATGGTTTTAGTTTTTTTTTCTTAAGTATTAGCTTTTGTTTATGATGAGTTTAAGTTATAAAAAGGCAAATGTTGACCTACAATATTTATTTATCTGCAATGCATAACATTTTGGCTTGTGTCTAAAGGCACAGTATGTAAGTTTATCCGCTAGAGATTGCTTATTCAAAGCAATAACAAAGGTGTAGCTTGATGATCCAAGTGTGTCCAACTGCAAAATTGAAATCCAAAATTCTTACAGATTGTGCCTTTAAGTATGTTATTGTCTTGATAATTATGAATCTTTTTACTTTGTATGCGTGTATTTGTCTTTGGAAAAATTCATATTTGTGAGTATCATTAAATACAAATTCAAGGATTTAACCAAATTGTAAATATGATTTGAGAAATATGATTTGTTTTGTTCAGATGAAGTGCTGTAAATACTGGCCAGATGAAAGTGAGCTCTATGGAGACATTAAAATCACTCTACTGAAAACCGAATCGCTGGCAGAATACACTGTACGCACCTTTGCCATGGAGCGGGTAAGAGTGTTGAGATTTTTGTCAATAGTTTGCTATGTTTTTGTCATGAAATGTAAATTTGTTAATAGAGCTATTTCCCATTTGGTATTCTGATAAAATGCTAAAATATATATAGGAAGAAGTAAAAAATTATTATTATTTTTTTGTTTGTTCTCTATTAGCGGGGTTACCCAGCCAAGCATGAAGTCTGCCAATTCCACTTTACATCTTGGCCAGAGCACGGTGTCCCGTTTCATGCCACAGGACTGCTGGCCTTCCTCCGGCGGGTCAAAGCCTCCACACCACCTGATGCTGGGCCAGTGGTTGTCCACTGCAGGTAATCAAGCATCACTTCCTGTACTTGCAGTCTGACATGTTTTTCTGCACACTTTTGATTGACGGCATATACTCTGCACTGTTCATCGGCTGTTTTTAAACAATTTGCCAATGGTCGGTAGTGAAAATAATAGCTTTTATCGGCTGATACTGATTATTGGCCTATACATCGGTGCATCTCCAAGTGATTGTTTTATACTGCATACTGTTTAAAAATAAAAATAAGTGGCATACAGTATATACTATCCAATAAGTAGAAAACAGAAGAATTCAGTTACAAAGTTTATTTTTTAATGAAAAATTCTAACCACTCCAACTGTTAGTTAAGCAGTCTCTTATGGGTTTTAGTGCCTCCACTTCACCTTTAAAAAAATAAATTTCTTGTCTCAAGCCAATGTCACTTCTTTCAGATCTCAAATAGGAAAGCATGTTCTTCCTTTTGATGAAATACAGTTGTTTGATATTTTCCATGCATCTGCTATCCGTTATAAAGAGAAAAATGCTTGCACCTGCAGTTCACCAGTCCAAGGACGTGTTTGTATCCGCCAGTCTCATTTATTTATACAAAAGACATTCATGTATCTGATCAAACTAAACTGGGCAGAAAACCAATTCGATGAATCATCCCTGAACATTGTTGAGCATCACATGTGAAATTTATACTCAAGTGATAGCCTTATCGACCGCGTTTGCAGCTAGCATAAGTCTCATTGGCCCACATTTATCCTGAAAATGTAACATTTTGTGCAAGTCAAATGTTGCAATGTGCTCCTCAGTTTATCTCTCCACTTGTATGTGGTTTAAAGGTACACTGTGTAGGAATTTCTCCCATCTCGCGGTGAAATTGTATTTTGCATTCAAACGAATAGTGCTCTCTAGCACCTCGCTTTTTCAAATGCATGTTGCAACTACGGTAGCCGTTATGTACCAAGAAGCTACTACAACATGTCTGCACTTCATCGAGTTTAACTATACATGTTCTACTGTAATGCTGCCTATATAATGAATTACACAACCAATCAATGAAAACAAAGCTTGTAATTTAGAGCGTAACATTGAATTACCTGTCCAGAAGAAAGCAGGCAACTTCAGCGTCCCTTTCAAAGTTGTTCTCCTTCATTATCTCTCTTTCCACCTGGGAAAAGCTATCCCGGTATTTACCCTTGTTTTTTTAAGTCGCCGGTCACGTTTCCTTTTAAATTAAATGTTTTGCTTTTTTGGCGACAAGGATTCCTTTTCCTGTGGCTCGGCATAAGTATGATCCTGCATTATGAAGTACCGTGCAGTGCAGCCTTTCAAATTTGCCGGGGCAGTCACAAGTGCCTGGTTTCAGTCAAGTGACGCTGCCTCTGAATGAAAACGCGTTGTGGTAGGCTAGTGCTTTTTGTCCCTCTCTGCTATTATTCTTTTTCAAGATGGCGGAACGACATGGAAGCCTCCATGGACTTACCCGTCCCATGTAATTAAAGATAAGAAATTCTTCACTTACAAGGATAAGTCAGATCATTGGCAGAGGTAATTTTACACCAATGAGGACATAATTATTAATAAAGACATTGATTTTAGCTAATACAATACTTAAAAAACTACACAGTGTACATTTAACACCATTGCTTCATCTTTTAATTCAACTAAAGATGTATTGCTTAATTTAAGATTTTCTAGGATACTTCTTAAGTATGGCTCACTGCCATGAATTCCAATCCAGCCCACATTACATTTTCTTACTACACAAAGCACCGGTAATATCATGTTTTTAGACATTACCTGGACAGTAGTGCCAATGAATTCTTTGAAATACATTTGAGTCATTTTTAAATAGCATATAAATATGCTAATAATCATTCAGTACCAGGAATTTGTAAGCGATTCAGAACTTTTACTAGCCTAAATAAATAAACTGTACTTCAAGAATGAATAATGTGTTCTGTGGATACGCATAGAAAACAATGTGTTTGAATTTTAAAAGATGTGGCACTTCTCATCCAGTGTGCACTTTATTTGTGAATTAGAGGCTCCTGGTGGGTGGACATCATTTATGAATCAACCCAACTAATTGGCTAGAGAGTTAATAGGTTTTACCCGCCACAGCTGATTGTCACCCGCATTTGTTGGGTTGCCAGTGTTAAGTAAATATAAAAGTAACATTGTTTTACCAACTGATAATATCACTGTATCATGGTACCACCACAGTTATAAGGTTGGAGAGTCAGCTCAAATTTAAGCTTCAAGATTATTCAGGTTGGAATCTGATTTAAGGTTAATTGACAGTGGCAGCAGAAGGTTGTTTTAGTCACCCCTTGAATGTTCTGCTTGAAAGAGCTGTGGTAGTTTTATCCAACCCTGATCAGGAATTGACTGAATGCAATTTGTGAAGTTCCTCTACTTAAAACTGTCCATTTACGAGTGTGTACCCAGAGCTACATTAGTGCAGTGACATTATTCCTTCAGCCATCTTTTTGTCTGTCTGCAGTATGGGCGCTGGCCGCACCGGCTGTTACATAGTATTGGACGTGATGCTGGATATGGCGGAGTGTGAGGGTGTGGTGGACATCTACAACTGTGTGAAGACACTCTGCTCACGGCGTATTAATATGATCCAGACTGAGGTAAGATCAGAAACAAAAGAATGGCTCACATTAATCAAGTAGTCATCCAAATAATCTAGGTTGGCTATTTCATTTAGATTTTTGACTCTAGTATTCTCGGTGCTTACCTGAGTTCATTTGATGTCAGAGATTGGTTCATTTGGATGTTGTGAACGCTGATTCTCAAACTCAGGTGTGCATCTTTGAACCATACTGAGTCGGCTAAAAAGGTAATCTGGGGTACTGTTGATGTGAACACTACTCTTTGCTGCTGAATTGAACGCAATAGTCCTGAATCACAGAAGTTAACTGTATGATTTGGTCAAATATTACGTATGGCAAGAAAATGTACACCTGATGTATGTCCACATTCTTTGGAACCTTTGCAATACACTGTTAAAAAAAATAGTTTTCAAAGTTTTAAATAAAACAAAGATTATACGAATACGTTTCACAATAAAATACCATTTCAGTCTTTCTACTTCAAAATTTCACATCTAATTCAATGTATTACTTGACATTTCTTTGTAATTTCATTTCTAAATCACATTTCTGTGTAATTTATTAGCAATGTCTGAGTGAAAATCTTCTGTGGAAGTCTCAGGACTAAAAAAAAATGTCATCCTTTTCGGTCCGAATGCAATGATAGGACGTCATACCATGCACCCTCAGGGATTAAAGTTCTCTTTCGCCACGACGGATTTCCGTCAATTGCACGGTTCCCGTCTGTCTTTATGTCTTAAATTCACTTTTCATAATTTTAAGGCAGTAAATAGGCTTTCATTTCTCAAATAGTGTAATAAATTTGAGTTTGAATAGGTCTTAAATTAAGAAAAGACGAGGTGTATTCACCCTGCTGAGGCCTGAGGGGGATGTGATCAAAGCCTGGAGTGGAGCCAAAGCACGTTCCTCTCTCCACTCTAAGCATTTTGTAATCACTGTCGCTCATAGTCCACTCCGGGTTTTCAATTCCTGCTCAAGGAAAAACTAACATGTGAAAAAGATGCTTACAAGTAAAACATTGTTTAATAGTTGTTTGGGATGAATAACTGAGTATTTAATTATAGATTATCAAATAGGTCGTGCGATTATTGTCTAAAAAAATCTCCATGTTTCCGGTGCTGACGCGTTCATGTAACATGTAAGGGTGCGCTGCCAATAACCTAAAAGCTGTCAAAAAGAACCGGCAAAAGTAATGATTATGAATATGTCAAATATAGCAAGGAGACATTTTAATCGTTTATTAATAAACAAGTGTTTTCTGTCAGTGTCGGCTCACTCGGCTGGAAAGATGAAGTTGACAATGCTGACTCGCGATCTTCGCAGTAGGCCTACCATAGTGAACGCGCCAGAGAGAAATGCACTTTTCATACGGATTATATAAGCAGAGAGCAGTCTGTTTTCTTTCGTTTTGAATTGTTCTTTTTAAAAGTAGACATTTCAATATAGATATATTTCTCAGGTCTGTGAGGCAAGTAGGCTACCTTGCGCTGAGTTTCGGTTCATTGATGAGACGAGCTCCAGTTCACGTGCCGGCGCCTCCGTGTTGTGATTTATCTCTGCTATATTTACTTCTTATTTATTAAATCCAGGTAATTGGTTGATGAAACATTGATTAAAATTAAGATACAATTAATACAAAACGAAATTCACTTTAAAGAAAGGCTTTGTGCTTTCTGTTTGAGGTCTCTGTTAAAGTTGTAGTACCGCTTCCAGAGAACTGTCACGTCTGTAACATGTTTTTTTTCTCATAAATGCGAACACGAAAAATTAAATAAAATGAATATTTTATGTTCTGGGGAGAACCAACCCTTCTTCATTCGGTAGTAGGCCTATTACTTTTGGTTTGTGCAGTGTAATTCACAGAATTAGGTAGCCCACTAAAACAATATTTTGCCATCTAAAAGTTAAATATGTTTTGTGTCACGTCCCTCGTGTGTATTTCCCTCATATTAAATATAAAATGCATGTGTAGACTTATATTTTTCTAATGTCTGGACTCCTTTATTAAGGGAGTAGGCTATTGATATATAAACAGAAGTTTCAATATATTGGTATTAAATGCTTTTTCTGATTTATATCTAATTTATATTTCAAGTTTTGACTGCAAATGTCACGTCCATAACGCTGAAATTGCCCAATTTGAATTTATCCTCAACTAGTTTTGTGGTGTAGGTCTACGTATTTTATAATGTTAACTTCAAATAATACTAATAGTATTTTAAAGATGTGGTAGCATTGGATCTGGACGGGAAGGATAAGTCTGGGAGTTGGAAGGGGTGTGTCCCGATTCTGCCTTCTCACACCGCGACACAGGTTCGTGGATCGGAGTGTCGCGATTTCGGTTTTATATCGCGTATCGTTACAACCCTATTAAAATAGCTTTAAAAATACCCAAACATATACCCAAAGGAATATGACTTGGCCTGAAAAAAAATTTCAGTCATAATAATTTTTTTCACTTTAATCCCTGCACCCTGATCGTGCAGACAAAACACATCATCAGTGTTCCATGAGGCTAAGCAGAGTTTCTACTTGGAGCTGTTCACGTCCTCGGACTCGAAATTATGCGTTTCTATTAGGGATGCACCGATATGAATATTTTGGCCGATACCGATAACTGATAATTCTTTACATTTGACAGCCGATAACCGATATATTGGCCGATAAATCTAAATTTTAATTTTTATGTACTTTGATAGCCTGTATAACAAAAGGCTCACCATTAACCCTCTGAGGTCGGCTATCGCGCCGACGCGATAGTCTCGCTTTTTTCTTATCAGTGCAAAAGAAACTCAAAATACTCTGTTGATTTTGATCTAACATATTAAGTGTTGTACATCATTAGATCCTGATAAGTGTCTTTTTTTT